>OX637536.1:37634295-38234295 GCA_951800035.1 Linnaemya tessellans | reverse complement strand
AATAAAATGAGTCCAAAAACATTTAATTTTAATAACTTTTAAAAAGATTTTTTGAAGTTTTAATAAGAAATTTACTAAAACAAAGCAAAACAAAGAAAACAAAATAACTAAACTTGCCAAACTAAAAGTCTTCTTCGTCTTTGAGATTGTCATTCATACGGACAACAAGAAGTACAGAGAAATTTAACAGCTGCATATAAACACCATCTAGTATGCAGTAGTAGCTACTAGTTTGCATTAACATATAATTGTGCTAGCGCTGTACAATAACTACATGCATTGCATTTCAGTAAAAAAACTGATTAATAGCTTTTTCATTACTAGATGTTCACACATCTCCCCTGTGGTCGGACTCACACTGCTTTTTTTATTTATTCCTCAAAATAAAAATGATTTTTTTTAATTGAATTAAGATTTATAGGCTAATTGTTCGAAATTTGTTTCAAATCTCAGAGAGACATGATAAATATTCCAAGGCACAAAGGAAAGTTAACATCAGTTTTTAGTTATTCAACTTACACAGCAGAGCAGAACTGCTGTTTTCGAAAGCCGCAACACTTTCATCATCAGTGCTCATGTGTATTATTCTTTTTTTTTTATTTTTATTTATTCCTCAGAAAATGAGAATTATTTTTTAAATTATTCTGGTTTTTTAACCTCTTTTTAATTATTATTATTCTCTAATATTTTTAAGTTTAATGTTTTTGTATTTTTATATGTTAAAAATTACTACTTTTCAATATTTCGTCACTCCTTTTTGTGACTTCTTCAGGAAATTAATTATTTTATTTGATTTGAAAAAAAAAAATTAATTTCCTGAAGAAGTCACACAAATAAGTGACGAAATATTGAAAAATAATATATTTCAACATATGTATAAAAGTAAAGAGACCTTAAGCTTAAAAATGTTCGAGAACAATAAGAGTTATATATTTTAAAAAACTTAGCATTCTATAACAGGCGAACAATTTTTATAAAGAAGGAATAACGATTAGCCTGAAGGTACGTTTCCACTAATCAAATATTTACCACTAAATACTAATAAAAAATACTTTAATTCATTATTGAGTAAAACAGTCATAGAATCCAATATATTGGGAAAATATTTAACTCAATAAACGATTGTCTGATTTAAAAGGGGTTTCATTAGTATATAGAGGTTATTTAGGCAAATATTTGACAAGTGTGAACGTACCTTTACAAACTATAAAATGATCTAGTCATTTCAATTTTTTAAATAATAATTTGAATAAAAATTCTTTTTTGGCTCATTTTCAGCTGGTAACATCATAAATACGATTAAAACTATTTTATTCGCAATAAAAATGAATTATTTCATGAAACTTTTTCATCACAAAAATCATAATATCTTATGACGATCATGTTCTCTTAGTTGAAAATTATACAATATTTGAAATAGTTGACTAAAATAATGTTTCTAAAATATATAAAACTATTAAAAAATGTGTAAAATCATTTTGAAAACAAATTTTGAATAATAAATTCAATTCGTGTCCCCAAACCATAAATGAGCTTTCCACAGTCATAAAATGTTTTGTCTAAATACTTTGTTTATATAAAGGGTGTTTTTTATAGAGAGATACAAGCTTAAATCGTAATAAAACATGGAAATATATATTTTTAATATCAATGAAACTGGCTTTATCGCAAAGGAAGTTTTATGAAATTAATGTTCAACAACTAAAAAAACGTGCATAAAATGGAAGAACAAAACTCCAGTTGCTGAGAACGGTGAAGAATTGATTGATCAATTCAATGCTTTACGCACTGTTCGGCGTCTCACGGAATGCTCGATATCAGTAACAGTAAATGTGATCCGAAAACGATCTATTGTTCTTCGAATTGGCCGCTCTGAAGGACGCTTATGTTCGCCATAAAATGGAAGAATGAATAGAACAATTATTTTTCTTAAAAATTTCAACAATTTACACGCGTTGCTCTGGTGTTGCGACGCTCTAAAAAAACACGCTGTGTTTATTTTAGACCATTAACCCATATCGTCCCAGAGATTTTTTTTTGAATCAGTTTATAAAACTTCGTAGTGAAATGGTAATTTGAGTCCAGAAGATACGAATCAGATGCCCGAATTTTTTTTGAAATTTTTCTTAAAAATTTTCATTAAAAATTTTCATTAAAAATTTTTTTTTAATTTTCATTAAAATTTTTTTTTTAATATTCATTAAAAATTTTTTTTTTAATTTTCATTAAAAAATCCTTTAAAAATTTTCATTAAAAATTTTTTTTTTAATTTTTATTAAAATTTTTTTTAAAAATTTTCATTAAAATTTCTTTTTTTAATTTTCATAAAAAATTTTTTTAAGTTTTCATTAAAAATTGTTTAAAAAATTTTCATTACAAATTTTCATTAAAAATTTTTCTTTAAAAATTTTCATTAAAAAAGATATGTTCTTAGTCTTTCCTAAACAGATAAAAAACATTTAAAATCCTAAAAATTTACTGTTCGAAAAATCGAACACTGGGACGAAATGGGTTAAACACAGAAATAGTCAGTCATTCGCAATTATTAAATTCAAAAAGACTAGTGTGTTTTAATTAAATCTTATTCATACAAATATTTATTTATTTGAAATAATGCATTTAAATAAACTAAATATAAGCTATTTGACTTATAAAATATGTATTTATAATAGATACAATTAAATATAATATCTTATGTACACTAATATTTTTATACTTTTAGTTGTTGGAATCTCTTTGAGAAAAATGCTCTTCATATTGAATTTTATTCTAAACTATTTGCACAAAAATTATTTTACTTATACTAAATTAACATCAACAAAAAAAAAATTAATAATAATAATAAAAGAAAATCATATAATTTAATTAATTTAACAAGATAAAAAAAATATTTTATATTGTTGAAGGAAGACAATAATTGATCACAACATTTTGTGGAATTGCTCTTACAAAGGCTCATTTTAAGTCTTCTGTTACCGGTTTGGATTTACTTTTGTATTTGCGCACAATAACTTCCAAAAGCCAGCCGGCAATGGCCAATAAACATAGAATATTTAAGAAATTCAAGGCAAAAGCAAAATTGGTATTATCACGGATTAGACCTAAAATAAATTTAAATAAAATTTTATTTAATTATATAACAAATTATTAGTTTTTGAAAAAACACAAACTCACCAATAAGAGGACCAAAGGCTAGAGAAAATAAACCAGACATGAGAAGCTGCAAACCAGCAGCAGCAGGCAGTCTCTTTAACGGCACGTAGCCGGGTATAATTATAGACCAAAATACCGTGCGGAAGGCCTTATTTAAGCCCATCCATATAAAGATGGCAATCATCACATAGAAATTTCGGGTAAACGACAGGAAAAAGCGGCCAACGCACATGCCAAAAATGCCCAAAATGAAAAATGTTTTGTTGCTGAGATTAATTTTGGCCGTTATAACCGGTATGAGGAAACGTATAATCAAATCGAAGGTGCCCAACAAAGACATGGCCAAAGCGATTTCGTTTTTTTCAAAACCAAAGTCTGACAAAATGAAGGGGGTTAGGACGGCAAAATTAACTTCAACAAAGTTGATGAGCGTTAAACCCACTGCGAGATTTACATAAGTAATATCACGCAACAAGTCCAGATCGAAAAATATCACCACTTTCATGTACCAGGGTAATTTTTTACGTCTCTCATGTTCGTCCTCTATGCACAAGTCCTCTACTTCTTTTTCACTTTCTCTGTCTCTCAAGTGTTTATTATTTTGATGATCCGTATGATTATCATGCTCCTCGTCTTCATGTTCCACTTCCTTAATACTGTGACTAATAGAGAAACTGCGTCCTTTGGCCGAGTAACTGTTACTCCTTATGCTGTCTCCACTATTCAAACGTTTTAGTTCCACCAATTGGGTCCCCATGTCCTGTGTCTTGTCCCAAGAACCCAATCTGTTTCGGTTGGAGGCAGAATTCAAGGATGTTTTCGAACCAAACCAGCCATCATTGGCTCGAGGTAATACAGGCGTTTCCGGTTCCACCGGCTGAGTTATTATATGATCATATTCTTCACGCTTATTAAGGTTTTTTTTGGAAGCTTCTGCATCGTTGTCTTGCTTCTTGACATGCCATTTAACCGGCTGGTATACCAGGGAACATGCTATCGTGTTTAAGGAAAGACCAGCGAAAACCAATACCGTTCCTTGTACCCCGAAATAATCTAACAGGAAAGTGGCGACATATGGCAAAACAATGGGCCCCAAGCCAGCAACAGTAAACTGATAAGCTGTGGCCGTGCGCCTTCTTTCTTTGAAATAGGTATTAACGGCTAACGATGATGCCGATACGGTGAGACCGCGGCCAAAACCTTTAACACAAATTTCATAATTTAGTTGCGGGAAGTAAAAGAAAGAAAGAAAGCAAATATGTTCTTACCATAACAGCATGAAAATGAAAGGCAATAGAGTAAAAATGAATCGGCAAAGACACAGGCCAACAGGCCAATGAATGTTAGAAATGATCCAAATAGAGCCACCTGGCGAAAAGAAAATCGTCTGAATAGAGGACCATTTAGCAGACCTATAAAATTAGAAATTACAAAATAAATGTTTTCAAATATTTGTTTCTTTTAGACCATATTTTTTGTATTTCGGTTCTAGTTTAACATCGCTTTGTTTGTTTTATAAAAAAATAAGATTAAATAAGCGATAATTCATTTTAAAACAATATATAATTGCGTCATAACTATTTTCAGTTATTCATACACATTGAAACGTGCACTTAAAAGTATTAGACGCTTTAACATAAACAAACAATTTATTTTGTCCCAGTAAAATTTGAGATAAGCAGAAATTCTGTATACGCGTCTGTTTTTGACGTTCTCTAAACTTATAAACTTATATAATCTCGTAATCACGTCACGGGATAACCACAGATCAGAGATAAACAATCGCTTTTTTGTGCCGAATAAAAATTTCATGAAATAAAATTAAAATTATAACTCTATTATATATGATTCATAGTTTTTGTAATATTTAATACACAGCGTGAGTCCTAGCTCAATGCCAATATGACGAAATAAATTCTCATATTGTTCTAAACTTTTGTTATAATTTACTTTGAAGAAGGCAACCCGATATTCTTGGAGCGATTCTGAGATTATGGGAGATTTCCGTTACACCATATGACGGGTCTTATAGAAAACAACCCAATTTATCGTTTTGTATTTTAGGTTGAGTGAAATGTACGAAAATTTATTTATTTGAGAAAAATTTTTCATAGCAAATTTGTAAATTATCGGTGAACAAATGATCATGTGATGTAAGCGTGAAAGATGCTTCAAGTAACTTTATAATCAACAAATTTTTTACGCCATTTTTAAAGAAAGTACTTGTAAAAAGTAACCTGATCAAAATAAAAAAAAATCGACTAAGAAAAGTACCTTCTACGAAAAGTACCTTGTGGATACTTTATACTAGTGAAATATGTACCTACTTAATAAGTAAATTTAAGGGCAACTAAATATAATCACAATTTTATTTCGACTATATTTATTTCTAGTACCTTGAAAGCAAGTTTTCTAAAAGATAAAGCCCACTTTTTTCCTTAAGTACTTTTTTCATAAATATTTTTTTTAGATAATTTCTCTTAAATTTATTTCGTATGTTAAAAAGCAATGAGGTCATTTTTTTTTCTCGTAAAAGATATGTATGCAAGTGTGACGAATTATTGGAAATAAAATATTTTTTATAAAAAACTGACCTCGTTGTTAAACGGTACTTTTTTTAATATTAGAAGGTACTTTTTTAATATTAATTAAAATTTTAATATAAAAAAAAAATTAGCTTTACCTGTTAGAAAAGTTTGATTCAAAGTGTTATATGTGAAAAGTACTTAGGAAAAAAGTACCATATAAAAAGGTACCTTTCAAAAATTTTAATATTAAAAAATTAGTTCTATCTTTTAGAAAATTTTAACTCAAAAATATAACATTTTTAAAGTACTTTTTTAAAATATTCAAATTAAAAAATATTCTGTGAAAAGTACTTAAGAAAAAAGTACCTTTTAAAAATTTTAACATTAACAAAATTAAGCTTTACTTTTTAGAAAAGTGTGATTCAAAGTTTTATTTTTATCGTACTTTTCGAATTAAAAAATATTCTGTGAAAATTACATAAGAAAAAAAGTACTTAAGAAAAAAAGTACCATGTAAAAAAGTACCTTTTAAAAATTTTAATATTAAAATAAATTTTGATTTACCTTTTACAAAAGTTTGATTCAAAGTTTTATCCTTACTTTTTTAAAATTTTCATATTAAAAAATATTATGTGAAAAGTACTTAAGAAAAAAAGTACCATATAAAAAGGTACCTTTCAAAAATTTTAATATTAAAAAATTAGTTCTACCTTTTAGAAAATTTTGACTCAAAGTTATATTTTTAAAGTACTTTTTTAAAGTTTTCAAATTAATACATATTCTGTGAAAAGTACTTAAGAAAAAAGTACCTTTTAAAAATTTTAACATTAACAAAATTTAGCTTTACTTTTTAGAAAAGTGTGATTCAAAGTTTTATTTTTAACGTACTTTTCGAATTAAAAAATATTCTGTGAAAAGTACTTAAGAAAAAAAGTTTTTAAGAAAAAAGTACCATGTAAAAATGTACCTTTTAAAAATGTTAATATTAAAATAAATTTTGCTTTACCTTTTAGAAAAGTTTGATTAAAAATTGTATCTTTACTTTTTAAAAATTTTCATATTAAAAAATATTATGTGAAAAGTACTTAGGAAAAAAGTACCATATGAAAAGGTACCTTTCAAAAATTTTAATATTAAAATATTAGTTCTACCTTTTAGAAAATTTTAAATCAAAAATATAGCATTTTTAAAGTACTTTTTTAAAGTTTTCAAATTAAAAAATATTCTGTGAAAAGTACTTAAGAAAAAAGTACCTTCTAAAAATTTTAATATTAAAAAAATTTAGCTTTACCTTTTAGAAAAGTGTGATTCAAAGTTTTATTTTTAACGCACTTTTCGAATTAAAAAATATTCTGTGAAAATTACATAAGAAAAAAAGTACTTAAGAAAAAAAGTACCATGTAAAAAAGTACCTTTTAAAAATTTTAATATTAAAATAAATTTTGATTTACCTTTTAGAAAAGTTTGATTAAAAATTTCATCTTTACTTTTTAAAAATGTTCATATTAAAAAATATTATGTGAAAAGTACTTAAGAAAAAAGTACCTTTTAAAAATTTTAATATTAAAAAAATTTTGCTTCACCTTTTAGAAAAGTGTGATTCAAAGTTTTATTTTTAACGTACTTTTCGAATTAAAAAATATTCTGTGAAAAGTACTTAAGAAAAAAAGTACCGTGTAAAAAAATACCTTTTAAAAGATTTTAATATTAAAAACATTTAGCTTTACCTTTTAGAAAAGTTATGTTTTTAAAGTACTTTGTAATAATTTTTTTATTCAAAAATATTATGTGAAAATTATACCTTTTACAAAAAAGCTATGCATTTTAAAAGCACTTTCGAAAAATTGTTTTTTTTTTTTAATTGGTTATTTCTTTTAAAGTACTATTTGGAAATACATTGTTTACATTTGAATATATTAGGCGATATTTTTCAATATAAAGTTCCCATTAACGACAGAATTGTCAAAAAGTACCCACGAATTAATTCCTTTTGCAAAAACCATCTTTCAAAAATCAGTGTGTCCTTGTGATAAAGTAAAAAGATATTTATTTACGAATTATGTATCACACAAAAAGTACGTTTTGAGAAATTTACAATTAAAATCAGTTATAACTAAAAAAAAAAAAATAAATAAATTATGGATAACAAATTAGTAAAGGAAAAGGTCTACCTTGGATTTTTATACAAAATAAACACAAAATGGAGCTTTTGCTCAAAAAGTTTTGACAAATAAAATAAGAAGAACTACTAACGATACGCCAAAAAGTTAAAAATTATCTCACCTGTTATTGCTGATACAGCAATTTGTATGTTGATAATTGACGTCAATTGTGAACTGGAAATGCCTAAATTTAGCATATGATCGCGGAATACAATACCAAATTGTTGGCCCAAGGCAAATGTTACCAACTGAAAACAAAAGTTGTCTTATTAAAGTTTTGGTAGCAAAATACAAGTTAATGTTTTTACTTACAACATTCACGCCACTGGCTATGGCCACAAGCCAACCCCAACCGCCATCTGGAGCTACAAAATTTTCACCCAAATCACTTTTATCTCTCCGTTTCTTCTTCGGCGGTTTCACTTTCAACGATTCGTGTTTGTAGTTTATTTTGCTATCGGGAATTATAAGTTTCGGCAGTTTTGTGGACTCGGGCAATTTTGTTTTGTGGCTGTTGTCACCATTCGTGGCCACTGTAGAGCCATTGGCAGCTGTTTTTGTAATTCCTGTTACATTATCTCCCATACTGTAATTGTCGGTGATTTCTCATTACTCTCCGCTCGAATAATAATCTGAAAATGAAATAAAATTTTAATTATTTATTACTTACGATGCCATTGTTAGTGTTGCGGTTTTGATTTTAATTTTTATATATTTTATTGAAAACATCTAGTACATAAAGACATCAAGAACTGTTTCAAAGCCACGCTTTTTGATTGGTAAAGGAGTAAGCGAATAATCTCGCCAGACAATCGCAATGTGTTATCGGTGTTGGCAGGGTGATAAGCACATAAATGTTCTACATAAATTCGTACTTGAAATTAATATTTTAAATTACATATACATATATTTTCCCAGAGATTTTATTAGAGCATAAGATTTCGGATTTAAAGTAATTGAGGTTAACGTAAACGAGCGTTACAATATTCCTTTTAACGAGGTGACTGACTCAGCATATAATAATCATACAGCAGAAAGAATAAAATATTAATATTTGCGAACATATTTCTTAATAATTTATGAAATGATATTGCAATTGATTCTACTTAATCGGGTGTACTGGACTGGGATTTAATTATAACACTGCAGGCAATTAGATTTGGACGGCGTCTTAAGAAATGCCTTTTTATACAGCCTTTGGTAGATATGGATTTAAATCGCCGTCTTAAAGGTGAAGTTATGCAATAGAATTGCGTATTGTCCTCAATGCCACCCCCGGAGGGTACAATAGGCAACTTGGTGATATTCTACACCTTGTTGCAGTGCAGACCGGGTATAAGGTTACACAGTTTTCCCGGCTATAACATTTGCTGTTGACCCATAAAACTCATATGTTCCTGCCCAATCTCTGAAATAATACAGCGAAGGGAGAGGATATGAAAAATTTAAAATGAGTCGGTCTGCTCTAAGATTGAAGTCGGAAGGGTGCTAAGCCACCAACAATCAATTGGTTACTCTTTCGATGTTCGAAGTGTAATACCATTCCATTTGTTTCGGTATGCCCTACAGCTAACATGCCTTCTAGAGGTTGAAGCTTGAATATTCGCAGGAAAGAACGATATGAATGGTTTAATATTTTGAAAACGACATGATTTATGATGACGTTCTGTTTATACTCGTTCAACCGGGTGATATCGTGTTGTAGACTTTATTTTTTGGAAGGATCTGTGATCGGATATTGGATGAGATCTCCTTTGGAAATTCAGGTGGTGGTTGTCGTTCGATGCCAAGATACGCTGGCAGAGATATTGGAGACAGACTGATGTTCGAACAGAAGCACGATGTTGGCTGAACTATTTAACCCGAGAGTAACATGCTGAAAATCTTGGGTTCGAAACCACACTGAGTCATAAATATGTATGGTGTCGAAGTTTTCTGGCCTTCAATAGTTCATCATTATTGCTTAAGTTATTGTCGGCCTGTTTCAGTGTGAAAGGCATCGCATTGGTAACTTAATAGTTTTTGGCAGTAATTGACAGAATAACAGCACGATATTTTGGTAGGCCCTGTAGCTAAAATTCTCCGGCGAATTCGGCTATAAGTTTACGTAGAAAATGTTACTAAAACGATTGATTCTATTAAAATGTTGAATTAGTTTTCAACCAATTACGAAATTCTTAAGGCCCAAATATAATATGAATAACTGCCATCCCTAAATACGGGCGGCAAGCGTTTTTTAGCTGTCAAAAGTTCTCATGTCCATACATTTTGTATGGAGCATACCGAAATAACGGCGGCGGCAACGCTGCTGCAACGCTTTGCTATTGGAAAATCCGATTTTGACAGAACGTTTTCTAATGAAGTTAGTTGCAAAAGAAAACATTTGTAACCAGAGAAAAAGAGCAAAAATTTACAAAAGTGAAATAAATAATAAAAGAAAAGATTTGTGCACTTCGTATTAGAAAATGGAGGTAAGAAAATATTTACAATATGATTATATACATACATATGTATGTACGTTTGTAATTTGTACAAAATTTCAATAACAAAATCACAAATGTCGTCCGTCCAGCTGTTAAAATAATCAGGGTTGTTTAATTTGTTTGTTTGATAACCCTGTTTTTGTTGTTTTTTGACATAACGTTGCCGCTTTTGTTTAGGTATGGCATTTCAGCGTTAAAGCTCAGCGGAAAAAAACGTTTCGCTTTCCGCCGGTATTTAGGGATGGCTATAAGCAATTCAGTACGGAATGTGCGTTCAGTTTGGCTCTTTACTTAAGCAAATGGCATTTGACGAAACTTGACGAAAAGTTTCTGTCAAGTTTCTCTTAAGTATATTATAGTTGCACACATACGTATTGTATGTAATCGCACAGTTGCTTAAGTTTGCTTATTTATATATTATAGTCGGGCCTTTAGTGTTTTCCTATCAGTTTAAAACTCAAATATATTTGATTTTTTCATCAAAAGAAATAATGTTTTAGTGGGAATTAAAAAAGTGTTCAGAAATATTTTGCAAACATTCTCTGAGAAATCTCACAATTTTTTTTTATCTTGGAATTTCAGGGGATGACCCCTATATATGCAATGCATTGCGCCGGAACTGAAAACGAGGGGATAGTATTGAGGGGACAGATTAGGAAAGATGAGAATATAGACAGTTTTTTGTAGCTATTTCAACCTTATACTTCGCCGGCTAATTTTTGCTACAGGGCCTTCGAAGGTGGGTGCTGCTACTCTGCTTTTAGTACATGATAGTGTCAGTCGCCGCCAATTATGTTCAGTGACCAGTGACTATGCCTTCATCATTGCAACAGGCTGGCAACAACTAACACAACCACGTACTAATGCTGATCAGAAGAATTCAAGACAATATTTCATGACTCAGCGCGGGCTCGAACTCAGGACCCTCCGCATCATAGTCTCGTGTTCTTCTACTTCAGCCAACAGCTGTTATTTATAAATATATTCTATTTTACAATGTCTCGAGTTAAAGTCAGCTGATAGTATTATATTAAAAGTAAATTTAAACCAATTAAAAATATACGTTGATCTAATCAATATGATAATGAAAAAATTTTATTAATTGAACAGTTAATTCAAAAGAACTGTTCATTAATTTTTGTTCACCTTAATAGCCCTATTGCTTTAGACGTTAATATATTTTCAAAAAAATATATTTAATTTCATAATTTATTACGTTTTTAAGTATTGCAAATTAATAATATTTTTTCTTTGTAACTATTGTATATACAACCCTGCATGAATTATATATATTAGAAAAATATTTTCGGAAACTATCGGACAATTGTTCGTTGCTTATCTACTAACATTCCGGCTACCTTCTTTAGGTAAGCTGATCTTGCCTATCAAATATGTAAGAAACGACATTTTAAAATTTTTTTAAATCAATTCAATAAATATCTACAGTTTTTAAACAGAAACCCAGTGCCGAGATCGTAATTTATTTATTTGTTTTTTATATCTCCTGTATTATTACATTTTTATACCCTCCAAAAAAGAATTTGGAGGGTATATTCACTTTATCATTACGTTTGTAACGCATCGAAATATCCATCTCAGACCCCATAAAGTATATATATTCTTGATCAGTGATGAAATCTAAGACGATCTGAGCATGTCCGTCCGTCCGTCCGCCTGTGGAAATCACGATTCAGTCCAAACGAAAAGAGTTAGACTCTTGAAATTTGGCATAAATATATTTTGAAACCTAGAGCAGGTTAACTTCGAAGATGGGCTAAATCGGGCAAGAGGGAAAAAAGTTCCCCTAAGAAGAACTAAACCAACCCAGAAAAAACAACATAATTTTTAAAGTTTTTTGGTTATTTTGTTAAGCAAATGATATATTTTTATGTCAAATACGGTCCAAAGACTTAAACTTGGAGCCATAAAATAAAATAAAAATATTTTTTGATCCCGCCCACTTTAGTGGGCGTTATTATAGGCAAAAATAGCATAAAAATTTAACAAATTGTTTTACTTAAGCCTACATTCCTTAAAATTAAAATTTTTAAGCTTTAATGACGAAGCTGAGACGAAACCTGGTACTACTGTGCCCTACCCCCTCCTTCCCCTTCGCCCCCTAAATGACCCTACCAAAAAAAAATTTTTTTTTAGATTTTGTATATAATCATCCCAACCATTTATCTTTAGAGTTTTATGACTGCCGATTTCTGCCCTACCCCCTCCTCTTCCTTTGCCCGCTAAATGACCCTATCAAAAAAATAAATTTTAATTTTGTATATAATTATCCCAAGTATTTATTTTTAGAGTTTTATGACAAAGGTGAAATATTTCCTCCACAGCCCTTGCCAGAGCGACCCCGCCAAAATACAGTATTTATACCCTGCAAAGAGAATTGGACCCCATAAAGTAAATATATTCTTGATCAGTGATGAAGTCTAAGACGGTCTAGCAATGTCCATACGTTCGTCTGTGGAGAACATGATATTGTATATTTTTGAACCCCGCCCCCTTTAGTGGGCGTTGACGTACGATATTATATAAAGGAACTCTGTCCCACCAAGTTAAACATTTTAAATTCACTTACTAAATATTTGGAGGGTATTTAAGATTCGACCCGGTCGAATATAACGTTTTTACTTGTTTTTTTTGGTATTGAGCCAATTGCTTAAATCGGGTTCAGAAATAAAAAATACAAAATTAAAGATTCCAATGGTCCTTATTTCATTTACAATATTGGCATTAAATGAAATAAGGACCATAAATTTATTTCAAACTAGACACACCAATTTTTGATAAGGAAAAGTGCTAGCCAATATAAACTGCTGTTTTTGTTATTTACTGTAATTAATATTTTTTTTTTAGTTTTTGTTAACAAGCAAAACGTAATAAAAATAATATAGTGTAAAAACCAATAAAATAAAATAAATAAAAAAATACTTTAAGTAGTTTATTATTCGGTAATAAATTGTTACAAGAAATAAGACAACTATTTTGAAAATGTTGTGTATAAATATTTTTTAACTTATAATCATCGCCAATATCAAACGTAAATATTTTAAAACGGAAATCAATAATAATTTCGGCCTCATTGTTTCAATTTCTTCGAACTGAATTTAACGTTTGGCGGCAAAAAATGACAAATGACACTATGGCTTACATAAATTAAAATTGCACCATCACAATAAATATTATTAAATGCGAAAATTATCTTTGATAATTATAACAATCACTCATGCAATTCTGACGAGTGTCCACGCACACTATGACATTAATACTCTACATGATGTCATCCCGCTTGACCATAACCGTTGATAATACGAACAATATCGCTTTCCTACAATTTCGGATGAAAAATTTTATATAAATTCGTAGGGTTCATATGTCGTTTAGTTTGTGGCAACTCTAGAAATGGTTACTTCGCACCGTTTTTAGTGGGTGCTTTTATACCCTTTGACAAAAATGGCGAAATCTTTATATGTAAATATGTATATAGGCATGTCATTCCATTTGTAATTTCCAACATATTAATATGCGACCCCATTAAGTACTCGTATGTGTGTTCTGGGTCCTTACCAATAGGGAAATCGAATAAGGAATGTCCGTCTGTTTACACGCTAAATCAGCCACCAGAAAAACTAGCAACTTCGGCATTGGATTGATGTATTATAAATAATCCTAAATAGATAAATATCAGCAAAATCCCAAATTCGCTTCCAAAGCTGGAAGATTTAAAGTAATTTTTGCTATATAAGAGAAGTTAACAAGCTAAAACTAACTGCCTGGCCCAAACTTAAAACAAAAACAAATTTTAAAATTTTGTTATTATCTTAAATATATTTATTCGAGAGAATGATATCCGGTGACGTTGTGGTCTAGGCAGTAATTCTTGTTTTTATTTGTTTTAATTAAAGAAAGTCATTGGCGTAGCTTAGGAGGGGCAATGCCTAAATCGTAAACGTGAATTTAATTATATACTTAAAAAAAGAAGCCGAAAAATTTGAAAAAGAAAGAAATTTATTCTGAAACTTATAATATCTAAATGATTAAATTAGGCTTGTCAGATCAATAAGAAGTAACACGTAAGAACGTTATATTCGGCCGGGTGGAATCTTAAATGGCCTTCAAATATTTAGTCAATAATTTAAAACTGTTTAACCTGCCGGGTCAGAGTTCCTTTAAGAAATTTCTGTGCCGAATTATTTTTTAACTTCGAGCAGCACTCAGGAGATGACCCCTACATATGAAGCGCATTGCGCCGGAACTAGAAAGTAGGAGGGGGAGTATTGAGAAGACAGATAAAGAAATGTAATTAGATAGAGAATTTGTTGTACCTATTTCAATCTTTTTAATTCGCCGGCTAATTTTTTGCTACAAGGCCGACGAAGGAGAATGCTGTTCCTCTGCCCCTTTAGTACATGATTGTGTTAAAACTCCCTTTTGACAGGGTTACTGAGGGAAGGGCCGCGAGGAAAACATCTCACTTTTATCGGAAAAACTTAAAAATTTAATTTTTGGGGCAATTAAATGTAGAAAACGAATTTTTTTTATAGGGTCATTAAGGGGGCAAATATGGGTGAAGGGCAGGTAGGGCAGGGTAAGAACAGAGAACATCTCAGTTTCTTCATAAAAGCTTAAAAATGAAATTTTTAAAGAATGCAGACTCAAATAATACAATTTGTTAAATATTTACACTATTTTTGCATTTAGTCTCTTACGTCAACGACCACTAAAGAGAGCGCGGAGCAAAATTTTATTTTTTTGGCTGCAATTTCAACACTTTTGGACCTTCTTTGACACAAAAATATATCATTTGCTTAACAAAATTACAAAAAAAAAAAAAACGTTAAAAATTATGATATAACAAAACCTCTCAGCTTATACAAAAACTCCCAAAAATGAATTGAGAATTACACAAGTAAAACCATAGGATTTGAAATTCAAGAAAACACAACAAACAAATTTTATTCGATATAAATCTGTTTTGTTTTTCCACCTTCATACAATTAGTCTGCCGTTGGCAAACAATAAAAGTATATAAAAAAGGCACAATGATTATTTTATTTTTTAGAGGTTGGTTCAGTTCTTCTTAGGGGAAGTTTTTTACCCCCGTTCCGATTTAACCCTTTTACGAACTCGGGCTATGCTGTCCTTCAAAATTTATTTATACCAAATTTCAAAGTTCTGGCTCTTTTTGTTTGGATTGTATCGTGATATCCACAGATGGATGGACGGGCGGACATGGCTAGATCGTCGCAGATTTCATCACTGGTCAAGAATATATATATTTTAAGGGATATTGATTTATTTTTATTGACCTTATCAGTTTATTGTAATATTAATCAAGCTTGTGATCGTTTTTTATAAAATATTATTTCTTATAATTTTTATTGGATATTTCGTTAACATCTTCAGGAAATAAAAATTATTAAAATTTATATATTTTTTTTAATAATTTTTTTTTCTGAAGATGCTAACAAGCTGTTAACGAAATATCGAATAAAAATTATAAGAAATAATATTTTATAAAAAAAGACCACAAGCTTGATTAATATTACAATATTTTAAGGGATATTTCGCCGTGTTACACACGGAATGATAAAGCCCTCCAATTCTTTTTTTGCGAAGATAATAATTCCTCTACACTGATCACTTGTATCTGAGTGGTATTTCTCAAGCTGAACAAGTTAATGGCAAAGCACATAGTTTTAAAAAAAGTTTTTATTTAATTATTTTGCACTGCAACAGTTTAATTTTTCTTGCTGTATTTGGTAAATGTGTGATCTCTTAATGTTAAATATGGACGCTGCTTTCCTGTACTTTAAATATATGTAAAATGAACAATAACATTGAATTATGGATAATATTTCGATATTTCACATTTAACACAATTTTTTTTTTTGACAATTTTGAAAATGCTTATATTCTCGAAATAATGGAGAATACTATTGCTTCGGATTTATTTTGCTTACGATCACTTTATAACAAAAATTGTTCGCAGTAGTAGCTGATGTCATCTGGGATGTGAATTTGTATCGCTATTTACGCAACAACAACTGCGCTACTACAGAATGATAATTTATTTAGAATCGATAAATTCTATATTTCAAATGTGCCATATAATGTTTACTGGCAGTTGCGATAAAAATAATTATTTTATCAAGAAATAACTATAAAAACTCACTTTAAAGCTCTTAGAAGAGCATAAAATAATTTTAACTTTAACTTGAAATCAATAATATTATCGAAATTTAATTAATAAATTAATAATGTTGTTGATTTTAAAGGTTTAAACCAAACGTTTTGAATTTTATTTGCCAAAAGCAAATATTGCACTCTTGTCTCCCTCCTCTTTTTTTGTAATATTTCACTGCATTTAATTAACAAAGTTTTAATATTCACTATAGCATTTCATTTGTTTGTTTAGTGTTTTGTTAATTAATTTTATTTTTTTTATATAATACCATTATATTAACTTTCTATAATTTTTCTTATGAAAAATATATAAAAATGTTTTTTAATTATATAATTTTTATAAAAATATTTTTCCGACACTTTTATGATTGATTATAAAATTTTTTAATCATATTTTTTTAAATATATTAATCACATTTTTTATGATGAATTGGTTTGACTAATCACATGTCATGTAATTGAAACCATATATTTTATTGTTGCTCAAAATTTGTATATAAAATAAATAAATAATTAACAGTTATGGATATTTGCCGTACACATGATTATGTATTTATGCAACTCATGATCGGAAATGACGAGATCATTTATATAAAAAAAAAATAATTAAAACAACTTTAAACCTCAAAAGCTCTATAGCGCTTCATTAACTCAAACATTTGAATTTAAAAAAATAATTTTCTAAATATTTTATTGCACAAATTTTCCACAATTGATTTTTACACATTATTTGCATAAAATTTCCGCTTGAAAATTAATTTTTGAACACGTTTTTCTTTTTATAGAGAAGAAAAATAAATGCCGTTATTTTGAAATTCATACCACTTTTCTGTTTCGTTTCCTAATGCCAACTACTCGTTGTGTTGGACTCTCTCTCTGCTAAAGACGTGTAAATTTTATATTTCTCATTAGGCATATAAAACAACAATTTATTGATAACGTTTATCAACGCAAAGTTTTGTTTTTTAATAAATAATTTATTTAAATACTACGAGTATATCTATTCTCTCGACCGCGGAATAATATTCCGGTTAAGCAAACAGCTGATTTCCGCAAATGTTTTTCTAATAAGTACATACTTTTTTTACGCAAATAATTTTTTGGTTTGACCTTGTATCTACTTTGGAATGGTGTGACACAAGTTTGAACATGTCATTAACACCTTTGGCATCCAGCGAATCTTTTTATAGACTTAACAGTCGATTTAGGAAATTTATACATAAATCTATAACCATGTGTACATTTATTTGTTTAAATTATAAGTATTTATCATTAATTATTTATATTTATTCGTTTGTTTTTCTTAGCAGCACTTGTGCTACCACCATCAATTGATACGTGAGACTCACATTAAAAATTATTTACTAGACTAAAAGAGAAAAACTTAAAATTTTAAATGACTTAAGTTAAACGGCTTAAGTTTGCTTATGTTCACAAAAATATTATCCTCAATGCAAGTACTCGTGTCTAGGTGTTGCAAAGTTTCCTGCTTAAAATTGTAGGCATCTAGTATTTGTGGTTTGCAATTACTCCAGTTACGACAATTTTCTTTTTAGTCAAAAGCATGTTTCATCATAAAATATTTTATAAAATGAAATTAATGAAAGAAAAAAAATTCAAACTATGGCTTTATAATGACTTGTCAAACCCAACTAACCGTAAAACAAGCGACAAGTGTCAAACCGACTGTCAGCCAGAACCGTGTGGGCTCTTGAAGAAACACCTTACACCTTCATATAGATATTAGTTGTCACTTTAAACTAATATTTACAATTTTATTTATAAATTCATGTGCACGTGGAAGCAAAAATTATATATTTTCTTATATTATTGCATGTTTTAATATAAAAAAAATAAAATAAAACAAAATCTAATTGCTTTTATCAACTTATCTAACTTTCAGTATGAGTGGCGGCTTATTGTTTTAATATAACGAAAAAAAAATTTTATATACATTTATTTTAAGAAATGCATTCGTTAGTTGTCATAATACAAAGTTCAGACTAATACAAGTATAAATGCGTGCCAAAGTCAAAAGTCTATTGATATGATGTAAATAAAACGTAAAACTCAATAGGCAAAGTCGATTAATAATGACGCTGCAACATCATTAATTTTCTGAAATAATACACAAATTTCGCTGTTACAATTTTTGGAGTTCTTTTTTAATGGATTTTAGTCTATTACGAACTTCAAATAAGTAAGTAACACTCATTACAAAGTATTGAGTGTTATTTATTTATTTCATAATTTTATAAAGCTGGCAATTTATGACATAAATACATAATTTCTTTAATACTGCGCTCACTTCTTAAAACATATCCACATTATTTATTTTAAAAATTAGGCATATTTTCGATGCGCTACTACAGAATGATAATTTATTTAGAATCGATAAATTCTATATTTCAAATGTGCAGTTGCGATAAAAATAATTATTTTATCAAGAAATAACTATAAAAACTCACTTTAAAGCTCTTAGAAGAGAATAAAATAATTTTAAGTTTAACTTGAAATCAATAATATTATTAAAATTTAATTAATAAATTAATAATGTTGTTGATTTTAAAGGTTTAAACCAATCGTTTTGAATTTTATTTGTCAAAAGCAAATATTGCACTCTTGTCTCCCTCCTCTTTTTTTTGTAATATTTCACTGCATTTAAAACATATCCACATTATTTATTTTAAAAATTAGGCATATTTTCGATGTGTGTAAAGATAAAGTTAAATATATACATATTAGCGAAGACGCAAACCGAAAGTTGTACCACATCTATTTTGCAGTTAACAGAGCTCTGTTAACCACTTAACATTTGGAGTAAAATTTTATTAAATTTATTTGGAAGCCAAAATCTAGGAACTGGAGCCAGTTCTGTCCAAACTAGTGAATAGAAATTATGGCCCAAAAATGCCTAAGAGATGTACTAAAAATATAAAATATTATAAAAACACTCATTTGAAAAAAAATATTTTCCTCAAGAAGTTTTCTAGACTTGTACGGCTCCTGAATGAATTAATTCAATTTAATCATTCATTGAATTGAGCGAGATGAATCATTCACTTTACTGAGCATTTTCAGCTCAGTTCTTTCACCTCTTTCAGTTGTTTCAGTTCTTTCACTTCTTTCAGTTCTTGCATTTCTTTCAGTTGTTTCATTGCATCTGTCTCTTTCAGTAGCTCTTTTCAATGTGTGTATGTCAAAATCTATATGAGAAAAAAGAATTATGTAATTCATTCATATGTGCAGATACACACATGGTGTTGGGGTGCCTTATATTATTAGAGTTGCCAGATAAAAAATTTTTAAACAGCACTGCCATGATACATATTTCAGTACTTATTAACTTGGTGCACTTTTTATATGCATTTATTTTAAAGTCACAAATCGGATTGATTTCTATTATTGTGGTTAAGCTAACGATCAGTTAAATATTTATCCCAATTTTTCATTTTTATATACGCGCAACTATTATTTATGTTGAATTAATGTGGTTTATATTACATATTAACAAAAAAAATAAAAAGACATAAGAGGTTGTTGTATTAGCTAGTCTGATTCTTTCATTTTCTTTCATGACATTTTTATTTCATGACTTATTTATGACTGAGCTGAAGAATCAACTGAGTTAAAGAATCAACTGAGCTAGTGAATGAATTAATTTAGTAAAGTGGGCGGAGCGGAGCGGAAAAGAGCGCTCACTCAAGAGAGCTGTATTGTACAACTCTAAAGTTTTCTGTCATTGTAGGAAAATGGAGAAGGGTACATTTATGGCACTATATGCAAATGGTAGCCCAGGAAACCCTTTATATTGCAGAAAAAGTCTTATTTCTGGAAGTCGAATATTTATTTAAAAAAAAATTGCTTGAAAAAATTGGCTTGAGAGGATTAGTGGTCATCATGAAAACAATAAAGATGGGTACACATATGCCACTATATACAAATGGTGGCCCAGGGAGCCCTTTTTATCGCAGAAAAAGTCTTAAATCTGAACTAATTTTGAAATTCGAAGAACACGAGACTATGAAGCGGAGGGTCGAACCCGCGCTGAGTCATGAAATATTGTGTTGAATTCTTCTGATCAGCATTAGTGCGTGGTTGTGTTAGTTGCTGCCAGCCTGTTTCAATGATGAAGGCATAGTCACTGGTCACTGAACATAATTGGCATGTTCATGTACTAAAAAGCAGAGTAACAGCACCCACCTTCGTCGGCAAAATTAGCAAAAATTAGCCGGCGATGTAAAAAGATTGAAAATGCTACAAAAAAAACTGTCTATCTTCTCATCTTTCCTAATCTGTCCCCTCAATACTATCCCCTCGTTTTCAGTTCCGGCGCAATGAATTGCATATATAGGGGTCATCCCCTGAGTGCTGGTCCAAGATAAAAAAAAAATTTCCAAAAAAATTTTTCAAAAAGCGCAGAAATTTATCTGTACTTCCTACTGTACTTCCTACCTTATTAAAAGAGGCACGTCTATTTTGAAACTCATTCTAGCACCAATTATCCACCAGGGAATGCCATAAATTTTTATTATGTTGTTTGCATTAACGCCATAGGCTATGGCTACAAGCCAAGCCCCATCATTATGTGGAGCTACAAAATTTTCACCCAAATCACTTTTATCTCTCCGTTTCTTCATCGGCGTTTTCGTTTTCAACGATCTCTGCTTGTACTTTATTTTGCTATCGGGAATTATAAGTTTCGGCAATTTTGTGGACTCGGGCAATTGTGTTTTGTGGCTGCTGTCACCATTCGTGGCCACTGTAGAGCCATTGTCAGCTGTTTTTGTAATTCCTGTTACATTATCTCCCATACTGTAATTGTCGGTGATTTCTCATTACTCTCCGCTCGAATAATAATCTGAAAATGAAATAAAATGTTAATTAATTATTATTTATGATGCCATTGTTATTGTTGCGGTTTGGATTTTAATTTTTTTATATATTTTATTAAAAGGATGTACAACATACACAAAGAATTGCTGCAAAACCACGCGTTCTGATTAATAAATGATCAAATGAATAAGCCCAAAAATATTCTGCGTAAACTCATATTAGAAATTATGTATTCTCTCCAGAGATTTTAATATAAAATAAACGAGCTTTACATTCCCCCTTATTTTGTGACTGTTTGACAATGCCACTTTAAGGCAATACTAAAAATAAACACTTCTGTTCTACTTTCAGCGATTGGCTATTTCTAATAGCCTATTGTTATAATAAAGATCCTAAACAGTGCCTAGAAATTGTTAGAAGCAGTTAATTATTAGCCACAAAGTGTATGTACTCGTAAGTGTCCTATTTCTGGTATTGTCTTGACGTGATGTTGACAAACTTTTACAAAATAAGGGGAAGTATTTCCTTTAACAATATGAGTGAGGCGGGTAAATGAAAAATAGAAATTCTTGCTAAAATATTTAAATGATCTCATTAGATTTGCTCTACTTAAACAGTTCTAGTGGAATGGGAGTTAGTTATAACACTGCACGCTTTGTCCGGGGAAATGTAGTCACATTCTGTATACAGCCCTTGATATGGAACTGCCGTAAGAGTGAAATTATGAAATAGAATGTAAATCTCTTTATATATTATTACATTCGATGGTAATTAGGCCACACAGAAAAAAATAATGTAATTACTAACGCCATTTTTTTTTATCTTGGACTAGCACTCAGGGGATGACCCCTATATATGCAATGCATTGCACCGGAACTGAAAACGAGGGGATAGTGTTGAGAGGACAGATTAGGAAAGATGAGAAGATAGACAGTTTTTTTGTAGCTATTTCAACCTTTTTACTTCGCCAGCTAATTTTTGCTACAGGGCCGACGAAGGTGAGTGCTGTTACTCTGCTTTTAGTACATGATCGTGTCAGTCGCTGCCAATTATGTTCAGTGACCAGTGACTATGCCTTCATCATTGAAACAGGCTGGCAACAACTAACACAACCACGCACTAATGCTGATCAGAAGAATTCAACACAATATTTCATGACTCAGTGCGGGCTCGAACTCACGACCGTCCGCTTCATAGTCTCGTGTTCTACTACTTCAGCCAACAGTACTCACAATTCAATTCAATTCAATTCATTTAAAAAATTAATTAAATTGAAAATTTAATTAATTTTCAATCAAGTACATAATTCTTAATATTTTTCCATTAATTTCAAAGAAAAATATATTTGAAATTTAAAAATAATTAAGAACTGTGGCCCTTCAAAACGATTTGTACATGTTTTAAACCTCAGGCAGATAGAGTTTTATTTAATCTGTTATATATTTTTTCGCGGGACTGGCCAATGAGTAGAGATTACAAACGGAGCCATAAACGTATATCTACTTATGGCACTTGTGGTAAAGCGTATAAAAATAAACAACAATTTCTGGCATGTCAGCATGTGTGTGCGAATTCAGATTCGTAATTTTTATTTTTTGTATGAGCAATTAACTAACGTGTTTCAAATGGGTTTTATTAAATGGTTGCAGTTATTAATAATTTAAAATGAAATTTTATTTCAATTAGTTAATATCGTCTAGGGTATTCATTTTACTCAAATTTTAAATTTTTTGATTAGTCGTTGTTGAAGTTTTTAAATTGTTCGAACAGTTAAGGTTAGGTTGTCATTTCGTTCAAGTTATTTGCACAATTTTCAGTTTATGTTTCAATTTATTTTTTTCTGGTGCATGGAAATATTAAAAAAGGCGACGCATCACTTACGACGAATTCTATAGGGTAGGCCATCTATTGGTTTAAATTTGAACAACCGGCTATTTCGAATCTTGCAATACTTTCATTCAATCCTGTCACAAAATTCGATATATTATCTCCACTGAACGAAATGAATCGATTACACTTGAAGAACGTTGGAGTTTATTGGACATTTATTTCCGAAACAAAGAGAATTGTTCGAAATTGCACGAAAATGTCATACAAAATTTTGGTCACAAAGAACAGTGCCCGATTTCATTGTTTGATGCGCCAAGCCGTGATGGTACTCGTACAGGATGTACACCCGACAATGTCGAAGCTGTGACTGAGAGTGTGTGTGTGAGAATCCATTAACAGAAACTCGTCATCGTTCTCAAAAATTAAACATTTCACGCACCAGTTTAAGGCGAATTTTGCGAAAAGATCTCGATATGACGCCTTACAAAGTTGAATTGGCTCAAGAGTTGAAGCCGCATGATCATCGATCTCTAACCGGAATAATTGTGCTTCACAAAAAAATAAAATAAGTTTGACGAAATTTCAAACCGTTTATGTTTTATTATATTAAAATTAAAAAATTTAAACTTTTAAATGGCCCACCCTTTATGTGTCTCGGCCTTTATCGCAGTAGTAACGGAGTGCTGGACGATCGGTAGACATGCTGATAGCAGTGTGTCGTGAAAAAACCAAGTAGTAGGCAGCCTTCCACCCGTTTTTTGAATTTCCAGGTTTGCATCTCTAATTTATGGCCTCATAGAACGATCAGAAGTTGATCGAACTAAATCGCCAATTTCGTAAAAGTTTAAAATTGTCCCGGTTTTTATTACAATAATCAAGAAGAAATTTTACATTAAGTTTTTTAATTTTGCTATTCATTAATCGCTTCTAATTATTTAAAAAAAAATCTTTACACAAAATTGGCCGTATTTCGAATAAAGAACCAGATTATTCCATGATGGCAAACTTCATATATCGATAATAAATAAACAAAAGTAAACAAAGAGAAACAATTTTGATAATGTGCTAAATGTTTAAAAAACTAATCAAAAGTAAAATAAAACATTACAGAATAAGTAACTTGATTGAAAGTCTACAATTCTAGAGTCCAAACTTAAAGGTGGGTGTGTTAGATTTATTTTAGTTAAAACTCGCGTCGTTTTGTGTGTTTTATTTTTGTTCTAAAATTTTAAGCGATAACACGATTTTTATTTATTAACTTTTCCATTGTTTCGCTAAAATATTAAAACTTTTTTTTTATAAAATAATATTCAGTAAATAAGCTTATACTGCAGGCGGCATTCTCTAGATGTCTTATCTTAGTTTGCAAAAGTAAATAGGAGAAATATATATTTATATACGATTATTATTAAAAAGTCGAGAACATGCAAATAGATTTTTTTATTATGAACTTTTAGCATATTTTGCGATTGTGTTGTCTAGGAAACAAATATGTTTTTTTTCCAAATCTTTAAAAAGTGAACTTAAAATAAATACTTTATGATCACACATATTTTGTTTAAGGTTATTGATTAAATATTTTAATAGCATAAGCATTTCAGGGAAGTTTTAATTAAAAAGTATTTTGTAAATTCATGATCATATAAAGAATTCATGATCATATAAAGAATTTGGCTTTGAATATTAGTTGGGTCTATGAAGTATTTCATTTATTCTTAAACAAACAAAAAACATTATTTAAACTCGTTATTTATAGTATTTTCAACCTAAAGTGAAATCCTGGTGTTAGCATTCAAATCATGAACGGCTATTTTGGAGTTCACATTACAAGTTTAAATATTACAATTTTGACTCACAGCTTGTCTAATAGATGTGGTGAAAATAGAGAAGATATATTTTAAAAATAAGTAAAATAAAGCGTCATATACAATAATCAAACTAGCATCATCCTATAAGATTGAGTCTTTTTTAGGTGAATAATTTTGACGTGTGGTCATGTCGTGCAACACTTAGTTGACAAATTGCTCAACAGCTGTTTTTGTTTGTATTAAAAGCTTTTTGTCAATGCTGTCTAAAATAAAGAAATTATTTTAAAGCTTGAAAATGAACATTTTAAAACTATGGAACTACTTACGCAAAGTAGGAAAGAGCTTAGAAATAAAGTTGTCATATAAGAAATCAGTTTTATTCTTTACAAAAAAGGGGGCATTTCGTATGTATTCTTTTGCCTATCAGCTGTTTTCAATATCCAACTTGGCAGCACTGATTTTAGTACACCCCAAAGAAAATTTTTTTCTTATTATAAAGTATGTTCTGATATTAAATTGATTTACAATTACTGAATTTCAATTGCCAATTTAATTCATAAACTTTTCCCAAATGTTCGATTTGTAACTCTGTCTGTTACATTTTCACGCTCAAACCGCTGAACCGATTTAGAGGAAATTTGGTATAGAAATATTTTGAGATCCGAGAGTGGTTAACCGTATGGTTATTGTTTTTGAAAATGATCCTATCAAGTGGTCAAGGGTGGTGGAAAATTTTTATGGTAACTGTGAACATGTTAAACTCTGATACAGTTGACTTAACAACGTATTTGCTTTTGTAATGACTTTATGAGGGGTCAAGAGTGATCTAAAGTTTCTAGGGATATCTGAAGTTATCAAACTGATGACTAAGAATATTTTAAACTTTGAACTTTTCATAATGAGTTGCACTTTTTATGATGACTTGCACTTTTTATAATGACTTGCAGTTTTTATAATGGTTTGCACTTTTTATGATGACTTGCACTTTTTATAATGATTTGCACTTTTTATGATGAACTGCACTTTTTATAATTACTTGCACTTTTCATAATGACTTGAACTATTCACAATGAGTTGCACTTTTTATGATGACTCGCACTTTTGATAATGACTTGCACTTTTTTTGATGACTTGCACTTTTTATAATGACTTGCACTTTTTATGATGACTTGCACTTTTTATAGTGACTACTTTTCATAATGAGCTGAATTTTTTATGATGCATTGCACTTTTTATGATGACTTGCACTTTTTATAATGACTTGCACTTTTTATAATGACTTGCTTCATAATGACGAACTTTTTATGATGACTTGCACTTTTTATAATGCCTTGAATTTTTTTTAATGACTTGCACTTACTAACATAATCAATGTGAAAGTAACTCTGTCTGTCTGTCTGTTACCTTTTCACGCTCAAACCTCGTGTAAAAGCCAGTATCTAATATATTTAAGCTTAAGTTCGTTTTTCTTTTAATATAAAAATGCTCCTTATTTTTCAATATTTCTCCACTCCCTTGTTTTATGTGTCTTCTTCAGGAAAATATTTCCATATTATTTCAAACAATTTTAAGTAATTATAAAAAATTATTTGTCAATGAACTTCAAAAATTGCTGATTACGAGAAGTCGTAAAGTTAATGAATGCAGAACACTTTTTTCATAATATAATTCGATGCGGCATGTGGTTCAAAACTAAACGAGAAGTTCAAAAGTTACATGAAGAAAATTTAAAAATACGTTATTAACGAATTTCAAGGTCGGTTAGTATGGTGATAAATATAAAGTTTAGAAAATGCAATCTTACAAAACTTTTAATTTCGTTTTATGGGAAACCCTAAATATTAGTTTTCTGGTTTTCCAGCTCAAATATTTTTATACACCTACTAACATATATATTTAATTAAGGAAATATTAAAAAACTTACACTTGTCACAATTATTGTATGATGTGTTAGACTCATGCATTATTGTGCAAAATGAAGGAAAAACATTTTATTAAAAAAAATTATTTCGAAAAGTATTTAATTTCAAAAGAAGATTTCATATCTATAAGTAATAATTATTTTTGCTAGCTGAGTCATAAAAAATAAAACATGTTATATCAAATATTTATTTTAAATTAACTAAAATCAAGGTAAATTTCCATATGAAGTGAAAGAGAGCAAGACTAAAGCAACTACTCAATACGATCATTAACTTCTTTATTACTTTTCACACTTACACATCGTGACAATTTCAATATATCGACAACTCCTCCTCCTAAATAAACCATAGATATTAGGAAATCAATGACTTGAGAAATTTATAAAACATTTAGACTACCACGTTCAGGCTGATGCTTTTAAGGTCATTACCAAGTGTCATATTCCTTGAAAATGCAGAATTAAGGTCTTTTTATAATTGTTATGCTTTCATTAATTTCTATCCTTTCCAATGTTTATTTTCTTAAATTCTGAATTACTATGAGTTTTAAATTAATTGTTTTTAACAATATGTAGTAAGTTTATTTAATCATATGATGATTTGAAAATATTAATTAATTAGAAATATTAACTAATTAGAAATATATAATCTATCACTTGTTTATTCCATATAATAAGCCAAGTTAGTTTGCTCTTCGGTTTTTCGATTTTCTTGCTTTAATTAGAATATAAAATTTTTGTTTATATTTACGTTTTCAGAACAGAATATAGAAATTTTTGTCGATCTGTTTCTCTGTAAAGCGGCATGGCCACACATCAAACTGATGCTTCAGGATTGTGTATGTGTTGGTAAAATTCTGTTTGGCAGAAAATCTAAATCGTTTTGATATTCTTCAAACTCACATCAAACCATACGTGTGAGTTTTTTTTTCACTAACATTATCAAAGAAAAGCCGAGTTTGAAGCGTCAGTTTGATGTGTGGTACTTTCGCTTAAGGGTGGTTGCAGCCTTAAAGAAAAAGCTATTAGGATGGTACAGATCGATTCGATAACACACTTTTCGTTGTATTATTGTTGTATACACTAAATTTTATCTATTAATTTTACCTATTAATTTTTATACAATTGATTTAAATCCCTCCCGTAAACGATTTAATTTATTACAGAACATTTCTCTTGGGAGTTCAAGTTACAATTGCAAATGTTATGCGCGATGTGAGTGAAACAACATACCCTATAGTTTTAAGTAATACAGTAATTATTAAATTTTTATAATTATTTTTCTTTGCAAATATATAATTAGCCATCTGTACTATTGTGTGTCTAACAAAGTCGTTAATAGTTCAGTGAGCCTGCCTATCAGTGAGGAGCTTGTGGGATTGATTTCTAAAAATCACAACAACAAAAATTTTAAGGTACGTTTACACTTATCAAATATTTGCCCCGAAAAGCGTAACCACTAAATACTAATGACAAATATTTTTGTTCAGATACGTGTTTTTTAATTAAAACAGTTTCATACAAAACTAGTAGACAGTATCAGGAATTCAATATTATTGGAAAATATTTATTTATTTATTTAAATTAGTCTATGGCCAATTTCCTTACAGACTATTTAAGCAGAATAGTATATAAATCAATTAAATTAATACAAATTAAATATTGCGCTATTTATAGAACATAGTAAAAGTTAATTATTAAGAAAACGTTTAACTCAATAAATACCTTTTAGAATTAAAAAGCTTTTTCTTAGTGTTTAGTGGTTACGCTTTTTTGGTCAAATATTTGATAAGTGTGAACGTGCCTTTAGTCACTATGCCTGCTGAATTTCGTTTATGACGTGACACTATTGTTACACATTCGGAAGCGCGATGATGACCGTGATTTCCATTTAAATTTTTTTTTATATCAACGATTCTCTTCTGCACACCACTGTATGTATGTGTTAGTGCCAGTGCTGCCACTTCAAAAAAAATATTCTAACCAAAATATTTGAAAAAGTTACCAAATTTTAGAAAAAATAACCAAAATTTATAATGCAGTTTTATTTGGAAAAAAACATAAAAATTTTTTTGAAGTTGAAATGCAATGCAAAGTTAGTAATTACAAAACAAGAAATGTAATTCACAGGGATAGGTTAGCATAACTGTTATTACAACAGACATTTATATTCATGGCGAATTCGTCTTGTGTATACAGTCGAATCCGCTTTAGCGCAACACGCTTTACTGAAAAAAATCGGATTAGTGAAAGCGATACAAATCCCCGCACTGATTTTAAACGCAGCTAGTCTTATTCACTTCGCTTTAGCGAAACATCGCTTTACTGAAAATATCGTATTACTGAAAACCAAAAGCAAGCCCACAGATACGTTTTGTATGAAAGTTATTTCGCTTTAGTGAAAAAGAACTGACATCGAAATGATTGCATAACTTAAGGCTGCAAAAATTGTGCATGTTATGTCCGTTCAAAAATTAAATGGAAAAATTTATTAGTCCTTTTCTCTCTTTCGTACTTTATTGTATTTCTCTAGTATATTGTCAATGCAAGTGGCTAGACATTTGATATAAAAAGTATTGTTTTACTGATTTTAAGCAGTACGCTTAAGTGTAACAAATTTCAGTAATCCGAACTACGCTTTGAAAAAATCGGATAACTGAAAAAATTGGTTTTGGTTATTTCCAGTAAAGCGGAGTCGCAATATACAATTCAATTGAACAAGTTTTTAAGCCGTAAACGTGAGTGATATATCACAAGTCCGTAGCATTAATATATAAAGCATTTAACTGATAAACTTCTTCAAAATTGCCTCACTGTGGATTCTTCCATCAAAATGCCTACTATGCACTTCTCATACTTGCACTTAGGCTAAGTAAAAATTTGTAATTGTTTGTTAGTGATTGTATTACTCACGATTTCTGTTTTTGTGCCACACTGTAAATTCTTCCGTCAAAATGCCTACTATGCACTTCTCATACTTGCACTTATGCTCAGTAAAGACTTCTAATTGCTTGTAAGTGATTGTATTAGTTACCCTTTCTCTTTTGTGCCACACTGTGAATTCTTCCGTCAAAATGCCTACTATGCACTTCTCATACTTGCACTTAGGCTCGGCAAAGATTTCTAATTGTTTGTTAGTGATTGTATTAGCTACGATATCTCTCTTTGTGCCACACGCTTAACTGTAACAAATTTCAATAATCTCAACTACGTTTTAGAGAAAAAATCGGATAACTGAAAAAAACTGGGTTGTGGTTATTTCCAATAAAGCGGAGTCGACTGTATTTTTAATAACACAGAGCTGAGAAGCGTTGACATTGTTAAGCAACAAACGTAATACAAACAAGTAAATAACAATGTCAACAATTTTATAAACCGTGATTTAAAAATTTAACAAGTAAAATATGAAAATATTTATACCTATTATTATTTTCGCAAAAAAGTAACCAAAATGAAAAAAAATATTCACATTGGAAAAAAAATTACCAATTTTGGTTATAAATAACCAAAAACGGTAGCTCTGGTTAGTGCATACACATTTTCGTCGTGGGTTTTTTAAATTCTTACGCAATTTGTAGCATATTCTTAGGAGCATTTAATAACTATGAAAATCTTTAAGAATTTATGATTCTAGTATGTAGTGTGTGTATGTATGTGTGTGTGTGTGCGTGTGTGAACGTTATCAAAACAAAAGCCACACAAGCTTCAATGGAATAATGGAAATAATATAAAATCTACAATTTTTATTAAATGTGCATTTATAAAATAAATTTTAGAAACATTTCTTGCAAGTTTTTCAATCCAGTGACTGACTGAAATCAATCCAGTGACTAACTAAATCAGCGCCAATATTTAAAACACTTGTGCAATTGTGAATCTGCCTAAGGGTGGATGGACTTAGAAACCCCTAGAACGCTCTATCTACTCTGAGAAATGTGAAAATATATAATACAAAATATTATTGTAAATAACGTAAATAATGGCGCAGTCCTTAGAGTAGTTGTCTTGTCTTTTCCATATTTTTCACAAACATAATTTTCATTTGTTAAATTAAAGTGTTCATACGCACCAAACACCTTGATGTTTCATTGATGGGCTGTTCATGATCACTGCTGATGCGATTATTCTGAATTATATCAAGACCTACTATATTTGCCTATGATTGTCAATTATTAAATTTATTACAGCACCGCCCATTGTCGGTACTGTAGAGATGTTCTACACATTTTTAGTACTGCAATTGCAAAAACTTGTTGGCTTAGAGTGTAAACGAGCTAAGTTCACTTTTTATAAAATATGATTGATTGCACATTGGTTGCTCAAACTATATATCTTGAATCTCCATAGTTCAAACATTTATTTTGTGGGGCTGCTATCTTAAGTTATGTGTAGAAAGTAAATGTTTTTGATGTGTTAACATCTATACGCTCGCCTCTAGGGCAGTAAACTATCAGTTTCAATACATACGCAAGTGTAAGGTGTAAGATGTAAGAGTAAATCATCGTTTGTTTGTTCGTTGCTTGGCAGTCGGTATTAAAAGTGATTATTGGGCGATTTTCATATAATTTTCCCACGCGATTTTCTCCGGAAATTCATAGCCGATTTTATTAATTTTTGGATTAAAACGCTAGTGCGGGTTTCGACGAAGAGTTTAGGCCAAAAATTAAGGCGATCCGATATCGGCGAGCGGAGATTTAAGTGTTTTAATTCGGAGTATTAATTTGGAGTAATATTAAAAAAGTGTTTTATGTTGATCTTCGGTTTTGTTTTATGCATAGCAAAGAGAATAGTGACGTGGTTATACGTACATATATAAAAATGAGATAGCAAGACAGCAACGTATGTAGCTTATGTACAAACATAACAATGTATGTACCTATGTACATTTGTCCGTTGCTTTGCATTCTCTTTGTTTTTTGTGGGTTTAATATAAAATAAATAAACAAAAAGGTGTTAACACATCGCCCGTGAGTTCGAACACTCATTGATTTTTTTTTTAGCCTCCTATAAAATTTGGAGCAAGTGAAATAGCATGTTTGCCCTCTAAACCGACGATGTGGTGTAAATACTAGTTTCGTTGCGATTTAAATTACCGACAAGAAGATAACGAACTACACAGAGGAAAACTCCGAAATTGATTCCATTTAGTGTCGAAATTTTGTAAAGTCCGCTTTTGACAACTACCAGTTGTTATCAATATATCTTTTCCATTCTTCTCTTGTTACCAATCCTTTTTATTTTCATAATGCAACGCTCTTATTTCAATACTGTTTCCTTTCATTGTTAATGTATTAAATTATTGTATATTTATACAAATTGATCAATTTGATTTCTTAAGTCGTGGTAATTTTTTACCGTGTGTTCCTTAGTTAATAAGATTTTTAAATTTTCTTTGATACCGAACATTTAAAAACACATTGTTTACTATTCGTCCTCTATTTGATACCAGCCGCTAACAAATTTGAAACGCCTGTTTCCCTCTTTTGAAAAGTTGGGAAAAACAAAAAAACAGGAAAGTGGAATGTGATAACTTTGAAATAACTTTGAAAGACACACATACATACAAACATGCGTAGATAAAGGACAGAAAGTTGATAAATATTGACATTCATTTAATGTGGAATGCGGGCATAAAAAACGGAAATATTATTTGAATTTAAAGTACATTCGTGGTATCTCTGTACTCTTGTATGTATTTCAAATAATTAAGGTTGCAATAATGAAAACAAAAATACTTTTGCCCGTCACTGTTTTCATAATTAAATCAAACTCAATGTGTGTAAATGAACGCGGTTTGACGTATGCATGTGTTCTGTGACAGTGTATGTGTTGGAATACGTGTGCTCCGAACAGCTGATTTGTTTACTGACGCATCGCAATTAACAGTAAACTAAAACAAATCGATATATTGAGCAAAATTGAGTTTTTGAGAGCGCAAAGAGAACAAAGAGTCTGAGTGATTTGAGTGTTTATTTTAATCCAAGAAAACAAAACAAACTGTAATGTGCCATATGAAAAACATTTCATTTGTTTTCTTTAAAAAAAGCGGACTGTTTGCTGTAGCTAAGAGCTGGGGGTGCATAAGCAAAATAACAGCAAATGAAACATTTGTTTTAGCTGTGCTATATGCTCATTTAATAACAATGTGTTGCTTTATTTTCTCACTTTAGTGCAGTTTTCAAACATAAGTATGTATGCATGTATGTATGGTGCTTTACATACTAACCCTGTAGGAAATTTGAAACAGTACAGATTTCTTACTGACATTGTCACCTGTGCTACAATATTCTGCTTTATAGCCATTTAACACGTACATGTCGTTGAGAATGTAGCGAATCGGTCACTGACTTCGTAGTCCACATGGAAACATGTGATTGTAGACATGGGAAATAGTTACTTAATATAAGGTGCCTTTTTAGAGGGCCTATTTAGCCATTGAAACCACAACTTCATTGGCTTTTTTTAACAATACACTTGTCTGCGCAAAACACCCAGAGTCCAAGGCGGCTACCCACAGTCACAGCGGCATCCTATTTTTAATATTTTTATTATCACATATTCGGCCTGATCGTGTAACGAGTTTTTGTTTACGCCGAAGGCGTCTTTTGTACAAGATTAACGAAACACGCGCGCAGTTTTCTCTAATCTACTACGAAACACGACAAGGCGCAAAAACACCAACTCCAACGCCTTACAGAATCGGGGGGACTGCTACCAAGCTATAATGTTTTAATTTTGAATTGATTTTCGGAAGAGTCGTCACCCTAATTGTATTTAGCTTGTAGCATCCTGCTTGGTTAAACATATTTTCGGCCGTTGAAAAGTTCTTCTTCGAATTTTTTCAGCTGACTTGTTAAAAGTTTATATAACATCTGAGTTTTAATATAAATGGTAGTTTTAATAAAGTATTTATTACAAAACTTTAGAAAAAATACAAGCATGCATCCACTTTTGAAATTTAATTTTTCGGATTAACTTCCTGAAAAAATTTTGCTTTTAAGGATCTTAATTTTTCTAATTCAAGTTATTTTAAACGACTATCTGTACCGAACTAAAGTTTCTTTTTATTATTCCTATTCTTTTTTTCACGTCTCAAAATGATGCTGCCAAAAAACCAGAATAAACTAATATTTTTTTAATGAAACCCAAGCCTTGCAATTTGCGTCGCAAAGTAAAAGTGAAATAAATATAAGGTGGCAGCACTACGCCGGATGACAGTTCAGTGACCAGTGCCATACCTTCATCACTGAAACAGCCTGACAGCAGCAAACACAACCATACACTAATGCTGATCAGAAGCATTCGACACAATATTCAAGCCTTAGCGCGTAGTCGACTCGTGCTAACTGCTTTGCTATAATTTTTACTTTTACCCAGACTTTACACAAGCAACAATTACTTTGGCTGTTGTATATCTAGCCCTAGCACTTCCACCTTATATACATACTATATAAATATATATATATACATATATATTTCATCGTATATAGACGTATTATTGATACTAGATTTGAGTCGAACTCATTCTGCCGCTCATTTTCGACTGCAGTCTATGACCAATGAACGAGTTCCTCCTAACTGACATAGATATTGAGTGGTCGACAAACTGTTGACTTGTCTACACTTAGACCCAGACTGCCATCCGGGAAGTTTCTTACAGAGCGAATCTATACTTATGTATGTATAAATCTATGTACAAAAGTATCTACGAGTATTGTATTTATATTTTGAGAAGTTTTTGATTTTGCTTTTATTGTTGCTATAAATTTAAGCATTTGTATTAATGAGTGAGGGACTGTGTAGGTGATTTTGTTGTTTTTATTTATTTTTTTTCAAGCACAATAAAGAAAGGAGTGTATTCATCGCGCTGTGTGACGATGGTTGCTACAATTTTCTATTTAGTATATAGAAACGCGTCGAAGGAACCTAACAACAGGTGGTTAATTTAGTTGAATATGTTGTTAAGTTAAAGGCTTCCTTTTGATTTTTCGCGTAAGATTTTCAAATTATCTAATTATATGTTTTTAATAATATTAAAAAGAAATTGTACTCACGCATGTAGACACTTACATACGTGTATGTAGAAATATATGTGCATGTACACACATTTTAAAAAATATGTATTCACAAAGAAAAAAAAATATCTCCAAAAATAATAAAAAATATATTTACCAAACATGAAGTTAACATTGAAGCGTATGTATCCATCGAATATTAAATCCATCAGCTGTTGGGTAGTGTAATTTAAAAAGTTCATTGCTTTCTACAATTAATTACTGACATTGATTTGTTGTAATATGGTAAAAGAATAGAGTGTGATTATTTGCACCTCTTCCTCACAGTTAAGTGTTGCCAGAAATTTTAGATTTTGCCTATATGATGCAATTTGTTTTAAAAAATCTCTCAACAAATATAAGTCTAGTTACATCAATTAAAATTAGAATTACGTCACGGTATAAATTTGTTGTGCCACATTCTTTTATTTACCATTCCTGCATAGAATTGTTTTTCTGTATTTGCGTGTGTCCTAATGGAAAATAAATTTGTTCTGTGTATTGAAGAAAAATGTATGTGTGTATATACATATATATACCTGTTATAGTTTCAATTTGAACGTTAAAATATCGAAAATAATGCAAGCAGTTAAAATGTCGAAATGTCTAGAAAAATTTAGTTCTATTTAAGTCTCATACCTATTTACTTAAAATAACAGAAGTGTGTGCTTAAATATCACCTCCACTTTTGTCTACTGTTTTTGCTGACTTTTCCGTGACATTGTAAAAGTAACTTTACTTTGCCTTTCATGACTAGATAATTTTTTGTTTCTTTGTTTGTTTTTTTCTTAGCTTTTATTTTGTCTAATATAATTTTGGCTGCAAACAAAATTAAATTCTTCATTTATTTAATTTTTATTATCTTATTTAATAAAATATTTAAGATCTACCTCATAAAAAAACATTTTATTTTTAGAAACTGCTTATATGATATATTTTGTGCAGAAATTTGTCAAATAAGTGGGTTATAAACATGAAATAAAATTTTACGACTGCAGCCACAAATCTCAAGTAAATATAGACACACGTTTGAACCGAACTCTTCATCTCATTCCCCTTTTAAAGTCGTTAGTGTAGATATCTATATAAGAATGTCAAAACTGTAGACCAGTGTCGAGCAGATGCATCTCTGTTTTAAAGATGGCAATAGTTCTGAAGGTATTAGTGCAAGCTCGTGGTGAATGTCTACACTAGGCGTATTTTAGTAAAGAATTTTCGACGTGCTCATGCATGTTTTCTAGCTTAAATATAATAAAATATTAATGAATTATTTATAAGAACCATCATATTTGAGTTGCATGGGATTGATTTTTCGTTAGATATTTTGGTAATGGCGTTGCCAGTAATAATATAGATTATTGTATTTAGTTTCAAAATTTTCCTAAAACATTAATTAATTATAAATTTATATATACAATAAACGGGTGTACTCATTATAATGTCTCAAATCATGGGTCTGATTGTTTCAACCATTTCTAAGCTATAAGAGTATTACAAATATAGATTCACACACACTCTCTTAGTAGCGCCGAGGTTCGGTGAACTCACCATTGCACTTGAAATATGGCATTTTTAATGGAGTTACGATATTTATTTGGACGCTATGACCATGGAAAAGTGCTAGAGGAACTTCTTTGTCTCTTTGGATTTGGGTGAAACATAAATTCTCTGGTTTATTACCAAGCCTTAGGTCACTTTTTTATAAAAGAAGTTTAATTTCTTATTTTCCAATATTTCGATATCTTCTTCAGGGCAATAATTATAATTAAAAATAAAATTAAAAATTTTGATAGAAAAAAAAATTGTTTCTGCCTTTTTTGTAAAATTGTTTCAACCATTTCTAAACTGTAAAATTCAATTTTTATATAAGAATAAAAAAAAAGAAAAAATAATAATAATATTTCTATTAAAATTTTTCTAAATATTAATAAATTAATTTTAATTATAGTTATTACCCGGAAGAAGATATCTAAAGGATATCGAAATATTGAAAAATAAAAAAATATCAATAATTTAAAAAGTAGTAACCTAAGGCTTTTTAATAAAACATAATTAAAAATCGATCTATCGAAGAATCAGCATTCAAATAGATGAAACATAAATTTATTCTGTGTCTAAAAACTAAAGCTTTTTATATGTTCGACATACGAGGTTAAATGGAGGTGCCTAAAGATTTACATACATATGTCTATATAAAAAATCCACTGCTGGCATTAGCACTAGTAATGCCCTAGTACATTTTAGTAATTCTAGTTTACACTTTTCATACTTTTCTGTAATAAATGTCGCTAATAAAAATAGTTTAACTAATGCATTTTAAAAAAGAATTAAAACACTAAAAGCCACTAGTTATTAAATCCTTTTTTTAACTTCAAAACAAAAATATCGCCACAAATTTTTTTCTCATCAAAGGCATATGTATATAAAAATGTAGGCGCTTTGTTGACATTGTGGCGAAACAGTCAGCAAAACGGTAGACAGAAGTGGTTGTTTTGGGGACACTCGTCTCTAGAGTTCCTTCAGGGCAAGTTTTTATGTATATAAATTTGAACTTCAATCAAAATACTGGTAACTAATTGAATTGGCCATAAAATTTTGTGAAATAATTTTTCAAAATATCAACATGACGTCATAATATATAATTTAATTATAAGAATGTTTTACTGCAAAATAACTATTTACAATTCCAATTAACTTATTGCTGTAATTTTCAGTTCGCAACATATCGCTTACCTGTGTAGAATACATATAGATCAAATATATTGCCATCATAAATCCTGATCTGGCATCACTAATTGTGTTGATGTTATTAATTTTTCTCTGTTTTTAAATTTCACTCAGTACTTTTAACAATTTTGCCACAAGCTACTCTCTCCGCGTATCTGTACTCTCGAATTGGTGATTGATTTTTAATGACCATTCATTTTCTTATAATTCTCTCATATACTGAATAAATGAGAAGTTTGAGTGTGTGTGTAGGATATTTTACCATTTGTGGATTGTGCGGATCACATCAGCTGGTTGTTTGCCTGGTTAATCAACTGGAAGTGCCAGTCTTATTTAGGAACAAGACCGACGCACAACAACTCACAATCTGGTACGATATAAAGTAAACATACACACGTAGAATCAAATCAAGACATGAAACTAAAGAGAAAAACTAAATTCTTAAGAAAGGGATCTGCACAGCAAAAAATTATTCATGCATAATACTCGTATGTACAAGATACATATAAAACAGTGTAAATAAAAACTCTTTATTTTAGAAACGCAAACTTCAACAAAGAATAATTGAAAACGAAAAATTTTCAATTAAACATAACAATTTGGTATTAATTAAAATAAATTTCGCAAATAATAATAATAAAGTGTATAATATTACATTTGGAATGGAAATATTAGCAAAGGAACTTTTAATAATTAACAGCAATATATCAACAGCTACTACTGTAATTTCCATAGCAAACTTAAAGATCCATAAAAATTTATAGCAGTAATAAAAAGCAATCAAATTTAAAAAAAAAGCAGTGACCTCATCATCTACATACGAGTATATCACTGGCAGCAACAAACGACAATTTTTTTTTTAAGAAATTTGTAACTTCTAACCGTAAAATATTTTCAAAATATAAATTCGTGCATATATTTTTTAAATTTCCATATATATTTTGCTAAAAGTTTAAGAAAATCCAAGGCCAACAATATATATATTTTTTAATTGCATTCACTTCAAAACCAAATTAAACAAACAATTGCATACAGACTTACTTTTACTAACACAACGGAAGTAAAAATGGAAACAAAGCAGTGACAACTATGCAACTGACACACGCCTTTGCTCGATCAAATTTTACAAAAAAATTAATGATTTGAACAAACAAACAAAAAATGTGTAACAAGTGACAAATATAAATTAAAAAAATAAAGCTTAAATATTACGAATAGAAGGAAAGTGAACAACTTAAATTAGTTTAGTAAGTCTTTGTTTTTTTTTTGTTTTGTTTGTTTTGCAACCAAGTATTTTATTACCAAAGTTAATTTAAACGTGCCAAATTTTTAACAAAACATAAACGTCTATAAATATAATAAATAAAATTGAAAATATGAAACCACAAACAAGAAAAGTTGCTCCAGATGGCGGATGGGGATGGGTGGCTTGTTTTGGTGTCAGTTTAGTAAATGTAAGTAAACTTTTATTTAATATATTATTTATGTTATTAATCTGCTTTGAAAACAATTATAAAGATGGTCATTGTGTGTTGATTGGTATTTATGCGAAGTTTTTATTTCGAATATTAGGGCCATTCACTGAAGAGATTTTGTTGCTAATAAAAAAAAAGCTTAAATGCAAACATTAACAATATCAAATATTTAAAATGTCGTATTCATAAAAATATTTTTTGTTTATAAAAGGTTTATAAAACAGATTTCCATAAAAAATGTTGTTTTGTAAACACTTTATAAAGCATAACAATTTTTACGAATAAAAAATATTTTTTGTTTATAAAAGGTTTATAAAACAAATTTCCATAGAAAATTTTGTTTTATAAATCCTTTATAAAAGAATAACCCCCTTATTTGTAAAAATTATGAGAGTCTAATAACATCGTAATAAGACAAAATTGCATATGAAATTTGCTTTATTATATTCTTATAAGGCTCCCATAATTTTTATGAATAAGGGGGTAAATATATATATATATATATATATATATATATATATATATATATATATATATATATATATTTATTTATTTATTTTTTTTTAAATATTTTTTGTTTATTTATACAACAGATTTCTATACAAAATTTTGTTTTATGAACCCTTTATAAAGCATAAATATGTTTTATGAATAAGGCACTTAATCTGTAAAGAACATCTTTAAGAACCGTTCAAAATGAAGTGGAACGAAGAACCAAATTTCGCTTTAAGCGATAATTAGCTAAATCTTCCGATCTTGTAGAAATGCTTGTTAAATATGGAATTTTGTTTTCGTTTGAATGCGAGGAACAGTTTCTTTTTAATATTTATATTGAAAAGGAAAACAAATTATATAGAATTTTCATTAGATACACATATGAGAAACTGTCGTTTGCTTTTTAATTAACAGACAATAATTATTGCAATTGATTACGGTTCTGCTGGGGTATTTAGACCGCGTTCTAAATATAGGAATCACTCATCAAACTTTGACGTTGCGAGCGTCGGAAAATATTTTATTATTTGACTTGGTTTCTTGGGTAATGATTTTCTATTGGCCCATATCGTGTTTCGAAACAGACCGGTTTCAGCAGTATACAGAATACAACTGGCATCTCATTACATCCGCTATAAAAATGTAGATCATTGAAATCCTTAAAATATATCGGATAAAAAAATTTTCATAGGTTGCGCTGTTTGGAAGAAGGATCACCTGTTATAAGCCCGTTATTTCGGTCTCTTTGAGACACCATAGATCAGTTGAGTTCTCAACACGATGTCCCATTTGCCATGTCAAACTGTTTATTGTGCCTGAAAAAAGAGTTTGTCTTGATCAGCTCTATATTCGCTACAAGAGGCCAAATCCAGCAGAATATTAAGGACAAGTATTCATGTCCTCTGGCTCAATTGCACATTATATTGGCACAGAATACAAAACACTGTATCATCTTCCGCTCATTGGTAAAATGTAACCATTTTCTTCTCTCCAGAAAAATAAAACAGAAAATATTACATTTAATTAAGATTAAGAATGTGTTTTAAATACAGAAAAACATAAATATTTCAATGCACAAAAGAAAGTCAACATCAATTGCCCAACTAATACAGCAGGGCAGAACAGCTGTTTTCGAAGGCCGCTACATAAAGTATGTTTACTTCTTTAGCTTAGAACAAAAATTAACTGCCTATTTCACAATTACGATAGGGTTCTTTCTTTCGTATAAATACATTTGAAACAAAAACAATTTATAAAGTGTTGTTTGTGTTTTAAATACAATTTGTACGAAGGAAAGGACTCATTTCACGTTGTGAAATAGGCAGTAACTCTTTCCGAAGTTAATGTTTTCATTAAACGTTTCCATTTTAATTTCCTAACACATTTTATGAAATAGCAGATTTTTTAAAATTATAATGTACGAAGAAGCAAGAACTACTTACAAAAAAACAAAGATTACTTACAAAGAACCATTAATTGAATTGTATTCACGGAATAACTCTCTCCTCTAATTCGTTTGATCTCCTTTCAGCTGTTTGTTATCAAAATAAAAATTTCCTGCAAAATTTTATATTATTGATTTACTGCACTGTGCGTATATTCACATGGTTTTATGTAAAATTGATGCACATGTCTCATAAATTAAGCACTTTCGTCACTCTAAATATAAAAATTATAGCATTAAAATTATATTTCTCAGAATTTGAAGGAATATTCTTGCATATTAATTCCAAAAAGGGTAAGGAAAAATTAAGGACAATCCAAAACCAGGTGTAAAATGCATTTAATAATAAAACGAAAGTGCAAAATAAGGGTTGCTAATAAACCATAAACCACAACAACAACAACAACAAAACATTAGAATAATTTCCACTTTTCATGAAACTACAGTCAATTTAAATTTTAACGTGAACACCTTAATAATCTCCTTCTTTGGGCTTAATTCAAGTCTTTTTGTACAATTACTAATGAAGTTTTTTTTTCGTTGTTGCCGTGATCATGCTCTCAAAACGTGATATCTTTCCTTCTCTTCTTCTTCTTCTTCCATGCACAAACACTGATCTTTTGAGTTATTGAATAAAAGGTATTGCTTACAAAATTTCCACTTTATTATGTTTTGCTGTCATCATTTATCCAAACTTCGTTTTCTATATTAAAACAGCAACAACAACAACAGAAATTGTTGTTAAAAAAGCAACGATCAAAACAAAATGTAAGCACAAAGTGATCCACAGAAAATGCAAGCGGAACAGTAACAAGAATTGGAGCATGCACAACAACTAAGCAAACAAAATACTGCTCCCTGCCAATGACTCTTGTTTTTGTTGGACTGTTTTGTAAAATTTTGCAAAATAAAATATTTATTTTTATACCCTCCAAAAAAGAGTTTGGAGGGTATATTCACTTTGTCATTCCGTTTGTAACGCATCGAAATATCCATCTCAGACCCCATAAAGTATATATATTCTTGATCAGTGATGAAATCTAAGACGAACTGAGCATGTCCTTCCGTCCGTCCGTCTGTGGAAATCACGATTCAGTCCAAACGAAAAGAGCTAGGCTCTTGAAATTTGGCATAAATATATTTTGAAACTTAGAGCAGGTTAAGTTCGAAGATGGGCTAAATCGGTCAAGAGGGAAAAAAGTTCCCCTAAGAAGAACTAAACCAACCCAGAAAAAACAATATAATTTTTAAAGTTTTTTGGTTATTTTGTTAAGCAAATGATATATTTTTATGTCAAATACGGTCCAACGCCTTAAACTTGGAGACATAAAATAAAATAAAAATATTATTTGACCCCGCCCACTTTAGTGGGCGTTATTATAGGCAAAAATAGCATAAAAATTTAACAAATTGTTTTACTTAAGCTTACATTCCTTAAAAATACAATTTTTAAGCTTTAATGACGAAGCTGAGACGAAACCTGGTACTACTCTGCCCTACTCCCTCCTTCCCCTTCGCCCCCTAAATGACCCTACCAAAAAAAAATTTTTTTTTTAATTTTGTATATAATCATCCCAAGCATTTATCTTTAGAGTTTTATGACTGCCTGTTGCTGCCCTACCCCTCCTCCCCCTTTGCCCGCTAAATGATCCTATTTAAAATAAATAAATTTTTTTTTTAATTTTGTGTATAATCATCCCAAGCATTTATTTTTAGAGTTTTATGTCTATCTGTTTCTGCCCTACCCCCTCTCCCCCTTTGGGTCTAAATGACCCTATAAAAAAAAATTTTTAATTTGTATATAATTATCCCAAGCATTTATTTTTAGAGTTTTATGACAAAGGTGAAATATTTTCCCCACAGCCCTTGCCAGAGCGACCCCGCCAAAATACAGTTTTTATACCCTCCAAAGAGAATTGGACCCTATAAAGTAAATATGTATATTCTTGACTAGTGATGAAGTTTAAGACGGTCTAGCAATGCCCATACGTTCGTCTGTGGAAAACATGATATTGTCTATTTTTAAACCCGCCCCCTTTAGTGGGCGTTGACGTATGATATTATATAAAGGAACTCTGTGCCACCAAGTTAAACATTTTAAATTCACTTACTAAATATTTGGAGGGTATTTAAGATTCGACCCGGTCGAATATAACGTTTTTACTTGTTTAAATTGAAATGAAGACAAACACCAAACTTTAGTACGCACTCAAATGGCTGACACGTAAAACTCTTGTTTATTTCATCCAGATAAAAAACCAGAATTTTGTTTATATTTTTTAACATACTAACACATGCATATCTGCACACCTACATACATATATATGTGTGTGCATGTTTATGCATGTACTTACACGTAGGTTTTGATATTGAAAATAAAACTTGAATCTTTCCATAGAAAGTTTTCCTGATTCCCAGTTACTTAAGTTAAATATTAAGCATGAAATTTATTAAAAAGCTTCGTCGTTTGGTCAGCAAAATGTGTAACGGAATCGCTAAAAATTGTTATGGACGGTTTCTAGGGCATCGTTTATATGATTTCCTTGGATCATGCATGTTAGTGGGTAATTAATAATTCGCTTCAGTCTCTTGAACGTGCATGAACTTGGCTATACAAAATTTCATTTGAAATATATGGAAAACAGTTCGAAAATTATAAAAACTGCAAACAAACTGTGTAAGTGCTCACAAGCATTTCTGTACAAAAAAATATTATATTATTTTTAATAGTGAAAATAATTCCTTTAATTTAATTAAAAAATTTCGAGAGCGTGACCAAGAAGCGTGAAAGTCAAAATAGCAAATTCGTGCATGATCGTGCACGAGTAATATATGTTAGCATGCGCATTCGATTTCGATCGAATTTTTTATACAATTTTCAAACAAAATTTCGATCGAGAATACCGTAATTTGCCCCCGATCATAACTACATGATCATGAACGAAAAGCTACTCACAATCACAACTCTAGTAGCAACTACAAGTAATCAAAACTTGTAGAACAGTGTAACCACATATCGTTGGTCTCGTGTAGAAAGGCTTTAACTCTCTTAATTGTAACTTTATTGTACGTTTCCACAATGAGAAAATTAAGTTGATTTGAGGAAATTATGTTGAATTGTTTTCATTACGTTGTAAGTAATTTTGTGTTCGAATTTTCGAAATCATTTGCTTCGTTTGTTTATTCAGTGTTAACTTGAAATGGTAAAATAAAAAGAAAAACTATAAAAATGCTTAATAAAACTGAATTTTTTGTAACTTATGTATATTCAAGAAATGAAATCAGTGCTATTTTATTCGTACTTAACTGTTACTTTTTTTGATTTGTAACTCATCAACAATGGATGCCCCAAGGTTGTATTTGTAAGAAGAGCAGCCGCGCAGTGTTGTACAACAAGTTTCAAAATAATTTGGAGCAAATTAAATCATTTGAGATAATTTGGTCATATGAAAACTGTATGGGAAGTCATGTCCAAATTACTTAATTTGGGCAAATGAAATGATTTGGTACAAATCACGTATATGGAAACGTACTATTACAGGGGAAGATAAAAATATAACAGAAACTGCAGTGATCATAAAAGAAATTGTAATTATCAATTTTTATTTTTCATACTTTTGTACAAAATGTCGTGGCTTTGTGAAAAGTTTTGGAATCACTTGAAAAGGAAAACCTGCGAGATACGACGTTTCTATATGAGACCACCGATATGTACTTATGTATATATGTATGTATAGACATAAGTATTTATATTTGTACATATGTCTTTATCTATACCAACTGTCTATGATATTTTTATAGAACTTTATCATAATCATTTTCTACGCTATAAGCATGCTTGATTGACATAAATGGTAAGCTTTTCAATAAAATTTTATACAAAATAAAGCTGCCAATATCTATGCTATCATATCGTTTTCATAAGTCGAAAATAAAATTGATATGGATTCTCCCCTGTTCCTTCGAATATTTATCTTGTCTCTCTGAATTCAACATTGCGACTTTCAGCCGATAAAATTTAAAATATAGCAAAAGGTACAGTATGTTTATACTGCAGATGTTGGTTATGCGCTACTAAAGCTACAGCATTGCACAAATAATAACAAGTCATTCATCTACTAAATTAAAAAAGTTTGACTTAAGTAAAAATTGGAACAAATAATTCAGAAAAATCGTACATAAAGAAAATAATCGAAGACGCTTGTAGTCTTGATACAGTTCTCGTATACTATTTCCTTATAAAAATTATAAAAATAAAAAATGTTAGCACATTTATTTAAAGGTACGTTTACTGTAGTCAAATATTTAACCATAAAAGTGTAACCACTAAATTCTAATGGTTAAATTTTTAATTTAATTTTTAATAAGACTAATAGTCATATTTGTAATACAGGATTTTCAGACTGTAACAATTTCATGCTTATCACACACACTTATCTGAACTAAAATCTTTTCCCTTAGTATTTAAGCGGCTTTTACACTATAAGACTGAGTATTAAGATTTGGCAAAAATTCGAAATAATATAAAAAGTCTTATAGTGTGAACAGCGTTGCCATAACTTTTTCAAAAAAAACTGCAACTTTAGAAAAAAAAACTGGTTTTCACGTAAAAAAACTGCACATAAAAAATTCCCAAAAATATATAGTTTTTTTTCATATTTTTTTATTAAAACAAAAACATAACACAACAAATTAAATATGATATACATCTACATATAACAAAGCAATTCATTTTAATAAAAAATATATAGGTACATAGGGTTTAAATAAACAAAAAGAGTTCATTATTATTCAGATATAGTACTGCCTGTTCCAGAATCTCGACAAGTCGATGTCGTTCTCATATTTGTATTGAAACCAATAATTAAAAATTTAAATTTGTTTGTATGTACATAGAAAAACACAAGGCATATCTATCTAACAGGTACAACCATTTCTACAAAAATAGAACACTTATTGTAGAAACTACCTTAACAGTTGCAAAAATCGTTAAACGACACTACTAAGTTTGGCGTTTTATCAGGTTAGGCTAGTGAGCTCGTGCTCCCACCTGCAATATACACCTTGGTAAAATTCAACTTGCTTTGTGGTCAGGGGTGCAAAAAGATGTATGTGATAACTACATACTCGTATAAAAAGTATAGTTAAACCTTGCCACTGTTATATTAAGCAAATGGGGTAAAATTATGGTTTCAGAAATTGGAATTAAAATAACACAATTAAGAATAAAAAAGTAAAATGTAAAAACTGCAAATGTAAAATCTGCACAATTTACAGAAAAACTGGTTTTTAAAGAAAAAAACTGCTCAATGCTTAGAAAAACTGTCAAATGCAGATAAATCTGCACATTTGGCAACGCTGAGTGTGAAAGCGATCTTAAGTAAAATCTCATAGATTGAGAAGTAAAATTTTACACACCGATGGCTCTCTCCATTTTTTAAAATTTTTCTAAAAGCTGAGACATTTCATATTATCAGGGTTGTTTTTTTGCAACAGCTTACTACAGAGATTTCATGAATTGTTTTAAGTGTGATAGTGTGAAAGCGTTTTGTAATGATACGTTAGATTTTTGGGCATCTCAGGCATTCTCAAAAGAAAAATTCGAATGAAAATCATAAGACTCAGTGTTAGAGTGTGAAAGCGGCTTTAGTGGTTAGGTTTTTTTTGCAAATATTTGTTAAATATGAACTTAAATTTAGTTACCTAATATATGGCGATAAAAAAAATACACTTGAGTACTGATAATGAAAGTATTGTGGTTTTCGAAAATAGCTCTGTGTAAGTTTAAAATTAACTTGATGTTGATTTTCCTTTGTTCGTTGGAATATTTATCATTTCTTTCTGAATTTAAAATTACTATTGTATTTTATGCCTATGAAATTCGGAATGTAGCAAGAAAGCGTTTCTTTTCGCAAAATTGCACAACATGAAGTATATAATCACATGATTTCAGAAATTCCAAAGAAAAATTCACTACGCAAGAAATGAAACCCTTATTTAAAATGTATGTAAATTAATATCAAATTGGTAATTCTTTGGAATAGCAATTACCAAACCCAGCAATGCATTAATTAAATAATAACTCTCAGGCTTTATTGCTGACCGATTCAATTTCTATTCTAAGCATGAGTATCTGCAACGGCTTTAGATTAGGTTAAAAGGGCTGCCCGCAAATGTAGTAAGAAAACACTAGGAGGCCATAAACCTATACAATCCTCACAAATGAAGCATTGGTTCGTGAGAACCATAAAGAACTTCTCACAAAGCCCGCAAGGGCAGCCAGTGGTGCATCCCTCAAACAGTCTAGATCTCGCAGGAAACGAAAGCCTAGATGTGTAAGATCCTGCAGGTCCGGGCAGTCGCAGAAAAGATGCTGTACTGACTCTTCTTTTTCTTCGTCGAAGCAGCTCCTGCTCCTGACATGTACCCGATCGCACAGTGTCCCGTCATGTCTCCTATTAGCAGTGCCTGCGACTTCTTCCCCAAAGTTAGACCAACGCAACGGCTTTAATTCAATTGTTTTTGTAAGTGTTTACTAGGGTTTTTGTTTTAATCAATTAATTGCTCCATTAATTAATCCAGACTACGGTTTAATTAGTTAATTTTTAATTATTTGGTTAAATGATTAATATAAATTAATATTGGGAAATATATCATATATCATTCGAAGGGTGTAAGGCTTGATCTTTCCAAGTAAATGCTTTAAGATATGAAATACTGGGTATTTAACAGTAAAGCTGGATTCACCCATTGTTTCGGAACAAAAAATTTGTTCCGCAACAATTTTTTTTTATATGTAGTTTGACGTCTCTCTTTTTGAGAGAGTGAGCGAAAGCGAGTTAACTTGGTTCGGAACATGAATTGGTTTAATTTTAATTTTTGTTCTGAAACATTTCAACTGTGATGCCAGCTACTTTAAATGTTTAAGTAAAGTTGAGCTGAGATGCCACATCATATTGTATGAACATCTATATAATACAATACAATCTTAATAAAATAAAATTTTTATTTTATTGCGATTTTTTAATTTACAATTTGTTTATTACACAATAAAATATATGAGTGTGACGCCAAGAAAACAAGCAAATTGCATTCATCTGCTACTGTGCTGCCTAATTGAAAAACTAACACGCATCGTTTACAAAAATATCTCATATGGTACCCTTGTTTTTCCAGAACAATTGTTCGAAGTGGGTGAATCGTTTCAGAACAAACTCTCAAAAAACAAAAAATTTGTTCCGAAACAATGGGTGAATCCAGCTGCTTAACTCAAAACTCCGAAGATATTTCGGTAATTCTTGTCGTACCCGACAATAACTACAAGAAAAATATAAGTTCAGCCCAAAAGCTTACCTGTAGTTTTAATGGATTACAAGGTAATGAGCAAAGTTTTTCATAATCATTTTACTAATTATAAAAAGAATACTTGCGTAACAATTAATTAATTAATTTATTGCAAGTTTTTAAAATGTAGGCTTGCAGGCACGATAGCACAAAATACATTTTGCTATAACTTCTGTTCAGCTTGAGATGTAATGCTGAACATTTTTTTACATATGGAGATGGTATAAAATGGCCCTTTTAAATAATTAAAAAAAATTATTTTTCGAGATATGACTGTGTTGCATTAAAGGAGCGATATGTATAATACATAATTATGGCCCACTCTCTTGTTTAGTATTAATAAAATAATTAAACAAACAGATGTTGTTTTAACAACTGACTAAACGAATAGCAATTATTATTGTTGCTCTTACAACTACAATTTGAGATTGAAAAAAAAACCCCAGACTAAGTAAAATGATAAATCAACTATGTAAATGAAATATTTTAGCTCTTGTTTTCACTTTCAAACTTCTTCATGAATTGATTAAATTTTTAACATAATATTAAATTAATCTTTTATTAATAAGTTTTATTTTGAGAATGAAAATATATTTTTTACACAATATGAATAATGAACAAAAGTATTAAATGATCAGTAATAAAAATGTATGTACAAAGTACGTATTGCAATTGATATGACAAAATATATTCTAACATACAGCGCCTCAATTCATATACTTTTACGAGAAATTAATTAAAAATAAACTTGGGAAAAACAGCACAATTATATTAAAACTTATTAAATGTTAAGCCTTAATTTCATTGTTTATTTTCCGGACTTTTCTTTAAACAGAACTTATTGAATTAATCGGGTTCTTAACAATATTTATCAGCTTTTTGACAATATTTTGCTACTCCCTTAAAACTGTTCTTTTAACAAATAAATAAATAAATTGACATTAACCTCGATAATTAAATATGTTTAAATAAATGATAAACGGCCTTGTTGATAAAAAAAAATTAGTTCTGTTCTGTATTACATGTGGATTTTTTTTCCGATAATCATTTAAATATTTTTTATTAAAAAATAATATTTATAATACTATGACAATTCCGTAGGTTTTACTTCACATGGCATACAGAACAGGTCAGAGAGTGAATTTTATAGGTTTTTTTTTTATAGAAATTTGTCAAATAAGCACTTTTAAGGGCCTTGTTTTTGTAAACAAAATAAAAATATTCGTCTGGCATTTTATCTTTATTGTTATTTCAATATAAATAACCAAATGGAAATTTTTATTTTATCGACAAAAACAGGCAGTAATTGCTTAAATTTTATGTCTTATTTTGTTTATTAAAAAAATATTTTTTTTAACTCTTTGAGATCTCAGTTAAACTAGGTTTAGCTAATCTGAAAACAAATTTGTGCCGTCATTATCAAGTTTGTCTACATACTTTTGACGGAACAGATTAGTTTTGGTTAAAATGTTGGTCTTTTATGGAATAATATAAAAAAAATACCATTTCGTAGGAAAATTCATAGTTTCAGACTACGTTAAACTAAGTTTAAACTTAATCTATATCTGAAAAAGTCGCTCTAAGGGTGAGTTTCTAGGATCGAGATTAAGTTTAGTATTTAACTAAGAGTAACTAATTTTATCAAATATGCTAATCCCTTTGCTGTTTTGAAGTTTAAACCTCGTAGAATTGTCATATTGAAAAACACAAAGTGGCAACAAGTTTAGTAAATGTCTAAGGTTTTTGTCGAGTAAACATGGAGAAATTGTGCGACTTTACTATTTTTTTGAAATAAAAAAAGATTGTGAAATTGTATTTTGTTCAATAGCTCTTAATTTTATACATGCATATGTCGAACAGGATTAAACCACCAACGACGGTCACTTAAGCTCCTAACTAAAAGTTGATAATTATGCACTTGTGCACTAAAACTAGAGATTAAGGATGACTAAACCTCAATCCTAAAAACTCGCTCTAACTAATTAAAATTAGTCAACGACTTCGAAATTCTACGTACATTTCAATCCTACTACTTAAATCAGAATATATAATTTACATATTAGCGATCAGTGATTTTGCTGAATTACATTAAATGAAAATAAAAAATTTAATTCGTTTGATATCTTAATGCATATCTAAGAAAAAGCTTTGAAAACTTTACTTGCGTCCAACTAAGAAACAAAATATTTTGTTTTATAAGAACTTTAAACACCTTTAATTCGATCGCACGGCAAATAATTTTTTAATATATTGTTTGTGCGATTGACCAATAGCTTGAAAAAAGAAATTTAAGTCATAAATTAAAAAAAGTAAATCATAAAATGTTAGCCGAAAAAAAAGTAAATTTTATTTGAAAATTATTTTGGGAGTGTTGGGTCCTTAGGGTCCGTCATAATCATATATATAAAAAAGCGATAATTCATTTGACAGTTAAGCCTTTTACAAGTCTTATGGGGGCCTAAAATACCCTCTGTAAATAAAGAAATGAAATGGAATGCAATCGGATATTATTCGCTCACAATCCCAATAAGATCACTCGTTCAAGAACACACGAACAACAACAAGCATAGGAATTTAGTTTGTATGCATGTATGTATGTGTGTATTATATAAAAAGTAAATAAATGCCTAATTTTAAATATTTTTAAATACCCACCAAAAGTATTTCAATTGGTATCCTTTCCAATCTGATTCCTCACAAACACTCGCACAATTAAAATAGTTTTACGTAATTTCTTTTGTTAAAACTCATCATGCTATTATATTTAACCTTGAGCACCTTTAAAGTAAAAACACTTTTAAGGTGTTTTTTTGCGCAGTGAATGTTTTCGTCATGATGATAATAATTCTGATGAACATATGCGACTGGCTTTTCAAAAAATGAACGTGGTGAGATGTCAGGAATGGGAATTTCAAAAGAAAAAATTAAAATCAATATTAGAGCCACAAATATTTACTTATCTTTTGCTATTGCATAAATTATATAAAGAAAATAAATCAATTATTTCGCAGGAAAAGTTGTAGAAAGATATTTCTAATTTTTTAAATTCCGCCCCCTAGTTTCCGACTTTTTAAGCTGATTCTATTTTCGAAATTAACAACTCTAGGTCATTTCTAGAACAGAACAACGTGTGTATATCGTTATGCACCACTTGTTTCTTTTTTTTTCTTCTTGATGGGCCCTTCCTCATGCATTGCGCCAGAACTATGAAAAGGATGGGCCGGAGACTCTTGGCTTCCTTGCCTACGCGTTAGGTACTTCGGAAAATAGCACAGGTGGCTAAAATGATATTAATTCATACAAATACCGGTATTACCATCGCTCTTTTATAAAAAAAACAACTTTCTAGGGTTAATTTATTACCTACACTCACACGTATTTCCTACTATATTTTTCATTATTTGATTGCTGATTCTTTGGCCTATAGATTTTTAAATATCTGTTTATTTATCAAGCTTTAGGTAATTTTTTTTATAAAATAAATTTAAATTTTTTAGTTTCCGATATGTCGTTATCCTCTGGGCATAATTGGCAGCGACTGGCACTATCATGTACTAAAAAGTTGAGTAACAGCACCCACCTTCGTCGGCCCTGTAGCAAAAATTAGCCGGCGAAGTAAAAAGGTTGAAATAGCTACAAAAACAAAATGTCTATCTTCTCATCTTTCCTAATCTGTCCCCTCAGTACTATCCCCTCGTTTTCAGTTCCGGCGCAATGCATTGCATACATAGGGGTCATCCCCTGAGTGCTGGTCCAAGATAAAAAAAAATAATAATTATATTTAAAATTAATATAACAATATTTAAAAAAAATTAACAAACAAATTATTTGCTTGCTATTTTGTTTTTTAGTTTTTTTTTATTAATTTTAATAAATATATTGCCCTGAAGAAGAGGATACAGAAACATTGAAAAATAAAAAATTTCAATATCTTTTATAAAAAAAGTAAAAAGGTTATATTCGACCGGGTCAAATTTTAAATACCCTCCAAATATTTAGTAAGTAAATTTAAAATGTTTAACTTGTTGGGACGGCGTTCCCTTAAGATATATATGTACCCAATTTAAATCTCTATTTTGACACAGTCATTCCGGAAGAGCCGTGGGGGGCACGTTTCACCTCTGCAAGATCCGAGAACATCTCAGATTCTTATAGGCTTAAGGAATACAAATTGTTCAATATTTACATTATTTTGACAATACAACGCCCACTAAAGGGGGTGGGGTCCAAAAATAGACTATTATGTTTTCCACAGGCGAACCTATGGGCACTGCTAGATCGTCTTAGACTTCATCACTGATGAAGAATATACATATATATTTTATGAGGTCCAATTTTTTTTGGATGTTATTAAAACTATATTTTGTCGGGGTCTCTATGGCAAGAGCCGTGGGGGAGATATTTCACCTTTGCCATAAAACTCTAAAAATAAATGTTTGGGATAATTATATGTAAAATGAGTTTTTAATCTTTTATTTATTTATTAATTTTTTTTATAGGGTCATTTAAGGGGCAAAGGGGGAGGAGTGTGTGGGAGAGAGGAGTGCCAGGTTACGTCTCAGCTTCGTCATTAAAGCTTAAAAATTTTATTTTCAAGGGATGTAGGCTTAAGTAAAACAATATGTTAAATTTTTTAACTATTTTTCCATATAATAACGCCCACTAAAGGGGGCGGGGTCTAAAAATTAGTTTTTTTATTTTATGGCTCGTTGGACTTTCTCTGACATAAAAATATATCATTTGCTTAACAAAATTACAGAAAAAACTTTAAAAATCATGTTGTTTTTTAGAGGTTGTTTTAGTTCTTCTTAAGGGAACTTTTTTCCCTCTGGCCCGATTCAGCCCATTTCCGAACTTGACTTGTGTATATATTTATACCAAATTTCAAGAGTCTGGCTCTTTTCGTTTGGACTGAATCGTGATTTCAACAGACGGACGGACATGCTCAGATCGTCTTAGATTTCATCACTGATGAAGAATATATATAGTTTATGGGGTCTCAGATGGATATTTCGCTGCGTTACACACGGAAAAAGTGAATATACCCTCCAATTCGTTTTTGGAGGGTATAAAAAGTGATCTAAAACTTGATAAAAAAAACCGATAATTAATAGTTTTTTCTTCATATATCAAATTACGTAAATACAATTTAATTTTGTGACAATTTCAATTAGTTCCTGCTCGATTTCCCACCTCTGGTAAAACAAACAAGCAAAAAATATATGTCATTTTATACCTGAATAGGTATTTATTTATAATCTGTATACAAACAATAACAATATATATATATATATATGTGTGTGTGTATGAAAGTACGTACATGTGTATAGGTTAAAGTATATACCTGAAACAAGGTTTGATTGTTTTTATTAAAGTAAAAAAAATTCAGTTCCATATCAAATCTATCATTCATTGTCAAACTCAAGTATTTTGATTTTAGTTCAAATTTGATGAATATTAAAATCAGCCAATTTATCATTATTTTTTGTACAATATCAAAAAAAAAAAGGTGTCAGGCAAAGATAAGAAAGTGAAACTTTCAAGTAGGCAAATAAGTATTCGAAATTGCGATGCCTAGCATTAACAACTTGTTGACATATTTTGTTTTTAATACTTAAAAAATGTTCTAGTTTTTTTTGTGTATTAAAGTTCAATATGTACTACTTAAATATTTTGATCGATATTATTGCTGAGCTCAGGGGTAGAGTTGGCGTTTTAAGTAGCACAACTTTTAAGTATAAATTTTGAATGAATGGTTCACAATGTCTGAAGATTGTGATCTTCATTAAACAGGTACAAAAAAATTAAATGTAAACATTTTCCATATTTTTTTAAAAACTAAATAATACTCGTTGTGTGGTGTTAACAGCAATAAATCTTTCGCTTGTAGAAATTAAAATAAAATAAATAATAATTCTAAACCTATTCAATGTAACATTTATGAATAAAAATGAAAGCATTTTGAAATAAGTACTTCATCTATACTATTTATAAATAAATATTTTACATGCAAAGTAATTTTCGCTGGCATTGAAATATCTGACACAAAATTTCTGAACAGTTCTGAAGACAAGATGAAAAAAGCACAGATGAAAAGGCATTCGTTTTATATCGTTTTACTGCGCCGTATTGTATCGAAGTAGTTGCATGTATGTGTAGCAAAAAAAAATAAATAAATAAAAAAATAAAAAATTCTAATGGAAAACAAAAACAAACAAAAATGCTGCGCTTTGCCAAAAAATGTGCAACGTCAGTAGTTGATGTTTGAAAGTAATTATGTCGTGATGTATGTATGTCGCGTAGAGTGTACCCGTCTGTATCTATTTCATCGCAGAAACACAAACAACAAATCAATGAAAATTTTGCTACACAAAATACATTGAGGTACGACAGTATTCCCAGGTTCATGTGTAAAATGCGAGTACTTATTTCAATATCAAGTACTGCAAGTACTGTCCAGCCCTGCATACGTGTATGTATGATAAACTTGAAGGTATCTAATGACTTCCAAATGGGGTACAAAAATACTGCAGGGGATACGAAGAGGCTCGGAAATCATTATAAAACTGTACGTATATAAAAAAGAGGACAAATTCGAAGTTAGGAAGTAAATTGGCTTAAAAATACACACTTTTCCTATAAATTCAGTTTTATTACCAATGCAAAGTAGAAATATGGGAATTGATAATAGAATATGATGTCGGGCAAATGCCCACCTCTAGCATATTGACAGACATCCCCTCTTTTCATAAAAATTTCAAACACATCTTGCAACAAATCTTCGGTTATCCTGTACATGCAGCACCGAATTTTATCTTTCAGAGTGTCAGTTGTGGTTTGTTCAAATTTGCCCGCTCTGTATAACAAATTAACTGACTGTTCCATAAAATCGCACTCTATCGTTCTCTCGCTTAAATAACATGAAAAAAGAAAAAAAAATTGTTTTTAATTTCTTTAAAAAATTCATTTTTTAACACTGAAGTGCAGTTCGTTTTATATGTCAGTATTAGAATCAGGTAAAAATGTTATATTCGACCTGTTCGAATCTTAAATATCCTGCAAATATTTAGCAAATAAATTAAAAATGTTTATCCTGCTTTTAAAACTCTATTTTGCCAGCGTCACTACGGGATGGGCGATGGGGGAGACATCTCAGGTTTATTGTAAAATTAAAAAAAATACATTATTGGGTTAATTAAGAGTAAAAACAAAATTTGTTTGGTCGGGTCAGTTAGGGGCCAAAGGTGGGTCGAGGAGTAGAGCAGAGGAATATCAGAGAAGATTAAAAGTTCGATTTGAAAGGAATGTGGGCCTTAGGAATACAATTTGTTAAATATTTTTTAAGGGTCGGGGTCCAAAAATGAACTTTTCACTATTAAATTGAATTAAGATTTAAAGGCTAATTGTTCGAAATTTTTTCTTTTAAATTCAGAAAGACACGATAGATATTCCAACGCACGTAGGAAAGGCAACATCAGTTTTTAGTTATTCAAATTACACAGCAGAGCAGAACAGCTGTTTTCGAAAGCCGCAACGCTTTCATCATCAGTGCTCATGTGTATTGCGTTTTTTTATCTTGGACTAGCACTCAGGGGATGACCTCTACATATGCAGTGCATTGCGCCGGCACTGGAAAGGAGGGGATAGTATTGAGGGGACAGATGAGAAGATAGAGAATTTTTTTGTAGCTATTTCAATCTTTTTACATCGCCGGCTAATTTTTGCTACAGGACCGACGAAGGAGAGTGCTGCTGTTGTTCTGCTTTTTAGTACGTGATCGTGTCAGTCGCTGCCAATTATGTTCAGTGACCACTGCTATGCCTTCACCATTGTAACAGGCTGACAACAACTAACACAATCATGCACTAATGCTGATCAGAAGAATTCACAACACAATATTTCGTGACTCAGCCCGGGGTTGAACTCAGGACCCTTCGCTTCATAGTCTCCTGTTCTACTACTTCAGCCAACAGCACCCACTCTCATTTTTCAGATTTTCTGGCTTCAAACTCACTACTTTAGATCTTCTTTGACATAAAAATATATTATTTTCTTAACAAAGTTACAAAAAAAAAACTTTAAAAATGATATTGCCTTTTAGACGTTGGTTTAGTTTTTCTTAGGGGAACTTTTTTATTCCTGGTCCGATTTAGCCTATTTAGGAGCTTGACCTGTTGACATGTTAAGTTCATAAAATTTATCTATACCAAAATTCAAGGGTCTGGCTCTTTTCATTTGGACTCTACCGTGATTTTCACAGACAGGCGTGGGATTTCATCAGTGATCAAGCATATATGTATATACTTTATGTCTTAGAGTGATATTTCGCTGCCTTAATCACGGTATGACAATATTCAATTCTTTGTTGGAAGGTATAAAAACCTATTTTTAATTATAACAATACGTGCAGTCCAGCAAGATTGTCGTAAGTTAACTTATACTCGTATATTATTTTAGTTATTCTTTGGTAAAGTCACGTTTATTTCCGAAGATATTACATTAATTATGCAGCAAAAAGTTTTATATAAGTTTACTTAGGGTGCGTTCACACGAGGCAAATATTTGCCAAAAACGCATAACCCCTAAATACTAAGGAAAAATATTTTGATTCATATACGTGTTTATTAAATCAGTGCTTTGAAAATTATACTATCGGCCCATAATCCATACCAAACAGTGCATTTTTCGGGATGCTTTGGCAGTTCGTGCAATACTTCTGGCAGCTCTTCACACCAAATAATACAATTTTGATTTTCAAATTTTCCACAATATTTAACACATACATACATACATACATACATACATATTTATGCATGCGTGCATGCACGTACTTATGACTTTGAAAATTTTCTTAAATAAAATTTCGTAAATATTTGAAAATTCAAGATCATATTCAGCCCATTCAAATGCAGAAACTTATTGAGTTTTAATTGTAAATTTTAATTTGTATTCCAAAATACAATTTTCCAGAACTGGGAACATCAGATAGAAAAAAATAACAATTAATTATATGGCCATGTACACACACACTCGCACATATTGGATGCAGTTCTAAAAATGCACTGCTTCATGCTACAAGTAAATTTCCACAATCAGGCACCTATAATACATATTTTAGCTTTGTTATTGTTCTTGCAACACACACACACACTCGGATAAAAACAAACGTTGTCTGAAAAAAAAACTCAACAAGGGAAGCAGTTGTTATCGTTATCGGTTTTGTTTTTGTAATTCCTTTGTTTTCACTTTAGAAAATATATTTTGAAAACAATTTGCCAACAGGTAGAGACTACTTTGTGGTTACCAAATTAAATATACGAGGATCGTGTTAAATGTTTTTCACATACATAAAACCCGAAACAGTACAATTTTTATGTTTTATTTTTTAACTGGTGCCTTTATTTTTAATCACTTCTTATCATAAGCTCAACTTCTACTACTCCGTGAGTTTCAGCAATTTTTATTCTGAACTGTTGCACTCAAAAAGCTGAAACTCGTGTAAAATACAGACCTAAAAATAATTTTTTCCAGAAAAAACATATTTTAATAGTCCAGATTTTATAATATTTTTACATACACATAAATCTTCGCCTTCGAAAAATCGATATGAAATCGATAACTTAATAATTTGTAATTGTTAAATCTAAAAATTGGATGAATTAAAGTGAAAAGCTCCTAATGATAAAATTTTTAAAATCCTTTTAATTTTTAATGCTCCTAATATTTTTCGATAGATTGAGAAATATTTAACCGGCTAATAGTCAAAATAACAACTCAAAGTATCAAAACCGTAGAGTGTGCGTCGCACTGTGTCACATATGGCAGAGAAAGCGGAAACAAATTTTATTCATGGTCACCAATTTGATATTGTAAAAACTCATATGAAAATAAGCAATTGGAACCTCACAAACTTAATGTAATTTTTTATCTCCCTGTGACGTTTAAATACTAATTTGCTAGAATTATATAATTATTAATTCTAAAAACTTAATATTTTAATCCAACCCTTATTTTATAGTCGAATAAATAAATATTAACTAAGCAAAACTATTTTAAAAAGTGTTTTTTTCTAATAATTTATTATTGGCCGGTTTCACTTTTAAGCAAAAAACTAAACAATTAAATACGAAATAACTATTCTGCTATTCTGCTTAATCGTTACTACAGTTTGTAGAATATGTTTGTACAAACATTCATACGTGTGTATGAATGTTTGTGCGGTAGTTAATTAATAACTGTTGTTTATTTTTATTCTGTTATTTAATTATATTTTTATTTTTTATTTTTTTATTAAGGTTGAGAATTTCCAGCAAACAAAATAAATTTTGCTAATCGTCACGTGATTTTTACAAAACAATTTCATTAGTACTCAAGATACATAAATACGGAACGACAGCAAATAAAAGTTTTAATAACTAATAAAAATTTTAATACGTACTGATAAGAAAACTATGTAAGAAAAAATATTAACTGAAAGTACTAGGTGATTTCTCAAGGGTTGGCATTCTAACACTAAGTACGTACGGTACTAGAAGTAACTCCCCTAAAATCTGGATGAAAAAATTAATATAGGATATGATGCCGTGAATACATTTCTTGATGAGAATTTAAAAAGGTTACGAGAAGCGGAGGGACCAGAGTTCGACTCTGCGCTCAGTCATGAATTTTGTGTCCAGTTCTTCCGATCGGCATTAGTGCATGTTTTCTTACTCGTTGTCAGCCTGTTTCAACGATGGAGGCATAACTGCAGGGATTGCCACTATCATGTACTAAAGAGCAGAGGAACAGCACTCTTCTTCGTCGGCCCTCTACCAAAAAAATTAGCTAACGAAGTAAAAGGTTAAAATGGCTAAAAAAAATTCTCTATCTCCTCTTCTTCATCTGTCTTCTCAATACTATCCTCTGCTTTCGAGTTCTTTCACAATGGACTGCATATGTAATAGTTATACCCTGAGTGCTGGTCCAAGATAAAAATAAAAAAAATGTTAATTACTTATTTAATTGAATTAAGATTCATAGGCTAATTGTTCGAAATTTTGTTCTTAAATCTCAGAAAGACATGATAAATATTCCAAGGCACAAAGGAAAGTCAACATCAGTTTTTATTCAACTTACACAGCAGAGCAGAACAGCTGTTTTCGAAAGACGCAACACTTTCATCATCAGTGCTCATGTGTATTGTGTTTGTCACCACTTATTAGGTGGCTTAGTTACTTATATTTTTACTTACTTGCAGCTAAAAAATATGCTGGTTATAAACACCAAAAAATATAAAAAATAGAAATGACTTTAATATGATATTCACCAGTCATTACAAATAAAATATTTCTTTGGAGATCTAATACGAGTAGATGTAATTTTTCAGATATTTTAAAAAATCACTTATATTTTTAATTTAGTCATTCACGATATCTGACGAACGCATCAAAAGATTTTTAGCCGATTAGTGGCTACCGACGTGGGTTTTCAATATCAATAGATGATGTAGTGTGTGGCATCGATCAGTAAAACCGTTCAAAAATTATTCCACAAAAAAAAACACATTTGAAAAAAATTGTATAGTTTTTTGAGACTTCGTGCAATCTACTAGTCCGACTCCGTTCCAATTTGCAGCGAATCTAAATTTGGTTCAATTCGGTAAAGTTATAAGACATACATACATGGACCCCTACCGACAAGCTCTCAGGAGCAGTCAGGGAAGCTTCTTGGGAACTTAGAACGTCGAGATCTGGCGAAAACTCGATTTTTGCAAAACGATGTAAAACCAATAAATTCCCGACTTTTTTTAAATTTTCAAGTTTTTTAGCGTTAAAGCTAAAAAATTGAAACAATTATGTAGTTTCCAAATGTATAGTCGTCCAGTTGGAATAAAATTTCATAAAGTAGATTTTATATATTTAAAGAGAGCGAATTTATTGAAATTGTTTTTGAAAATTCCCGTAATGTTTGCTAAAACTCCGAGCTTTGAAGAACTAGTTTTATAATAATATAAATAATTGTTTGGCTTGAAAGTTTCACAAATGAAATTTATGTAAAAACTTTTTTGCAAATTTTAATTATTTTCAAAATTATTTTTATAATTTTTTATTTATTTTTTTTTTATTTTAATTTACTTTTTAAATTTTAAAGATTTTTTGTTTCTGCCATTTTATGAATTTCAAAACATGGAATTCTTTTTAATTTCAACCAAATATTAAACTTCTTAACAAGTATTTTTGTTCAAAAATGAGGTGGTAACTTCACATTATTATGAATAACAAAATGAAGTTTGTAATTATTTTGTAGATTAAATCACTTGTGTTGCACGTGACTTAGTGCAATCATTTTGGACTTGGATTCTCAATTTCACAAAAAACAATACAATTCACTCATTTCGATCCGAATAACTCTGAAACTAAATAAAAATCTGAAATTTATGCAAAAACTTTTTTGCAAATTTTAATTATTTTCAAAATTATATTTATAATATTTTATTTATTTTTTTTTATTTTAATTTACTTTTTAAATTTTAAAGATTTTTTGTTTCTGCCATTTTATGAATTTCAAAACATGGAATTCTTTTTAATTTCAACCAAATATTAAACTTCTTAACAAGTATTTTTGTTCAAAAATGAGGTGGTAACTTCACATTATTATGAATAACAAAATGAAGTTTGTAATTATTTTGTAGATTAAATCACTTGTGTTGCACGTGACTTGGTGCAATCATTTTGGACTTGGATTCTCAATTTCACAAAAAACAATACAATTCACTCATTTCGATCCGAATAACTCTGAAACTAAATAAAAATCTGTTTGAATATATTTTAATAATAATACAATTGTTGGAAGAGTTTTCGCAAGAAAATCTTACAAAAATTTAAAAAACGCAAAAAATAAACTGGCCACAGCAAGCAGAAAAAAAAATTAATTTAGTTTCATAGTGTAGTTCGTTGTATGACTTGACTATATGTACAGCTAAACATATTCCAAAACTATAAATAAATTAATCTTCTATTGCGTTAACATGTGCCATATATCTCTCATCTTTCCGTAGTAGCTTAAATAATTTAAGCAGTAATTCGTTTATGCCAATCACAAAGTGATCACTCATCATTAAGATTGATAATGGAAATCAATAATGTATACAATGATGGACTATATGTTTATGATTCATAATATTAGCGCGTTTAGCAAAGAATCAAAATCAAAAAGTTTACAGCGAAAAGTGTAACGTGATTAAAAAATTACTCTTTATAAATGTTTTGTAATAAAATACACAAATCAATTGTAATTGAATTTATTTTTATTATTCTATTGTTCCAATAAAAAGAAAAAAAAGTGCAAAAATTAAGTATGAAACAGACGGTAAGAGATTTGAAAAAAAAATAATCACTGCAAGGTGATTTACATTTAAGTAAATATAAAATGCCGGACATGATAATGATATTTTTTATTTTCCTTCTTTTGTTTTTGTTGTAAAAAAGCTATACACAACGAGAAAAAACACGTGCAACAATTAAATTTACATTATTTAAATTTTATTCAATTATAATTCAATGAAAGTCTTTTCACTTGAGATGTACCGCCGGCTTTTTATAAAATGTTACGTTCAATATTTGTCAGATTATATGTACATTATGGTCTGACATGATTTGTCAAACTGTAATCTGTAATTTGTTTATAATTTCAAGTCGTTATCAGGGCTGAATTTTAAATAAAGTTCGCTTTAGAAAAGTAACATTTCTCCCACGCTTAGTACCCTGGATTGGCAAAAAGGATCTGATAAATCTTTTTTACAAATGAGAGGAATTTTTATATAAAAGTTAAGTTAAGTTAAAAGAATCAAATTGCCTGTAATATGCTGTGAAATTTGTATAGCTTTCAAAATCTAGCAAAAAAGAGAAAATGTTGACTTATTAAAACAAAATAAAATAAACACAACGATCTTCTTTACCTGACCCTTGTAGGTTGAACTATTACAGAACATTTTAAGTTCATTACTTGTATTGCAAAAAATTGCCTTTTTCTATAAATAATACAGCAAACAAGTAAAATGCGCTATATTCGGCTATGACGAATCTTATATACCCTGCACCTACGTACATCTGGAGTATACACATAAATACATTCATAACATCTCCGATGTCTCTGATTTTCAATGGCAATTTATTTTTCTCTAAAATACAAATCAAACATTGATTACCAAAGAAAAAATTAGTTTTATTTATTTACTTTAAATTCATAAGTAATTTTTTTTAGGAGTAATACCAACGTTCAGGGGATGACACCTACATATGCAAAGCATTGCGGCGGAACTTGAAAGTTGGGGATAGTATTGAGGGGGCAGATGAGGAAAGATGAGAAAATAGAAATTTTTTTGTAGCTATTTCAACCTTTTTACTTCGCCGGCTAATTTTTTTGCTACAAGGCGGACTAAGGGGAGTGCTGTTCCTCTGCTCTTTAGTACAGGATACCGTCAGTCGTTGCCATTTATGTTCAGTGACCTGTTCTATGCCTTCATCACTGAAACAGAATGGCAACAACTAACACAGCCATGCACTAATGCTGATCAGAAGAATTCGACACAATATTTATGACTGAGTGTGGGCTTAAACACAGGACCCTCCGCTTCATAGTCTCGTATTAAATACTTCAGCCAAAAGAACCCTATTAAAATTTAAATTTTCCAGCTCTGGAGCTGTCGCTTTGGCTTTTCTGATTTCTAATACCAATGAATTTTCTTCACAAATATCAATATGTTTAATTGATATATATAAAGAAAAAGTTCTTGATTCCAAGTAACTGCAGAATTCTTTTATCAAAATGATGATAAAATGCATTTTACTTAATGCAAATTAAAAATAAATTACATATTTCCTACAACAACTTATGAATTATGTATTTAAAAATATTTATGTACCTACATATTTAAAAAAAAAAAGCAATCAACAACAGAACCGTCCATGAAAAAAATCAACTATTTAAATTAAAATTCAACTTAACACATTGAAATTCAGCTTTCGTTTTTGCAAAAGTGTTATTTTTTCCACCATCATTTGATTTTGGCTCAACGAAAAATGCTAATTTTGTAAAAAAAATAAACGTTTAATATTTATTATGTTCTGAAAGTATGTATATGTATTTTTAAATTTTAATGTCAAAAACATTTTGATAGATGAACCAATAACCTTTACAATTTGTAGGGGTATAATTAAATGAAAAAAAAAAATCAATCGTACTTTAATAAGTTATTGCAAAGTCTGAATTAAAAATATTAATTTCGTATTAGTTGCTACTGCTGTTAACACAATATTTATTTATCTTCCAACATCAAATGCTTTCTGTTGAACATGTGACACAAGCGTGCAAACTTTTTGAAGAGTCTTTATCATAACACTCAGAAAAAAATATATGCAAAAAATCTATTATTTATATAAGAAATTATTTTTATATACCAACAATATCACATGCTGTTTTTATAGTTTATTAGACAGCATGACTGAAAAACACTTAGTCGAATAACATTAGAATTACAAAAAAACGTATTATAAAAATGTGCAGCAACGACATCTATAGGTCAAACTAGCAGCGCGATTTCCCAAGTTCTAAGACTTAACCTGATATAGAAATCTATTTGTCGGATAAAGCCTCGATTTCCTGATTTTTTTTTATACAATACAAAAAAGAATTGAAGTGTGTATTCACTTTGTCATTCCGTTTGTAACGCAGCGAAATATCCATCTGAGACCCCATAAAGTATATATATTCTTGATCAGTGATGAAATCCAACACGATCTCAGCATGTCCGTCCGTCCGTCCGTCTGTAGAAATCAGTTCAAACCAAAAGAGCTACACTCTTGAAATTTGGTATAAATGTATCTTGAAGGATAACACAGGTCAAATTCGTAAATGGGCTGAATCGGGCCAAAGGGAAAAAAGTTCCCTTAAGAAGAACTAAACCAACTCCAAAAAACAAAATAGTTTTGTTTCATAAACAAAATATTTTTTCATATTAAATAAAATAATTAATTTCCTGAAGAAGTCGCACAAAGGAGTGACGAAATATTGAAATTAAAAATTAAATTAAAATAAAGAGACCTTATGCTAGAGTTAATGTCGACGCCGTTGACGGCGTTTCAACGCCGAAAAAGTTGAAATAGATTGAACTTTTACGGCGTTGAGATTAACTGCTCTCATACAATTTCATACGATTCAACTTTTTTTTTGACATTTGACGCCGTCGACGACGTCGACATTAACTCTAGCATTAAGCTTAAAAATATCAGAATAAAATAATAATTTTTAAAGTTTTTTTTTGTTAATTTTGTTAAGCAAATGACATATTTTTACGTCACAGAATGTCCAACACGTAAAACTTCGAGCCATGAAATCAAAAAACTTAATTTTTAGACCCCGCACCCTTTAGTGGGCGTTATTATATGCAAAAATTGTTTAAACATATAACAAATTGTTTTACTTAATTGAATTCAATTAAGATTTATAGGCTAATTGTTCGAAATTTCTTTTAAATCTCAAAGAGACGTGATAAATATTCCAATGCACAAAGGAAAGTTAACATCAGTTTTTAGTTATTCAACTTACACAGCAGAGCAGAACAGCTGTTTTCGAAAGCCGCAACACTTTCATCGTCTGTGCTCTTGTGTATTGTGTTTGTCACCACTTATTAGGTGGCTTAGTTGAATGTGATAACGATGACCCTATAAAAAAAATTGAAAAAAACTTTACATTTAATTATCCCAAACATGTATTTTTAGAGTTTTATGGCAAAGGTGAAATGTCTCCCCCTCGGCCCTTCCTGGAATAACTCTGCCAAAAAAGAGAGATTTAAAATTGGGTACAGAGATGTCTTAAAGGAACTCTGTCTTATTAAGTTAAACATTTTAAATTCACTTACTAAATATTTGGAGGGTATTTAATAGTTGACCCGGTCGAAAATAAAAGTTGTTTACTTGTTTAATTTAGAGTGCACTTAACGACATTTTTTAAAGCAACTTGTTTTAAAACGGTCATGCCTACCAACTTTGTTTGAAATTTATATTGATGAATATTTGCTACTGTGCTTGTGGTTTTGTTCACATTCGCCTCAAACTGGTTATTCTCATGTTGTTATTTATTATTTAATCAATTTGTGTGTTTTTTTGTTGTAATACACGATGTATTGACATTTTAAAGTTCAAGAACCGCCTCAAACAAAAAGCAACGTACTTGTTGCTGTGCGGTATGGTTGTCGCTAAAAAAAAAACAATATTTCCTTCTAATACAAATAAGTTGTCATATTGTGCAAATGAAGATTCTCTTAGTTATTGCCATTTACTTATGCTGACTCAATGACTTACTGGAACCAAAAACATCTGAATCCATTTAATTGTTTAAGAATTTTACTAGTTAAGAGAATACAAGACTTTAGTCACGTGACGTGCATGTTGTTTGAAAAAAAAAACACACAATTTGTACATTAAATACAAAGTACAATTTAATTGTGCCAGCTATTATTGGAGAGAGAAAAATGTTATTTCGGAAAAGCAATTTTTTGCATTACAAATCATTTAATCCACGGACCACTTGGTTTTATCTGGTATTTCCGCAGCTGCGGGCCAAATCGTCACATTCACGATCGAATGGCTGCAATCGCCATTTTTAAAACCGGACTCGATATCGAATGGCTTGTATCGAACTTTGTGCTAATTGCATTCGATATCGGTTGAATATTTCCGATAGCTTAAGATTTATATTAAATAAAAGAAATTATTGTGAGTAATAAGTATTGTTTTTTCAAATTCTTCTGGTTTCTTGACCACTTTTTAATTATTATTGTATTCTGATATATTTAAGCTTAAGGTCTCTTTATTTTAGTTTAATTTTTAATTTCAATATCTTGTCACTCCTTTGTGTGACTTCTTCAGGAAATTAATTATTAATTATTTTATTAATTTACAACCTACTTTCAAAAGATTCCAAAATGTCTTATGCAAACAATTTCGAAAACCATTTGAGAATTATATAAAATAATTAATTTCCTGAAGAAGTCACACAAAGGAGTGACGAAATACTGAAATTAAAAATTAAACTAAAATAAAGAGACCTTAAGCTAAAAAGTATCAGAATACAATAGTATTGTTTTTTCGTACTACAAGGTTTTTCAAGAATAAAAAGAAAGACGAAAGAAATAAAAGAAAGAACAGCAAGATATAGGGCTGGTTACTGAACATAGCGTTTGACACTGTCATGTACTAAAGAGCACAGTAACAGCACCCACCTTCATCGGCCCTATTCTCTATCTTCTCTTCTTCATCTGTCTTCTCAATATTATCACCTCAATATATCACCTCCTTTTTACTTCCGGCGCAATGCACTGCACATGTAGAGGACATCTCGTGATTGGTTGCCCTACTTAAAAAAAACACTAGATTACAACCTACTTTCAAAAGATTCCAAAACCTCTTATGCAAACAATTTCGAAAACAATTTGAGAATTATATAAGATAAAGCATAATAGGGATCGAATCAACGGACTCAACTTAATTGTGTCGAAGCGACGACAGCCCTTAAACCTAAGCATAGCACGCTTTAAAACTTTTTTTAAACACAAGAAAAAGAAATTTATTTAATTTGTTTTAATAAAAATTTGTTTTATCTATGTGTACAATAACTTTTAGTTGCAAGTATTATTTTTTAAATAAGAAATTCAATATGCCATAGCCTCATGTCAGTGATCGTTATATTATGTCACCTGCAAATGTTTTTGTAAGTACTTTTGAATTACACCAATAATTTAAGGTATAAGAAAATTTACTTTTGATCTTGGCAAAAGCATTTGTTTTATAAGAATCAACTTTTTCTTTTAGCCAATACTTTTTTCCAAACAAAACGAATAGCAATAATAATTCTATGCTGTACTGTATGCAATGATGAGCTGCTTGTTCCAAGAACAACTTGTTGAGCGATAACAATAGAAAAATTACTTTCAGCCCAAAGAATCATCACAGAAATATCAAGAAAATAATAAAATTTTCTACACCTTCCTTAATGGATTTTCTTTTAATGTTGCATTCCAAGTATGTAATAATCTTCGCATTATTGTCTGAAAATTCTAAAATCAATTTGTTTTTAATTGTTGATTCACTGTGTTCACTTGATAATAAATCACATGATGATCATCATGCGCCCGCCAGATCCAATTGAAAAGGTTCGAAAATAAAACTTCATGTGTCTCTGTGCGTCGTTTTATTCTTAACTTAAATGAATGCACATCACAAAATAAATATTTATGAGCATATTTTAATCGAAATTAATTAAAAAACGGCACAACACACACACACACACCAGTGGATCATAAAATCAGCCTACGAATTTTCAACAATTTAGTTATACTAAAAGTACTTTTAATTGTGGATGACACAACAAAGGAAACTTTTTTATAAATCTTTTAATTAAAGTAATTTTTCTTTAAACACAATTAATCAAGTATAATGAATAAATATAGAAATATTGAATAAAGAAGAAAAACAATAAAATAAAGACCCCTGCCAAGCTATTGATTCTTAAATAAAAAAGTTTTACGAAGAGCAACATTGCGTCATGTATTAGAAATACAATAAGCAGGAATACAAGTTGTTGGGGGGCACTACAACTGTTGGATTAGTTGGATTTTGTCTACCGGTTCATGCTAATTTTAATAATTAAGACACTTAATTTTTTTACTTCATTATGCAATAGAATAGTGGTTCGTTTTGCCAGACATAAATTCATTATACATATCGACTTTTGAATTGTGAAAAAAAAATTTTAATTTCTTAAATGTTTGCTGGAATTCAAAAAATCGATTCGATCTTCCCACAAAAAAATATTGCTTCACAAGAACAGTGTGCTGAACGGTAAAAAAGTCATTCCACATCGCGTCCCACTTTCTTTATTACACCTGCCCGTACTACATATTGCTATCCACTGAAATCTTAACAATTTTTTTTTCAATTTCGACTAGAATAAAAATTTTCAACAAGATCTCAATTCCGTACGCTGATAATAAAAGTTTCAATTTGACGTCAAAATAACAATATTAACAACTTCGTTGATTTATTGACAAAAAGAAAATATGTCTAACAGAATAAACTAAATTCGAGCTCGTTAAAATTTTAAATATTTTATGGCTTTAGGATTTCAGCTAAATAATTTTTGTTAATATTTTTTTCCCCCCATATATTTTTATCATACCAAAATGTTGTTGTCAATTCATACAAAGCGGCACTTAAATGGCAGTAAATCTGATAATTAGTACACAAACTTGTTTAAACATAATATAAATTCTGATAAACAAATAAACAACATAACGACAACAAAATATTTGCTATAAAATAAATAAACGGATAATAAATAAATGAAAATTAACTTAGTAACAGTCAAGATCATTTTATATTTACCTGTACAAATCAAATAGCTTGTGATTGTTTGTTGGGTTGTTATTTTTACACTCCAAAAAAATAGACTTGTATCGGCATCTAAAAACTTGTTATATTATTATTAATTTCCTTGACAAACAGCAATATTGATGTTTCGAATTTGAAAACATTATGTCAATATTTTGCTGCAATCATAAAAGCAAAAAGTGAGAAAATAGAATAGAATTTGTACTTATTTTTACTCTGACACTTGTCTCTATGAATTTACTTTTCTTTAACATTGTGCTTATGTATTTTTTGTTAAAAAAAAAGTGGAAGTGTTAATTGGAAATATTGAAATCTAATTTCAAAAACTATAAATATTTTTTTATAAGTTATAGCTGTAAACATAAAAATTAAATCAGATTCTTTATCAGTTAACTGCCCAATTATTTTGAAATATACTCGTGTACAGACATACAAATGAAAAAGTAAACACCGCCTACCTTGAATTTTTTTTCATGCTTACTAATCGATAGTCTCATCTAGAAAAGTCCTAAACATAACTGAAATTGTATTCCTCATAATAGAAACTCTAATAATCAATTGCTTATAAAACTATTATATTTGATACTAATCCATAAAATTTTTATCAGGAGTTGTATTAGTGTGAGTTGTATTGGAATCACTAAAAATGTCAATTTCGTCAAGATTAAAGTGTTAACAAAGACACTTTCCATTCAAAATTGTTCATGTAGATTAAAGGCTGTATTCATAAAACATTCATTTATATTTGAAACCAGTTTTTTTATTTTTAATTTAAAAATTGTTTTTTTAAGTAATTTTTATGCAAATTCAAGCCAGAACTATTTTTTGATGAACTCATCTACAATCCATTAATGGGGGCTGTTTTCAGTTTTTCTGCCTGTTTTTGTAAATAAAGTAAAAAATTTCGCCTGGGAATTTATAGTGAAACATCAAATAAGAAAACTCAAATCTGTTTTTGTTGTTAATGCAAACACCTAGCGGACAATTTTTCGTTTCTTCACAAAAACTGCCAGTGGGTCATGGAACGACAACATTGAATTGATGTAATAATGTATGGACCTGCTGTGCAGGGCTTTCGCATATGCAAGATTTAATTTGAAAGCCATCGTGTGAAAAGTATTGAGGAACTGGTTGCTACAAGTACAAACGAGCCCATACGCTGTGCATAGCGCCGAAACTAGAAAGAAGGAGATAGTGTTGAGGGAACAGATGAAAAAATTAAAAGATAGAGATTTCTTTTTTGTTTGTTATTTGAACTTTTTACTTCGCCGGCTAATTTCTTGCTACAGGGGCGACGAAGGAATGGAAACTTATAGGCGTGTTTAACATAACCTTACACAATTTAACGCTTGAAAATGGCCAACACTAAGCAATTCATTGTGTCTTATAAAAACAAAAACGTCTTATAAATCATTTCGACAAATAATATTTCAATTTCCGAATAAACACTTTGCAAATAATAAAACCGTGAATTGCTTAATTACTGTTTATCAAACACATTCTAATAAATATTAAGGCCAATAAATAATTGTGCACAGTCCTCAAACTCCTCGCACCCATTAAAAAACTTAACCACGTAGTCTACAAAAATATAAAATATAGTATTTTGCCATTAATGCCGCTTAACTCTTGCCTCGATTTTCGATAAGAACCCCAAATTTCAGATAACAGGAAATAAGGGAAAATGTGCCGTCAATTGATTATTTTGTTTGCTTTTGTAATGAGTACAAATGAAATTTTAAGTGTGGAATGAAAGTTTTAGACGTATGTATATGTACGAGTAGCTGTGTGTGTGTGTCTATGAAATTATACATTCGTAGACGTTTCACACAATTTATCAAGTAATCAGACGCAGCGTCACTGTGAATATGTTATTGATCGTTTACCAAGAAAACAATGTTTGTGTAAAAAAAATAATTTACAAAATTTAAAAATGCGGGCCAGCTGGAATTCTTTAAAACTTATATATAGATTACATTGTGTGTTGCTGATAATTGTTGACAAGTAGAAAAAATTTAAATTTTCATTTAGAGTTAATTCTTAGATTGTTTTCATGCGTAAAATCAAATATTTTTAGAACTTAATAACGTGGGGTCAAATAAATCGTTAAAAAACTTAAAGATCGTAATGTTGATATACCGAAGTAGTGAGAAAGAGAACACTGAAAAAAGCACACGGCCTAAAAGCGTTTGTTTGCAAACCAAATTTTGCTTGGGATGCACTGTGTCAGATTTCATTGTTTTAGCGGGATTTAATTGCAAAAAAATTCATCTTCTTTTTTGTGTTAAATAAATTGAAAACGATAAAAAACAACTCTGGTATTTACAAAAACAAGTTAAAAAAAAAAAAGTGTAAACAATAAAAATATAACGGTATCTCAAAGTGAAATCTTTTATTTACATGCAAATTTGTTATAGTTCTTGCTAAAAATAATCAATGTTTGGATACTTAGAATTTTGTTGGTTTTTAATACTTTTTTAAAGTTCTTTTTGAATATTAGACTGTTATATGTGAACTAGATAATAGTCTAATTACATTTTAAAATAAAGCATACTTAATTTATTTGAGAGCGATATTCAAGAGATACATTTTAGGTAAGTGTTTTTTTATATATAAAATTTTCAGTAGAAAAAAAAATAGCGTGTTCTGTTGTGTTCAGTGAAACTTTTTTTACTACACCATTTACCGACCTCTATATTTATAGAAACAAAAGAGAAACCCCTCCACAATCTACCCCTCCATAAATTTGTCCACTAAAAGTATCATGCCCAAACAAATTTTTTTTATATGTGGAAATATTAGTACTGGAAGTGATAAGACTGTAGACATTTCCAAATTAAATAACTTTGTAAGAAAGTTTTGCTATGAAATAAACGTGAAGTGGAAGAAAGCAAATGCAACTAAGTTGAGATTTTCGAAAGGGAATGCTGATTGGCTTAATTCTAAAATTGACCTAACCAAATTTATTAGCGACTGCAAAGTCCAATACACAGCTGGAAGACCAGAAAAAAATTTTAAAGACTGCTGTGAAAGGACAAAGAAAAGAAAAGCAAAAGAGTTTTTGGATTCTTCAGACAATGCAAAACTATTAATGGCAGCAGAAATTAAAATTCGCTCGTCTGGAAAACGATCATCGGCTAATATTGTTCACGAACTTATTACTTCTTCTCCAAAAAGAGGAACTGACATTAAAAGAACCAGAGGCAATCCAGATAATAAACCACGCCTTTCTCCTGACGAAGCTTTAGCACTAATGATTGATTGTCATTTATCCAGTCATAGTTACCGTATGTTACGGGAACACTTAACATATTTTAAACCATCAGTACTACCGTGTTATGATTTGGTCAAAAAGTCAATGAGTTTGTGCTACCCACTTGATGTAAATATTACTGAATCTTACGCTGATATAAGATTACAGGCACTGTTAGACCATACTATAATAAGATTATGTTTAACACTGGAAGACGTTTTCTCTTCAATTTCGATAAAATTTGATACGGTTTATTTTATTGTAAAATGGGGTTGCGATGGTGCAGAGCAAAATGAATATAAACAAAAATTTTTCGAAGACTCCAGTTCAGACAAAAGTTTGTTTAGCATTTCAATGGTTCCTATTGAAATGTACATCAAATCAAACACAACTAAGCAAAAAATAATAATTTGGAAAAATTCTGCTCCCTCGTCTACCAGATACTGCCGTCCGATTAAATTTATTTTTGCAAAAGAGACTAAGGAATTGATTTCAAATGAAATAACGCTTATGAATTTTCAAATCGATTCACTTGTACCAACAAATGTAAATTTGTTTAATAGAAATTTTAAAGTGCTACCAACATTAATATTATGCATGATTGATGGCAAAATTTGTACTGCTTTATCAAACTATTCATCTACACAAACATGTTACATATGTGGAGCTACTCCAAAAACTATGAATAGTCCACCGGTTAGCAGTTCCCTTGATGAAAATATGATTGCCTTGGGGCTCTCTCCTCTACACGCCTGGATTCGTTTTATGGAATGCCTTTTACATATAGCGTATAGATTAGAGATAAGAAAATGGCAAGTAAGAGGGGATGAGGATAAAAAGAAGTTGTTAAAAAGAAAATTGCATATACAGCACAGATTTAAAAATGAAACAGGGTTGGTTGTAGATATGCCACGAGACAAATCAGGTAACACTAACGATGGAAATACAGCACGTCGTTTTTTTCGAAATGCCGAGAAGTCAGGTGAGATTACGGGTATTAATATTGAACTTATTAAGTGTTTTCGTATAATACTGGAATGTATAAATTCTGGTTATGCAATAAATTCCATAGCTTTTGAGCAAATTTACAATTACTACAAGAGAAACTTTTTTAAAAAACTATTCGTGGTACAACATGCCAGTAACCATTCATAAGATACTTTTCCATGGAAAAAAAATAATTGAAAACAGTATACTTCCTATTGGACAGCTCTCCGAAGAAGCTCAGGAAGCAAGAAATAAGGACAATAGAAACTATCGTGAAAAATTTACCAGGAAAACGTCAAGAATTCACACAAATACAGATTTATTGCATAGGCTTTTAACGTCATCAGATCCCGTAATTTGCAATTTGCGTAAACCGCCTAAAGCTAAAAAATCAATTTTAACAACCGACGTTTTACCATTGTTGAAAGATCCAGAAATTTATTTTCTTGACTCTGATGAAGAATAAAATAACATAATTATAAAATAACGTAACTAACATAAAAATTTAATATAAAAATTTAATATAAAAAAAATTAAAAAGTTATAAAATAAATAGTATATAAAACTTATATAAATGTAAATAGTTAATTTTAAGACGAATGATATGTAAAACAAATAAACCGTAATACAACATTAATCAAATTCAATGAAGAACTGTGTAATATTATTGGCAGTGGGCGTGGGAGTTGTCCAATTTCATTCAAATTTTTAAAAAAGTTGCGCGTTAGTGTACTCATACCTTGCACGAAAATTCAAAACACTAGCTCAATTACTTAACGAGATATTAATTTTGTGCAGCTAGATTAGCTAAATCTTACACTGTGGGATGATGGAAATTTTTTACGAAGTAGAAGCACTTTACAAATCCATAACTGTAATAAGTATTTTAGCTGGTAATTTTTTTGGAAAGAGGTACCTCTTTGCAAAGATAATATTTTTTTTGTTGTAACTCAATTTTACCCAAAACGTGTCTGTTTCTAATAAATACATACGTATTGAAATGAAAGTAATCTCGAATGTAAAAAAGCTTAAGTCGCATGCATGTAAGCAAAGAAAATTTTTGATAATTTTTTTGGAAAGGGGTACCTCTTTGCAAAAATAAATATTTTGGTTGTAACACCTTTTTACCCAAAACGTGTTTATTTCTAATAAATAAGTATTGAAAGGAGTTTCAAATGCGAAGAAGCTTTCGAAAAAGCTGGGGTTGTATGCATTTATGCAAAAAACATTTTTGACCAATTTTTTCTTTTTTTGGAAAAAATAAATTTTTTTGGTTGTAGCACAATTTTACCCAAAACGTGTTTATTTCTAATAATTAAGTATTGAAAGGAGTTTCAAATGCGAAGAAGCTTTCGAAAAAGCTGAGGCTGTATGCATTTAAGCAAAAAACATTTTTGACCAATTTTTTTTTTTGGAATATTTTAGTTGTTACACAATTTTACCTAAAACGTGTTTATTTCTAATGAATACGTATTGAAATAGGCTTAAATCTTAAGCATTTCAAGAAAAAAATTTTAATAATATTTTTGGAAAAATATTTATTTTTTCGGAACACAATTTTACTCAAAACGTGTTTATTTCTTATAAATACGTATTGGAAGTAGTTTTCAATGTATAAAAGCTTTGGAAAAAGCTTAAATCGCTTGCATTTAAAAAAAATTTTTTGCTAATGTTTTTGGAGAGTGGTATCCCTTACAAAAATAAAATTGTTTTCTTGTAACTCAATTTTGCCCAAAACATATTGAAGGGGATTTCTAAAGTGTAGAATGTTTCGTGTTTATAAACTGCTTATATGACATATTTTGTATTAGAAATTTTGTTAAACAAGAAGGTTATAAGCAGAAAATATTTTTTATGAATTAGGCCTTAAAAATCTACATGTAAAAATATTTAATAAAAATTTATGAAAGATGTGATATAAAACTCACTACTATTGGATATAAAATGCTCTTAACAAATTCGCATGGAACAGCATCAATGAAACCCCATCACACAATGGACCTTTAAAGAGTTTTCAATGAAAAAGTTTTTATACAAATAATTTCATATAATAAAAACGTTAAAAATTTGTCTGCTTTTAGTTGGCCACACGATCAATAGAACCATCGTTTGGTTTATTGTTCGGTGATTTATTACGTGATCTCGATGTGGGAACCACCGGTGCAGCTGTGATTATTAGTACCTTAGATGTATGTATGAATTTTTCGGGGCTCTTTGTGGGGCCCCTGCTGAAGGAGTTTTCCTATCGCAAAGTAGCTATTGCCGGATCGTTACTGTGTGCCCTTGGTTTGGCCTGTACAAGTTCGGCGGGAAGTATGGCCCATATTATAGGCACTTATGGTGTTGTAAATGGCATTGGCGTGGGTTTAGCAACTTCTGCGGCGTTTGTAGCGTTAAATCATTATTTCAAATATAAACGTGGCCAGGCTGTGGGCTTGTCAATGGCTGGCACTGCCTTGGGTATGTTGATTATGCCCCAGCTAGTAAGAGTTCTATTGGAAGCTTTCGGTTTTCGTGGAGCTGTATTATTATTGGCTGGCGTAGCCCTTAATTCTACAGTAGGCTCGGTGTTACTGCAGCCGGCCAAATGGCATATGAAAGAAGAAAAAATCGATGAAGAAATGATTGTTATTGCCGCTACAGCCCCACCAGAATTCAAAGTTATCCAAGAGGACGGCACCGAAGAAGATGCTCTACCCGAAATGAATACGTTGCTCTTCAACAGACACAATCATCAACAACAACAAATGAGAAAGAATTTCTCCGAAATGAATATGGACACTATGGTTGGCTCGAGAATGGGTTTGCCCAAGAGGCCAACATTTCCTCGCATCATGTCATTGGCTGGTGTCCAAACTGCTGCTAACAGCTATCCCTCGAACAGCGATGTTAATACCACTCTACGGCATCGAAAACAATCGGTCACTTCTAATTTGTCCTATATGGATTTTACTGGGTCCATTTTACAAGTCCACATGAACGTGGGCGATGATGAGTTTGAGCAAAATGATCGTGAACTGAAAAGAGTTAGTACAGCGACGGGCGGCTTTGGAAATGCCCATTGTGACTCGTTTATCAAAATGAAAGCCTCCGATGTTGAAAAAGCCGCCGATACATCAGCGGAAAAGGAGATAGAAAAAAGGCCCGGCTTCTGGGCCAGATTTGCTGATCTTATGGATGTCGATTTACTTAAAGATAAAATGTTCCTTAATATACTATTTGGGCTATCGATATTTTATGTAGCTGAAATGAACTTCAAAATGGTTACACCATTCTTTTTTGCCAATTTGGGCTATAGCAAAGCCGATGTTGCCTACTGTCTGTCCATAACGGCTATAACGGATATTGCCGCTCGTATAGTGTTGCCTCCAATATTCGATAGAACGAGTATAAAAAAACGTACCGTGTTTTTAGTGTCCATAATATTTGTGGCCATAACGAGATCTGGTAAGTTTTATTTTCCTTTTGTTTTAAACTTTGCTTTTGTTTTAAATTGTTTTCTTGCGGTTTAAAATTATATTGATTTATTTCCTTTAATAATGTAATATTAACAGAGTTTTAAATTCATTTTAATTTTGTGTATGTATACCACTTGCACATTTGAAACAAAATTCATAAAAAATATAACTTTAACGTACAAACATTACCTACTTTTTTGTAATATTCATACCAGTAATAACAGCGCCTTGAAAAATTTTTAATCAGGATTATATAAAATTAGCCTCAGCCGAATCCAGCTGATTTATTATATATTTCTTTTGAGATAAAATCAATCACAATTTATAAACAAAGAATATTATGCACTAAATACGTTTAACAATTTTATATCTTTTAAAGTCATGGCGGAGCAAACGGAATGGAACCAACTTATGCTATGGCTATCCATCTGTGGTTTCTTCAGAGGTTCGGCACTCAGTAACTTTACTCTTACAGTTTCGGAGTACTGTTCTCTGGAGAAGCTACCTTCAGCCTTTGGTTGGCATTTAGTGGGAAAAGCAGTTTTTGTAATATGTTTTGGTCCCTTAATTGGTAAGTGAAATTCTTAGGAAAACTATTTATTTAGAAAATCATAACAATTGATTTTATTCTTTATTTTAAGGTCTCATTCGCGATGTAACCAATAGTTATCCTATTTGCATTCATGCTCAAAGCTTTTGCATTATATTGTGTGGTTTGGCCTGGTCTATTGAGTATTTCATTGAATTCTTGCAACTAAGAAGGTCTAGAAAAGAGGAGGCCGCCAAGTCTGATAGCAATGCTCCGGAAATTAACTGCAAACAGTAGTTGACTTTTAGTGTCGATCTTCTTAGACCAATTTATAATATTTTATATATATTTATAATTTTAAATTCACATACAAAATATAACATATACATACATACCTTTATATTCGATTATAGTCTTAATTATAAAAATAATTAAAACACAACTCACAACTACTTTTATAAAACGTATTGTATTTTTATATGTATTTATGTATGTAATCGTATGTTGTTACTTGTAAGTAGTTAGCCATAAACTAAGAAATTTACCAACAAAACCAATAATCGATCTTGTATGTGATAGTTCAAAATTTTAATTAAATTAGTATAAAATTAATATGCCTTTAAGACGAAATATTTTACGAATAACTTTAATTTATATAGTATTTCACAAAGCTGAAATAAATCAAACATACAAAACAATCTATAATTTTCTATTAAGTGAATAAAACGTCTTTCCCAAGCGTGATTAACATTCACTTCATTATATACTTAATTTTTAAGACTTTCTGCATATATGGAGCATTAAATTATATTTTAAAAATGTATGTATGTGCATATGCCAGTACATGTACTTATATAACAAGAAACTTTATTTAGTATTTGGATAAAAAGTATAGCCAATAATCATCGTCATAAATGAAGTTTAGTATTACTCAGTCTATTATAGTCGTAAAAGTCTGTTTTAAATATAAAATGTATGTTTTTAGCAAGTTTAATGCCAATTTGTTGCTATGAAATTATTCTGTTTCCAGTTTCGTTATTGTTTTAGGATTTGTTTTACCTTTATCTCTTTTTATACTTATCTGTCAATATAAAAAAACCAGCTGATTAGAAAAGCTATTTAATTATAATTTGTTTCCGATTGTATGCAAACATTTTGTATGCACATTTGATAATGTGTTTATTACCTGCTCAACTCAAAGTATACTTTTGATTTTTGATTAGAAAATCTTAATATTATTTCTAAAAAACATTGGTTTTAGCGTACGACTCTGATTATTGGCCTCTATGTTTAACACTATTTTACATAATTCATTAAAATTTTAATTTACGTAACTTACAATAAGCTAGTAATAAATAATTTTAAGGAAACTTCTAGGCTGTAACTGAAATATTAAAACAAAAGTTAAAACAAAAATAATGAATAGTTTGATTTACAAAAGTTGAAAGTGCAGATAGTTAAATCATATATTATTTGCACTATTGCAAGGAAAATTAAATCGTAGTATAGTAAAATCAAACTCAATGGACAATTCACTGACCTTAAATCACATCCTATACAAAGTAATGAGAATTACAAACACACAACTAGCTAATATATTATTTATTTATATATTTTTATAACCTTGAAAGTCTGCCCTTGTTTAAAAAGAGTCCTAATTAAATTAAGCATAAACTTAAATTGTTAAAATCGAAAACTTATAAATGCAACAGGAAAACAACTTTTATTCGATGGGAATGTTTTTATATTCCATACAAATAAAATGACTGACATACAAATAAATGACTACTCCAAGAACTACAAAATTCTGATATATGGAGCAATTTTGAATTCACACTAGATAGAAATTTAAAAAAAGATCATATACAATTTGTGTAATGAAAATTTTGACGTAAGGATATATTATTTCTAGAGACATGACATACATTCAAATCTGTTCATGCATTTGGAAATTATGGTAGAATTAAGAATATCGCATACATCCCCATAGATGTTCATAGAAATGCAAACACATCGCTATTATATCCTATCGTATGACAATGTGTAAATCAATAAAGGATTTAGATGTATTGTTATTATCTTATAGAGCAGCATCCCAGAACTGGATGAAGCATAGCTGAATTAGGCTACAACAAAAATAAAAGCATGGAATTGGCATAAAATTTAATAGTTTAGGTCTAGCCTAAAGAATCGCGTACGAGGAGGTATAGGAAAGTCATAATAATAAAATTAGAAAAATACAATAGAAATGCAGAGATTATTTATTAAGCAAGTTTGGAAATATTTCAAATGAAACTTTAAAACAACATAAAATTGTGTGTAATGGCTAAATTTTGTTAGAAAAAAAATCGTATATCTGCATTTTGCTTAGGGACATATTGTGCATATCAGCATCTAATTTTTGTGTAGAATGATTATTTTAATACAAAATATTATTTTTAGCTGACTTCTTAAACAAAAATCTTTATTATGGTTATTGTTATAAAAAAAAATATTCACCTTTATTCTGTAAGCAGTTGCTAACGTTACATCAAGACAATATCAAAAACGGTACACTTCAGTACTCCTTGTGGACAACAATTACATACTTTTGACAGCCAGCGAATAATATGTAAGGCCTTTAATATAGCAAGGGTCTGTTAGAAATTGTCAATTACTGAAGAAAAGGAGTACTGAAGTATCCTATTTTTGATATTGTCTTGACGTAACGTTAGAAAATAGTTACAAAATAAGGGCGATTACTTATGTTGCATTTGTTTGATAAAGGGTAGGTCCAAAGTCCTAAAAATTTATTAACTTTTCATTTATATACATATTTTTGAATTATAAAATATACAAAATGGAAATTTGTTTACATTAATCATAAAAATGTCACTTAAATGACTCCTTATTCAATTTCGGCATGATTTTAAAGCATTAATATCTTTCATGTGTTTTGGATGTGGCAACAAATATTAGTCCTGAGTCGCTAGTCCAATAACTTCTAAGAAAATAGGCAAATTTGCGAATTTATGGAAATTATTAGCTAAAATAATTGATCAACGATTTCTAAATCACTCCATTATTTATTCCTAAGGTGGTGTTATTTATATAATCTGAAAAATAAAAAATTGGAAAAAATATAATTTAATAAATTTTGAAAATTTTTAAACCCAATGGCGACTTTTGTCCCACACCTTGTATACATATATGTATGTAAGTAGATGTAGAGCACGAATGCTATGCAGCGAAAATGAAACATATTGCAATACATTACACTGGGATGAATCAATAAATTCTAGTCCTGCAGAGATTTTTAATATCATATGCGATAGCTTTCTCTCAGAAATTGTATTTTATGATCTATACAATAGAAATCATTAAAAGAAAAGGGTGCAAAAATATCTGCATGACCATTATTGATTTTAAAATCATATGTGATTTAAAGCCATGAGATTTTAATAGCATCCCTGAATGTTTTGTTTTAAAACAAAATCACATGTTTTTTTCTTGTAAATGGAATAATTTTATTCGTTTTAAAATCAAATAAACAGGTTAAAAATAAATCGAATATATTATTAGAATAAAAAAATATTTAATTGTCTAAAAAAAATGAAATAATCTCTTTTAATCTTTACTTTCTTTGAAATACGATTAAAATTTGGATTTAGAAAACTTTTTTTAAAAACAAATACATACGTATTTTCCACAAAACAACAATATGATATTTAATATGGTGCTGCCCACTGCCATACCTTTTTGCAAAATAAATAAAGCAAACATTTAAATGAAAAATAAATAAATAAAATAGTATAGCAAAAAATAAGCATTTTATGAAATTACTGTAAGTGGATGCTACTGCAAAATAAAATTTTCTTAGAAGAAAGCATGAAAGTAAAAGCTCGAACAAGTTCCTGGAATTTATGACTGCTAATTGGCTTATTTAAAACTTCCAAATTAATTTTGAACAACCATATTATTTATATTACATATATTTTATAAAAAATATATATAACATTATTGCCGCAATTATGCCACAACAATATATTTTCTAAAAAGAATTATTTAAGTAGGGTATGACTTGTGATGTGTTCAAACTCACACCCAATTATAAAACTAATTCAAATGCTTAGATATAAGTTAAAACGTATGAAGCTATCACGTACTACGTATTATTGTACGAGGTCTGTTTAAAAGATAAGGTTAATTTTCAAATTTCGCGTATCTACGATTAGTGTATTTTTATTGTACACTACTAGTCCCATGTTTTTGAGAGTCATAACAGATAAAAGTGTTTTTGTTGCAAAATTTCTGAAAGAATTTTGTCAAAAGCACTGGAAATGTTGGCATGTGGCTGAACCCACACCAACATAACACAAAATAATAAAATGGAAACACGGTTACTAATTAAAACATGTAGTACCATCGGTTTGATATACTTCTCGTATGCAATTTCCTAATAAAATTTTTATAAATAAAAACTGTTATAATATTCAACTAAGCCACATAATAAGTGGTTACAAACAAAATACACATGAATACTGATGATGAAAGTGTAGCGGCTTTCGAAAACAGATGTTCTGCTCTGCTTTGTAAGTTGAATAATTAAAAAAGCAGACGTTGATTTTGCTTTGTGCCCTGGCATGTATGTACATATATCATGTTTTTTTTTTTAAATTAAACAAGTTTTAGAACAATTATCCTATAAATTTTAATTGCATTTAATATATCAATATAAATGTTCCATAAAAATACTTACATAAGATAAAAAAGGTTTGTGTGTTTTAATTCAAAGACATTTATTCGATCAGTCCAAAAAAAAGAAAAGCTGCAAGGTTACTGTGTAATTTGATTCGAAAAGAAAACGGATTGAATTTGTATGTATCCAGTATTTGCAAAGAGAGCTCAAAGGCATATCAAAAACTGAATTACAGAACTGCTTCAAGCATTGGAACAAACACAGGCACAAATGTATTAGTTATATGTATCTGAGGCCGTCAAAATGTAAATCGGTAATGAAATAAATATTTTTGAGAAAAATTTAAATACACCTAATTTTGTTAACAAACCTCGTATATGATAGTTAGTACGCTACTTTCAAAAATATGCCCTGAAATAGTCGTATTTACGTAAATACAAGCTTCCACAGATAAAAACTTAAGGCAATTAATAATTGAAGCACAAAAATGAAAGCAATTTAGATAAAAGATTTTCTTTATTTTTAAAATCTGTAAAATTCTTATCTATTCAGCCTATTCCACGCAGTTGAAAAGTTCCATTCTCACATATATCCGGTCTTTATATACAGTAGAAGCGTAGCTAAACTTTGTTGAAATACAGTAGCAAATAAATTAACTAGCTTCATAACACACATATTTCTCCTCCTACTTTATGTGAGTAATTAGTTTTGATTATGGCATCTAGCTGCAGATCTGCTGTATCAGGTGTTATAAATAGACTTTAGAAATGTTATCTCTTAACACCCATTTAGTAAATAAGAGATGATTTTTTTCAGTTAGATTGGGCAAAATTAAAAAAATTTAAATTTAACATATTCATTTCAAACTTAGCAGTGTGGAAGAAAAGGTGAATTTAAAAAGAAAAAAAAAAAAAAAAGATGAAAACAAAAACTCGCTTAGAACCGCCAGATGGAGGATGGGGCATTCTTGTATGCATGGGAATGGCCGCATCGTTTGTATGTATTCACATTTGAAACTAAACTGAAAATACAAAGTGATATATGTAATTGAAAAAACAACAACAAATTTACAGATTAGCGGTTTAGCTGCTTTGCCCTCCTTTGGTTTGGTGTTTGGTGACTTCCTTAACAAGTTGGGTGCGGGAACGAGTGCCATCAGTTTCATAACCAGTGCATTTTTCTGTTCATTCAGTTTTGCCGGACTGTTTTCGGGATCGTTATTTAATCGTTTTGGTTTGCGCCCAGTAGGCTTGTTTGGCGGCTTCTCCTATTTTATTGGCTGCCTTTTGCAAATATTTGTCAACTCAACCTTTACACTTGTAGTGGCCTTTAGTCTGATACAAGGTGTTGGCTTTGGTCTAATTGTGCCTACTTCTTTTACCACATTTAATAACTATTTTGTTAAGAATCGTGTCATGTGGATGAGCTTTGCCCAGACATTAATTGGTGTTGGCACAATGTTCTATCCCCTGCTAATGCAAAAACTATTAGAAACATATGGTTTCAGGGGTTGCTTAATAGTCCTTGCGGCAATAAACTCCCACGCAGTGTTGGGTATGCTGCTGATGCAACCCGTGGAGTGGCATATGCGCAAAGTGATTGTTAAAGATGAAGCAGTACAAGAAAATAACAATGTCCTAGAGCTGAAGAAAGTTGTTGAGAAAAAGTTATCTTTGGGAAATATTACCAGACCGGAAGTGGAAGCATTGAAAGATGCCGATTCAGATCACCTTTCGCCTTTAATGTATAACAGGAAAAGTTCATATCAAATGTCACGGGAAATGTTGGAGAAAATTTCCAGTCGTTGCTCGAGTATAACGAATTTGGGAAATTGGACTGGACCAATTGTTGTAACAGATGCTTCACCAGAATTGGCAAATGTTATTGGTTCTCGTAGGGTTTCTACCACAACTAGCCTTCAGGAAAATCAGATATGTGATCAAGATGAACGTTCAATATGTCAAATTATAATAGACTTTTTGGATTTGACTCTATTAAAGAAGCCCATCTTTGTTAATATAGTTTTGGGTGTTTCGTTTGCTCTGTACTCGGATATAGCTTTTTTTACGCTTCAACCGTTGTATATGTTTGAATTAGGTTTTAATAAGGTGCGTAAACAATTTTCTTAATATATAATTTTGTGCAGTGATCTTGTGTGTGTGTGTGTGTGTGTACATATATCCATAAATGTGTTTTTTTTCTTTATTTCAGCCGGACACCGCCAATATTATTGCAATAGGTGCTGCAGCAGATCTGGGTTCCCGTATAGTTTTAGCACTTTCAGCGGTGTTTATACAAATGCCTTCAAGGTACATATATTTGGCCGGAGCCTTCTTTACAGTTTTCGCCAGATTTGGTAAGTTGTTTTCTCTATTGTTTTAATTTTTTAGCCTTTAATTTTTTTAATTTAAGTAATATTATTGAGCATTTTGATTAATAAAATTCTTCTTGAGAGTTGTTAAGAAAAAGTTATATTTAGGAAATATTACCCTACCGGAAGTGGAAGTATTGAAAGATCTAATATAATGGTTTTTTAAAGTAATTATTTTATAAAAATAAGCCTCAGTCTCAATATTATTACTTAAAGGAAGTTGTTTTCGTAATAGTCTATAAAACTAATAATAAATTCATTAGAATTACTAAAGATGGAATGAGGACTTTAGAAAATATTCTTAGGTACACATACATATGTATGTTGTATGTACGTACATACATACATATGTGTCTATATAAAATAGATTTCGAAACCGCTTGTTTTCATGCAAAGATGATATGTATTTAAAATTAATTTCTCTTCTCTCACTAATATTTGTATTAATAATTTCTGTAAAAAGTCGGGCTAGGGTGCGTTAAAATACTTGACATGTTAATTATTTCTTATTGCCGCTTTAACTAAAAATCGTTAGTCATGCTATTATGTGGATGTAGGCATATAGTGTGTAATACTAATAAAATATCGCCAGCCTTTTAATGAAGTTTTGTAAAAAGTTGATAGACCTTGGGCTTCGACATACATAGTTATCTCTTATCATTTTTATTTTCATAAAATCACCTCATGTATTATAAATCTTAACTTAATTCTTATACACATATGTATGTATGTGTGTATATATCTATTTTGTTTAGTTTTTCTATATGCTTTTGATTTCAAAAGTATGTCAATTATAACAGCTATAATGGGATTTTTAAGAACTTGGGTACATGTACCGATACCGTTGCTATTTGCTGAATATCTACCAAAAGAAAGGTTAGTAAGTTTGTGAATTAATAATTTGAAAATTAAAATAATATTTTATATATTTTAGATTTGCTAGTGGTTATGGCTTATTCATGTGCCTGCAGGGTAATATTATGTTTGCTATAAGTCCTATAGTAGGTTATATACGTGATATGACACAGGACTATATAATAACATTTCATTGTCTGAACTTTTTCATGGCGTTGTGTGCGTTTCCCTGGCTTATGGAAATAATATTCGTTAAATTTCGCAGACGTACAAAAATTAATTCCAATGTTTAGAATTCCATATGATATTGTATGTACAGATAGATATACGTATATATAAAGCATATGGGTATGTATGTATGTTCAAATAAATATAAGAAATTTATTGTTATTTTTGTTAAGTACATAATTGTGATTCTTAACATCCGTTGTTTATCAATAAAATATAACTTGTATAAAGTACTTTTTTATACTGCCCTGTTTTTGTTTTCATTTGCCGTAACTGTTATACACAGACAAGTGACAACTATAAAGTTATCTTTTAACAAATGTCAACAAATCAATTTCCAATTTAGCCGAAATTTACTAAATGGTTTTTCAACAAATAAAGCTAGTCTTATTAAGCATTGTTGGTCTATTACGACGTGCACTATGTTGTTTTTCTCGTAAACGTAAACCAAGTTATTCCGAACCCATGACAAATGTTGTGGTGCAGCCTAATTTGTCCACGCAACGGCCTTCTAAATCCGTGGTAGGTTTTCAGTAAAAGAAAAAATCTATAAGAAAAATTAATATAAATATGTATAATGCTTAGACTACTGAAAGAGACTGGAACTCTTGGGATGATAGTCCACGAACAGTTGAAGAACATATTGAACAATATCGTCAGCACATTGCCAAACCCCCTACACCTCAAACTGATGAACAGGAACCAGATTTTTTCAAAGTAATTTATATCAATAATTATTGAAATACTGCATAATTATTTCATTATTATTATTACCAGGAGCTAACACCTGTTATAAAACCTCAACTTAAATATTATTTGGGTGATGACGGGCAAACCGAAGCAAATTTTTCTCGCCTCCAGGCCAAAACAGATGTTCCAATAACACTTAACGTAAAGACATCTATAGTACTATTATTTCATATAATATTTCATATATGATTTACAGCCCGAACTGGAGGACTGGGTTGATGAAAACTCAGGCGATTGGGAGGAAATGGATACAGAACAGGCAAAACAACTCATTCGGGAAAAGCGTAGAGAAATGCGCATTATGAGGCAAAAAGGTTCTACCAATTCAAATCAAATATCAAGCCATTCTCTATCCAGTGGTTTTTATGGCACCCAAGTTAACTCCTAGTATTGGAATAATTATATTTAAGCTCTATTTTTGTTTATTGTTTTCTTTTCACAATGTTTGATCTATAACATTTTATGTTGTTCCGAGTGCAATTTATAAAAATGTTTTATTTTCTTATATGTACAAAAACTTAAGGAATATGATGCATATAAAAAACGGATTTGATAAAATTAGTTCCCAAGTAAATTCTAGAAACAAAAACTAACAAGCCATTTATTTTTAATTACTACCCATGTGTGTCATCACACACGGAATAATGCCTGCCTTAGGTTAGCAGGAAGCTGATAAGAAACGGATACTAGCCTTTTAGGGTACAATAAAAATAATCCTTTGTCAGTATCTAAATATTATACATACTGTCTGTTTCCCTATAATAAACACGAATATGCCTTATCAATATTACACGACGCCTATTCCAATGACAATAAAAAAGGAATTGAAGTTAGAAATACAGTCATATCATTTTTTATTTGCAGACAGATATCCACCAAAGGACAATAAAAAATTTTGTTAAATTGCTTTCACATATGTTCTCTTGGAATGTGATTAAACTGAAATATTTGTTAGTTTTCAGAAAAGAAGACATGTGTCTCACATTCGCAAAGCAGCTCTGAGTCAGTCAACATCAAGCCTCGTTGGCAATTAAATTTTAAGTGCAACCAGACCACTGATCGTTTACTCTCTTTCGAGAGTTTTGCGTCTCACTCGCACTAGTTAATTTCAACGACTCGGATAGCTGTATAGATTTACAGTTCTTCTGAGGAATTTTCCGTGGTTAACTACGTTGCTACTTCCTATGTGAAGGCATAGGTCGTGTACAGTCAGACACAGTAACGGAAAAGAGAATACAGTTAATAACATCGCCGGCATACCCGTTGGCATCTGTGCATAAATAGAATTAGTTATTGTGGCACGACATATCGTGCGAATTGGTGATGGCGTAATAGTCTCAGGACTGGCCAAATAATTCTTCAGTCGATGACTGAAGTAACAAAATAGGATTAAAAAAAAAAAAAAAAAAGACATGTGTCAAATATTAAAAGATAAATAGTTGAATTAATTAAAATTAATTTCTAAAAGGTATATCCATAATATGGTATCTGTTAAAATTGTTGATTTCTTCCGTATCATCAAGGAAAAGTAGTAATTCAATTTCAATGTAATAGATCTCTGTGTATGACAACGATTAAATAATAGACGCAAGGCGAATTCAATATGAATTCGCCTGGAATAGACGTATGATACAGCCGGTTATTAATACTAAACACACCACTGCTTTTGCAACGCTATTACTGAAGGCCTTACTATTAAGACCGTAATTATACAACTGTGCATGTTAAGCTTTTTGTCATCAAAGGAATACCGTTATCTTTGCTCAAGCATGTTCTCAAGCTGAGTAGTGAAAAATGTAAAACATTTGTTAAGAATGGGTTAAGTGAATCAGTTCGGGCACTATTTTTAATCCGTTTCTCCGCCTGTAGGACGTAAATATTACGTGAAAAATGAAACTGAAAATGGTGTAAACAAAATACATGTAAATATTTTAAACAAATTAAAAGTGTTCTAGATGAATTGTGTTATGTTTTGTGGTGCAGCGCTACAAAAATATATATTTGTTTCTTATGTACCTATACATATGTACATATGTATGTGTATATACTTTTGAATGTACGATTTATGTTCTAAGAACTATATTTGGAATAATCAACATTCTTATTTAATAAAAGTCGGCAATCTACATATTCAGAAATATTTTGAAAACTTGTAAGCGGCATCTTTATTTGTTATAAATCAACGGGAGATGGTTCATCTTTAACTACAAATTGTTTTATGGTAAGTAAAGAACTCTTTTTTTCATTACACCTGATTTTCTAGAGTTCACAATAAAGGCTTAATTAAATTCAGTTTACCAATGCTCGTCCGATTAAAAAAAGACAATACAAAATTAAACAGTGTGATATCTAGTTAAAAATAATAATAAATATAATTTGAAATGGTAAAAGAATCTGAAGCAAACCGTTTTTAATAGAGTAGTAAAAAACCGCTCAGACCGGCGGAAGCCTCCAGCAAAGCCAGTGTGCGTTATACCATAGAACTGAAAATACTTGCGTCTGGCGGTAGGTTGACTGCAGAGAATCTTTTGTTAATGAAGCCATACCATAGGAGGAGAAAATCTTCCAGTACGACCAACGAGATTCCGAGAAGCAATGGAGAAAAAGAAATTTTAAGCCCATAGAACGGAAAATACTTCACCCTGGCTAACCACAGAGGCTCTAGTTAACTGAGCCGGACTTTGTTATACTATGGAGGAAAAAATCCTTCAGTGCTGCCAAACAGATGCCGAGAAGCTTAAATTACCAAAGCCCGTGTCTGTTACGTCATGGAGGACAAACTTTTTAGCCTGGCCGAAAGCTGGCTATGCAGAGAAGCTTTAGTAAACGAAGTCAATATTCGTTATACTATGAAAGAGAAAAACCTTCAGTCCGGCCAAAAGGAGTAGCCGAGAAACTTTATTTAGCGAAGCACCGGCTTCGTTGTACTATGGAGGAGAAAATCTTATAGCCCATAGAACGGAAAATTCTCAGTACTATAGTATTTTATTTTAGTAGGATGTGCGTTGGTAAACAGGATTTGTTCTGCATATTTTCAAGAAACATGGTAGGTACATGTACTAGTTCAATTCCATAATTTCATCATAATTTTCAAAATATAAATACTTTTTGTTGAAACTATGTATGTGTGTATGTATGTATGTATATTTTAGTTTGTAATGTGCTTAAAATTATGTTGATTCATTCCTTACTTTTACTGATGCGCGCAAAAGCGTAAAGCGTAAACCTTAAATATATTGACTACTAATGCAAAATTAGACAATAAATCTATTGTTTTGCGTTTTTTTCTACTTACAAGATTTTGCAGTAATTATCTATACATTTATTATTTAAACAAGTTTTATGCTTCTCCTGTTATACTTTTAAATGGAACAAATTAACTTTACCGACACAGCTCCAATTTAAAAAAAAATTTCCTATATTCTAGAAAAATTAATTTTAAGAAGAAACTGTAAAATGAATATATTCGCGGAATTGCACATTTTCGGAGTTACAGATTTTCTCCTCTATGTATGTCGAATAATGGCATCGTTGAGTAAAGATTTACTGCATTGGCGTCCTCCGACCGGGCTTAAGGATTCTCTCCTTTATGTATGTCGAATAGTGGCATGGGTGAGTAAAGGTTTTCTTCATTGCTTAAGGATTTTCTCCTCTATGTGTATCGAATACTGGTATCGTTGAGTAAAGATATACTACATTGGCGGCCTCCGGCCGGGCTTAAGGATTCTTTCCTCTATGTATGTCGAATAGTGGAATCGGTGAGTAAAGATTTTCTGCATTGCTTAAGGATTTTCTCTTCTATGTATGTCGAATACTGGTATCTTTGAGTAAAGATTTACTACATTGACGACCTCCGCCCGGGCTTAATGATTCTCTCCTCTATGTATGTCGAATAGTGGCCTCGCTGAGTAAAGGTTTTTTGTAATGCTCGCCTCTGGCCGAGCTTAAGGATTTTCTCCTCTATGTATGTAAAAATTGGATTCGCTGTGTAAAGTTTCCAGCTTTATATTTTTGTATTTTTTTTTTTAATTATTAATATAATTTTTCAGGATTATGTATGTACTTACATACATACGAGTATGCAATGGTACACAATTTGTAAAACTTTGTTGGTTTATAACTCCGAAAATAAGCGTTTCCGCGAAATTTTTAAAATTAATTTTTCTAAAATATAGAAAATTTTTCTTTAAATCGGTGCTGCGTCGGTAAAGTAAATTTAACCCAAAAAGATAGTTGCTGTATTTCTCAGTCCAATGGGTCCATTCTAGATTGTTACAGTGTAGGTTATTGTAGAACTTTTCTCGGTAATGAATTCATGTGAAGTGATCTTAATTTGATCTGTTGCCTTTGCGTTAAATCAACACAATCAACTTAGCAGCTTGAAACTGCAGCTTCTAGGAAACTAGCAAATAATGTAGCTATTTTATAGTTAGGCCAATGTTTTAAAATGAATTAAAATATTTGTCATGCTGTCAGATTATGGTGCGAAAAAACAGTTTCTTAAATTTGGATTTCCGCTTAACTATTTTTATTATCTGCAACTACATATGTATGTAACGAAATCTGTGGTTAAACAAAATTAGCAAAATAAATTTTTAATGCTTCGCTTAACATCGAAATAGATTATTAAGCTCTATAAATTCATTGGCATTCGTGAATGGGTGCAATAGTAAAGAAAATAACTTAACAACGATGACGCCTAAAGCAGTGATAATATTTCTTTGCTATTTTAAATTGATTTATACAATTCCTCAATTTCAAGCTACATTAGAAGGTTTTTGGAAAGTTTCAAAGCCGGGAGATCTTATGAGATCCTTGGATACTATCACTTCATCTGCTTATCATTTCACACAACCTCTTCATGCAGTAACAGCAAATAACAAAAATATTTCTGTCAACCCAAGCGCAAATAATTCTCGATTAAAAAGGAAAACCGAGGACGAATCGGCTGAAAGACCCTATAATTATGATAAAGCGTATGAAGAATTTGTAAGAAAATATTTTGATGATTCCGTAACTGATGCTCTCTCTGCTAATGGTAGCAGTGAAAATTCGGATATTCAACAGCATGAATCAGACACGTATAGTGGTGAAGAAATAGAGTCCCATGCAGATCACGATCCTATAATTGAGGCAAGCAAAAAATCACCAAAAATAGAAAAATGTAGAAATGTTACGCGCGGCCAACAAATTTGTTTTATTTGTAAAAATGTGCGAAGTGGAGAAACCTCTGAAAGTTGTTCGTATAATAAAGAATCTAAACCCGAAAATTATGAGTTCGAGAAGAAACACAACTACCGAAAATATCGCGCAACTCCCACAACAAACAAAGAGAGGCTAGACCTTCATTAGAAAAAAACGTAACACAAGTTAGCAACAAATCAAATGATACGTCGCCATGCTTTATGAACAAAATTAAAAATAAAACTTGTTATTATTGCGAAAATAGCAAAGGGGAGCACGAAAAGAAATGTTATGTAGAAGAAATAACAAAAACTGGTAACTCAGAAGAACAAACTGGAAACAGCAAGACACAAAACAAGCCGCACCAAAGAACCTTTAAAAGAAATACTCCATAAGATGCAGGCGTAAAATTAACTGCACATGTTTTAAGGAAACGTTTAATACTTAGTCTTTCTTTAAAAACTGAAATGCAAAATAATTTTATTTGAAAATGTTTATGCATTTTATTCATCATCTTTAATATATTTTATACACATTGTAGATACAGATTCTTATAAAATTTTTACTTATTCAAAATAAAAAATAATTTTTGAACTTAAATTAGTGTAACGCAATTTAAAAATTCTTTTATCGTAATCTTCTGTCACGGCTAAGCTTAAAAGTATGATTATAAAAAATAAAATTCGTTAATGATATTCAAAGGTATGTTTTCTTATTTATTACCCTTTTTTAAATTATTATTTATTGCACATTACACTTTTCGCGTATTTCGTTATGATGCTTCTGTTTATCTTCTTTCTTCTTTTCATATACAAAAATCAATTTCAATGGCACTGTGGCATCTTAAAGTATTAAAATGTTTATAAAGTTTTTAACAAAATCGAATGGTTTTTTAGAAGTTTACGGTTGTTTTGTTCTACCAAGAAAATTATTACTACATCACTGAACGGCATCTGGATCGCATACGAATTATTCGGCACTGATCTTCAATTGATCAAGAGTCCTTTTCAGAAATATGTACATCATGTGTTGTTTTTCGATGTTGTTACTATTTTTTCAGTTAAAATTGATTATAAATAATTAAATTAAGTGATGGTCTTACGAATTTTCCGCGCAACATTCCTAGCTTAGTGATGCATTTGCGTTCGATGCAGTTCCAAATATTGTTTCTTATAAAATTGAAATAGTATAAAAAACTCTTTTTTTGGAAATTTTAAAATATTTTCGGTCAAAAGGGAATTAATAAATGAATTTTTGTTTGTTTTAATTAAATGTAAATGTTCACATATCCTCCTGATTGAACAAAAAGAAAGTAAATGATTATCTTTAAAGCTGTAAGTTCAGTTCAATGAATATGGTGTTTGATTATCAAGTAATGTGCGTAAAAATGCTACAAGAATTGAACTGCTAATGATTTGTGCTAAAAATTCCTTTTTTTTCCTTTCTCTACATGTGTTTGTCTGTTTGATCTACTCACTCAATTTTTTGCAAACTGTAAAAGTGGAAAAGGAACTGTTCCCATTTGTTATCATACCCTTATATGTATAAATATGTATGCCAATTTTAAATGTAAAATGTTTCTGTATTAAAAATATATTCATTTATGTAAATGCAGTTAACTTTATACTTTGATTTCCATTATTCATAATTTAATATATAGTACATGATAAAATTAAATGATCAATAATTTTCCGTAAGCTTAACCTTTATTTATAAAATAAGGTTGTTTTATTTTTTCTTGTGTTTCTACATAAAAAGCATAAAAATTTTATTTTCAACAAAATAGTACTTTAAAATATAAAAATTGTATAAAATTAAAAAAAAAAATCAAATCAATTTAAAAACATGATTAAAATTTAACGTTAAATTATCACTTTAAAGCTTTAATTTAACATCATAAAAATTTGCATAAATTAAAAGCTTCTAAATATATATAAATACATAATTACTTAATTGGCGTTTTTTATAAATTTATTTGCACGCAAATAAATGTTTAATTTATATTATTTAAAAAAGAACAAGCCCTCAGTATTGCTTCATTCTACGACAAGTCTGGGAATTCTTTAGTTTTTATCAATTCATTTCCATTCAATTAATTTCTTATGACTGTTTATCTTCTTCAATTGTAGTGGTTGGTGGTTGTAATTAAGGTTATTTGTTGTTGTTGCTATTATTTGGCGTTTTAGTTGCTGTTGTTAATATTGTTTTGATTTACCACACTATCCATATTCGGTATATAATCCAAGGCCATCATACAGGCAAATACAGTCATAACCATCTTAGGTTTTACTTCTGTTATATCCTCGGGCAAAGCATAGACACGTGCGCCAATTTTGCGGGCCATTGATATAGCGTACTTGGCATTTGCCAAATTATCCTTTGAAAATAAAATTGCTAAATTAGTAATTGATTTGCAATAAAAAATTCTCATAGTCGAAATGTCCATAAAAAATTAAATACAGTGTTCTTGTTTAAATCAAACGTTTCAAAATTATTTTAAAATAATGTGAAAATCATATAACTCTTAATCACAACAAAATCTCAACTATTGCGGAAAGTGTAACAGAAATAGTTTTATTCGAAACCATTTTGAATTGTCTACATTTTTCTGTAACGATAAACTATTAGCAAAGATTAAAGTCTATTTTTCAAATTGAACAAAATCGGTCACAAAAATTACAATTATATCAATAAATTGTGTGTATTACAATTTCTAAAAATGTTTTAACTAAACCTGAAACTTACAAAGAACAGTCATGTCTCAAGTGTAATTCATAGCCCGAAATCAGTCAAATTGTACAACAATTACTACAAACGGTTGTCCTTATTTCCTATATATAGTAAATCGGGGTGGACTTACCTCTTCTGTACCACTTGTTTTCACTAATTCGTAATTTATGCTGCCAGCTTTAAGGGCATCAACCAAATCAATAACAATTTTAGCATCAGCAATTGCAGAGTCGTTAAAATTCTTTAATGTGGATTCTTTACCGGCTTCGGACAGTTTATTGTTAACCCATTGCACAATTTCTTTTTCAACGATAGGATTTCCAGAATTAGCCAAACGCGAAAGAATGGAAAGAGTATAGGCACGCATCAATTGCCAAATCAGAGCTATAAAAGAATTACAAAAATACTTTAATTTAAGTTTTACGTGTTTTGGAAAACAGATAGTTAACTTACCTAAAGTCAATGTGGCATTACCATCATTTAAATCTTGACCTGCGATGCCAACTAATGAAAATTTCAATTGTTTTCCCAATTCAACAGCATAATTGCAATTTTCTAACTTTTCCATGAATTTGCGCAATGGCGTGAATCGTTTATGTACACGATTCCAGCTAACAATGCCGGGTCGAATGATGTCGAACAATTGGAAAATTACCAAACCATCAGCCAAATCTGAATACAACCAATTTACATGAGGATTTACACCCATAGAGTTCATCCAGTTACGATAAGCTATAAAATTTGAAAATTTTTGTTAAATGCTGTGTAAATTTTTTATAAAACAAATTTTATCATACTTACTCTTCTCTTCGCGTGTCTCTTCAATTGCCTGAAGGCCTTCTACTTGTTCTGGTTTATCTAAGCCAGGATGATTGTTAAACAGATTAGCAACAAACGCCAAATTTAACTTGTAGACTCCATTGACGACGTCCTGTGGTGTCAAGAAGCTGCGACAGTTTAATTTGGCTGCCTGTTGCAACATAATTTCGGCTCTAGATGTTAAATCGGTTTCGCGCAAGGCTTCCAAATTAACATCTGCATCATTGCCAGCTATTTGTTTCAACAAGTGGGAATAAATTTCAGAATCTACAATGTCGGATTGGAAATTGGTGCAACGTCGCTGAATGCCAGCTCGTTCCAAATGATGATTCACCCAACGCAGCAATATGGCCTCTGGAGACAACTTCATCAAGTCCTCAAGACGTTCATCATCGAAGAGAAGTCCTGCCAAACCAGGACAACTATCCAATGTGATGTGGCTAAAGAGACCAATTCGAATAATTTGCCACAACAAGCCTAAAACCAAGTGTGGTTTGCCTTTCGCCAAATCGTGAGCGTCAATATTTACGATGTTACATCCTATAGCTTGCGATGACACCAAAGCCAATGTCAAGTTTTCAAATTCACGATAAACTGTAAGGTTCTTTTTATTGATGGCTCTTTCATCAATTGTGTCTGGGCAGGAGTGGTTTATGATTTTGCACAATAAAATACCATCTTTAATGGATTGGTACAAGCGTTTGCCTTCGTTGTCTATAGGCAACAAATGTTTTAAATCTTGGTCGTGGCCCAAATTAGAGTTGATCCAATCTGAAAAGGCCAGTTGTTCTTCGAGACGTACCGAGTGTGTGGTGCCCTCAGAAGAGATACTAGACATGCCACCCAACGTCTCAAGATTTTCTTTTTTGGATACCACTGTTTTAAATGTACTGGCCACATCTTTTGACTTAAGGTCCAAACAGAGATTTTCGAATTCTTCTAAATTCAATTTGCCCTGATGTGAAGTTCGTTGTTTGTTTTGGAATTCGTCAATCATCTCACGAACCTGATATCCGGGCAATTTGAAACCGACCTGATCAAGAGCATCCTTAAGTTCACTTAAATCAATGAAGCCGTCTTTGTTGGCATCAATCTGGAAATGAAATAAAAACAAAGAATTATCATAAACGTCAAATTATAACGGAAATTTTTCGATTTAAATTATTCTTATCACGCACACTTTTTTCATAAAAGTATTGATCATTTTAGTCATCTGTTTACTGAAAAACATGTAAAGTGACTAATACATTTTTATTCATATTAAACAGTAAAAATAAAATGCAATTGGGGAAAAAGGGGAAGGCAGAAACATTTTTCTCCTCACTTTAAATGATTTAAAACTGATACTTTTGAAAACAGATTCTTTCGAAAATATTTAAATGACTGCATATGTACATTAATTTATTCAAATTAAAAACACATTTGAATAGCGTAAAAAAGCAAATAAATTATTATGTTTATAATTATTGTCAAGAAATATTTAAGCCGCTTTTCACTATTTCATAGCAAATTTCAAAGTATTTCAATGTGTATGCATATTAATCAGCACACTTAACACTAAATAAATATTCCCCAAGAAGAAAGAATGCCGATACTATTTAGGGATAGACTACGGCAAACACATTTATGTATTTATAACCGTGGCATTGCTAGCCAACATTAATGGACTTTCAATATAATTGTTGAATTAAGCGCTTATATTTATTTTGTCGTATCAACTATTTAATAAAGATGTGTTTATCTTTTATTCAAGTACTTAAGGTCCTCAAATGATTCCGCTTTACCGCAGAAAAGCAATTAGAAATGTTTAATTTCCAATCTACTATAAACTAAAAATATTGAATAAAAATTTAATTAAATACAACAACGAATAATTTTTGAAAATATAGTAAAAAGATGAATTTATACATTTTCCAGCAACAAATAGTTACACGAGGAAAGCGGCGTGTACTCCAAGTACAAAACAGTTATTAATCAGCTTCTATATATTTCCAAAACTACAATATATATTTTACAATATATATTTAGCAAAATTTTGGTAGGAGGGGAATGCGGGTACCACAAAGGATCTAATTATTAATGGGAAGTAGTTGAGACACACCGTTTATAGATAGCACTTGTGAAAAATACGCCAATGCTGCCTTCACTTTTTAATTAACGGAAAATATCTCTACTCCTACAACACTAACAGACTGCAAATTCGAAATCACCTGCTCGAATAGACCAAAAGACTGTTTTAGTTGTAGAACGAAAAAAAACTTGACACTTTTCTAACTACAATATATATTTTACAAAAATCCAAGTAATGCTGAGAACTAATCACCAATATTTCCAAGTATTTTGAAACATATCTTACTTAAGTTAAAGGAAATTAAAATGAATTTTTTGTAACCAGTATTGATTGCTTATCGCGATAAAAAACCAATATAAGTACGTAAATAATATGAATTTCATTCAAATCACGCAAAAGGTGTTCTGCGCACAAAAATATTGAAATCACACGATTTAAAACCGCTCTGCTAAATGACTACCTATTTCAAATCTCTTGGTCACTTTTTCTCGGAAATTCGTTTTGAATTTATTAAAAATATTATTTTATATGCAATATGATGTGTTTTTTATTTATTATTTTCGTAATAATATAAGATTTTATGCATTTTAAAACATAAATTTGAACAAATTTCTAAGGACACTGCATATTTAGCAAATTTTTTTTTACTTTATTTACAATTGTTCCTGATGTAGTTTTTCTCTTTAGCATTCAGTTAATTTATTTTTTCGAAGATATTGCTGATGTTGCCAAAGTGACACATTGTAAAATACTGTGCACGATATATGAAATTTATACCATCCTGTTCATTATTTAAGACAAAATTGTGTTATTTTTATTAAAAAATTTATTAATAGTTAATAAATTAATAATTTTTGTGCAAATCTAGAAATAAGTAAGTGCAAAATGTGAGTAAATTCAATCATAAAAAACAGTGGCAACTTCGTTATTTTGTTTATTAATTCTTTGTTATTCCAGCATTTATTTCGCTTGTATCCGTAGGATTTAACGACGTTTTTTAAATGCTGTTTTCTTCGATCAATTACGACTAGTATAGTAGCCCCGGCATTTTTAATTACTGAATTTTCACTTTTTATATTAATTTAGAGTGCCAAAAAATAAACAAACAAAGCACAAATATAAATAGTCAGCTGTTTTCTCGTGTTTTCGACAAATCAAAACCACGCCGAAAAATCACGTGATTTGCAGAACAGCATAAAATCGTCTGCGTGATTTTAAATCGTTTCGTGAATTGGAATCACGCGATTTTCAGAACCGACCTGTGTACTCTACTCTTTCAATTAAAATAGTGATAAGATAATTTGCCATACATACATACATACATACACACATACATACATACATCCGTATAGCTAAATGAACTCACATAAATTAAATATTATATTTTTTCTCTTTTTTAAATAAAATTTTAGTGCACTTTGTATGTACATACGATACGCACATATAAAAACGTGTCCCAACATACTTTTCCTTATACCGCTATTTTAATACTTTAGCAATAAAATAACCGATTATTGCTATCCGTCAGAACTATATTTTTCCCCCTTTTTTGTAATTTTTGTGCCTAATGTAAAATTATCCATGCTTCGAAAAAATATAAACAGAAACCAAGGAGAAAAAGGTAAAATAAAATTTGGCAAACCTACAGTTGGAATTAGATCCTCCAGATTTTGTTTATACTCTTCAATATACTGATGACATTCCAAATCCAAAATGTCTGCCATTTTTATTTTCTTTAGAAATTCTAGAAAATAATTACAATAGAAGCGAATTTATATTATTGCACCAATTTAAAATAAGTATATTAGGTACCGAATTCGAAACTGAACTGATCGATCGTTAGTATATAGTATACTATAAAGGTGTACAAAATTCATTGTGAATACAACCACATATGATTTATCAAGTTCAAATAAGTGATAAGTTTTTCTTATCTACTTATACCAACACAACATTATTGAAAGTTCATAAATGATTCAAGCAAACGATAGAACTGACAATTTTTCGTTATGTTATTCGTTACTGAAAAAAAATATTAAAGTTTTTATAACACAATCGGTAGTAAACCAAGAAATAAATTAAAGTTTGCTTTGAACATCAAATATAAAATTAAATAATTATTTGTGCACGAACATTAATTTCTGTTAAGTGCAAAAAAACCCTTGGGTCAGTATTTACTGAACCAATAAATAGTAATTCAAACATTTTCAAAAGTATGCAGTCTTATTCTCTTTAATTTGTTATAAACTGACATGACCCCATGTCAGTTTTAAAAGAATTAATTTTGGGAAATTGACTCGAGTATTGGTGTCGATTGTGCATAGATGGGCACTTTGCAGTACCAGTACTTTTTCAGTATATATTTTTTTTACTGGTACGGCACTTCGATTTTCATTACCAGTATGTTTTTACTGATTACTGAAAAAAATATCAGTATTCAGTAAATTTTACTGATTAATGAAAAAAATTTCAGTAAAGTTTGCGGAATACTGAAAAAAATTCAGTAATCAGTAAATTTTACTGATTACTGAAAATAATTTCAGTAATAAGTAAATTTTACTGAATACTGAAAAAAATAGTAATCAGTAAATTTTACTGATTACTGAATTTATTTTCAGTATTCAGTAAATTTTACTGATTACTGAAATTAATTTCATTAATCAGTACATTTTACTGAATACTGATTTTTTTTCACTTTTCAGTAAACTTTACTGATTACTGAAATTTTTTTTCAGTAATCAGTAAAATTTACTGAATACTGATTTTTTTGTCAGTAATCAGTAAAAATTTACTGATAATGAAAATTATATTTCATTACCAGTAAGCATTTACTGATTACTGAAACGCTTACTGCAATAAAAAAGTAATGCAGTATGCCCATGTATGCGATTGTGGGATACTGAGCAGAGTTTGTATACAAATGGTGGTCCATTGAGCCCTTTTTATAGCACACAAGGTCATACATATGCAGTAATTTTGGATCTGGAGAAAAATCAGTTTTAAGACAACAGATTTTGGAAAATTGGATCGACGAATAGTGCCCGGGCATGATATACATATATATATGTACGTATTTATATGCAAATGGCGATCCGAGGAGCCCTTTTTGTAGCAGAAAAGGTCGTACAGCTGCGGTATTTTTGGATCTGGAGTAGCATCAGTTCCAAAAGAACTGGTTTTGGACAATTGGCTTGAGGATTAGTGCCTGGGGATAGATATGGATGCCTTTGTGTACAAATGGTTGTCCAGGAAACCTTTTTATAGCAGAAAACGTCGTACATCTGCAGTAACTTCGGATCTGGAATAGTACCAGTTGCAAAAGAACTGATTTTGGATAATTAGTGTCTGGGCATGGATGTGGATGCATTTGTATGCAAATGGTGGTCCAGGGAGGCCTTTTTATAGCAGTAATTTCGGATCTGGAGTAGTTCCAGTTCCAAAAGAACTGATTTTGGACAATTGGCTCGAGGATTAGTGTCTGGGCATGGATATGGATGCATTTGCATGCAAATATTGGTTCAGGGACCCCTTTTAATAGCAGAAAAGGTCATACATCTGCTGTAGTTTTGGATCTGGAGTAGTATCAGTTCCAAAAGAACTGATTTTGGACAGTTGGCTCCAGGATTAGTGTCTGGGCATGGATGTGGATGCATTTGTATACAAATGGTGGTCCAGGGAGGCCTTTTTATAGCAGAAAAGGTCATACAGCTGCAGTAATTTCGGATCTGGAGTAGCATCAGTTCCAAAAGTACTGATTTTGGACAGTTGGCTCCAGGATTAGTGTCTGGGCATGGATGTGGATGCATTTGTATACAAATGGTGGTCCAGGTAGGCCTTTTTATAGCAGAAAAGGTCATACAGCTGCAGTAATTTCGGATCTGGAGTAGTACCAGTTCCAAAAGAACTGATTTTGGACAGTTGGCTCCAGGATTAGTGTCTGGGCATGGATGTGGATTCATTTGTATACAAATGATGGTCCAGGGAGGCCTTTTTATAGCAGAAAAGGTCATACAGCTGCAGTAATTTCGGATCTGGAGTAGCATCAGTTCCAAAAGTACTGATTTTGGACAGTTGGCTCGAGGATTAGTGTCTGGTCATGAATATGGATGCATTTGCATGCAAATATTGGTCCAGGGAGCCCTTTTAATAGCAGAAAAGGTCATACAGCTGCAGTAATTTCGGATCTGGAGTAGCATCAGTTCTAAAAGTACTGATTTTGGACATTTGGCTCCAGGATTAGTGTCTGGGCATGAATGTGGATGCATTTGTATACAAATGGTGGTCCAGGGAGGCCTTTTTATAGCAGAAAAGGTCATACAGCTGCAGTAATTTCTGATCTGGAGTAGTATCAGTTCCAAAAGAACTGATTTTGGATAATTGGCTCCAGGATTAGTGTCTGGGTGTGGATATGGATGCATTTGCATGCAAATAGTGGTCCAGGGAGGCCTTTTTATAGCAGAAAAGGTCATACAGCTGCAGTAATTTCGGATCTGGAGTAGCATCAGTTCCAAAAGTACTGATTTTGGACAGTTGGCTCGAGGATTAGTGTCTGGTCATGAATATGGATGCATTTGCATGCAAATATTGGTCCAGGGAGCCCTTTTAATAGCAGAAAAGGTCATACAGCTGCAGTAATTTCGGATCTGGAGTAGCATCAGTTCTAAAAGTACTGATTTTGGACATTTGGCTCCAGGATTAGTGTCTGGGCAATGGATGTGGATGCATTTGTATACAAATGGTGGTCCAGGGAGGCCTTTTTATAGCAGAAAAGGTCATACAGCTGCAGTAATTTCTGATCTGGAGTAGTATCAGTTCCAAAAGAACTGATTTTGGATAATTGGCTCCAGGATTAGTGTCTGGGTGTGGATATGGATGCATTTGCATGCAAATAGTGGTCCAGGGAGGCCTTTTTATAGCAGAAAAGGTCATACAGCTTCAGTAATTTCGGATCTGGAGTAGTACCAGTTCCAAAAGAACTGATTTTGGACAGTTGGCTCCAGGATTAATGTCTGGGCATGGATGTGGATGCATTTGTATACAAATGGTGGTCCAGGTAGGCCTTTTTATAGCAGAAAAGGTCATACAGCTGCAGTAATTTCGGATCTGGAGTAGCATCAGTTCCAAAAGTACTGATTTTGGACAGTTGGCTCGAGGATTAGTGTCTGGTCATGAATATGGATGCATTTGCATGCAAATATTGGTCCAGGGAGCCCTTTTAATAGCAGAAAAGGTCATACAGCTGCAGTAATTTCGGATCTGGAGTAGCATCAGTTCCAAAAGTACTGATTTTGGACAGTTGGCTCCAGGATTAGTGTCTGGGCATGGATGTGGATGCATTTGTATACAAATGGTGATCCAGGGAGGCCTTTTTATAGCAGAAAAGGTCATACAGCTGCAGTAATTTCGGATCTGGAGTAGCATCAGTTCCAAAAGTACTGATTTTGGACAGTTGGCTCGAGGATTAGTGTCTGGTCATGGATATGGATGCATTTGTATACAAATGATGGTCCAGGGAGGCCTTTTTATAGCAGGAAAGGTCATACAGCTGCAGTAATTTCGGATCTGGAGTAGCATCAGTTCCAAAAGTACTGATTTTGGACAGTTGGCTCCAGGATTAGTGTCTGGGCATGGATGTGGATGCATTTGTATACAAATGGTGGTCCAGGGAGGCCTTTTTATAGCAGAAAAGGTCATACAGCTGCAGTAATTTCGGATCTGGAGTAGTATCAGTTCCAAAAGAACTGATTTTGGACAATTGGCTCGAGGATTAGTGTCTGGGCATGGACATGGATGCATTTGTATGCAAATGGTGGTCCAGGGAGCCCTTTTTATAGCAGAAAAGGTCATACAGCTGCAGTAATTTCGGATCTGGAGTAGTATCAGTTCCAAAAGAACTGATTTTGGACAGTTGGCTCCAGGATTAGTGTCTGGGCATGGATGTGGATGCATTTGCATGCAAATATTGGTCCAGGGAGCCCTTTTAATAGCAGAAAAGGTCATACAGCTGCAGTAATTTCGGATCTGGAGTAGTATCAGTTCCAAAAGAACTGATTTTGGACAATTGGCTCGAGGATTAGTGTCTGGGCATGGATATGGATGCATTTGTATGCAAATGGTGGTCCAGGGAGCCCTTTTAATAGCAGAAAAGGTCATACAGCTGCAGTAATTTCGGATCTGGAGTAGTATCAGTTCCAAAAGAACTGATTTTGGACAATTGGCTCGAGGATTAGTGTCTGGGCATGGATATGGATGCATTTGTATGCAAATGGTGGTCCAGGGAGCCCTTTTTATAGCAGAAAAGGTCATACAGCTGCAGTAATTTCGGATCTGGAGTAGTATCAGTTCCAAAAGAACTGATTTTGGATAATTGGCTCCAGGATTAGTGTCTGGGTATGGATATGGATGCATTTGCATGCAAATAGTGGTCCAGGGAGGCCTTTTTATAGCAGAAAAGGTCATACAGCTGCAGTAATTTCGGATCTGGAGTAGCATCAGTTCCAAAAGTACTGATTTTGGACAGTTGGCTCCAGGATTAGTGTCTGGGCATGGATGTGGATGCATTTGTATACAAATGGTGGTCCAGGGAGGCCTTTTTATAGCAGAAAAGGTCATACAGCTGCAGTAATTTCGGATCTGGAGTAGTATCAGTTCCAAAAGAACTGATTTTGGACAATTGGCTCCAGGATTAGTGTCTGGGCATGGATGTGGAAGCATTTGCATGCAAATATTGGTCCAGGGAGCCCTTTTAATAGCAGAAAAGGTCATACAGCTGCAGTAATTTCGGATCTGGAGTAGTATCAGTTCCAAAAGAACTGATTTTGGACAATTGGCTCGAGGATTAGTGTCTGGGCATGGATATGGATGCATTTGTATGCAAATGGTGGTCCAGGGAGCCCTTTTTATAGCAGAAAAGGTCATACAGCTGCAGTAATTTCGGATCTGGAGTAGTATCAGTTCCAAAAGAACTGATTTTGGATAATTGGCTCCAGGATTAGTGTCTGGGTATGGATATGGATGCATTTGCATGCAAATAGTGGTCCAGGGAGGCCTTTTTATAGCAGAAAAGGTCATACAGCTGCAGTAATTTCGGATCTGGAGTAGCATCAGTTCCAAAAGTACTGATTTTGGACAGTTGGCTCCAGGATTAGTGTCTGGGCATGGATGTGGATGCATTTGTATACAAATGGTGGTCCAGGGAGGCCTTTTTATAGCAGAAAAGGTCATACAGCTGCAGTAATTTCGGATCTGGAGTAGTATCAGTTCCAAAAGAACTGATTTTGGACAATTGGCTCCAGGATTAGTGTCTGGGCATGGATGTGGAAGCATTTGCATGCAAATATTGGTCCAGGGAGCCCTTTTAATAGCAGAAAAGGTCATACAGCTGCAGTAATTTCGGATCTGGAGTAGCATCAGTTCCAAAAGTACTGATTTTGGACAGTTGGCTCCAGGATTAGTGTCTGGGCATGGATGTGGATGCATTTGTATACAAATGGTGGTCCAGGTAGGCCTTTTTATAGCAGAAAAGGTCATACAGCTGCAGTAATTTCGGATCTGGAGTAGTACCAGTTCCAAAAGAACTGATTTTGGACAGTTGGCTCCAGGATTAGTGTCTGGGCATGGATGTGGATGCATTTGTATGCAAATGGTGGTCCAGGGAGGCCTTTTTATAGCAGTAATTTCGGATCTGGAGTAGTTCCAGTTCCAAAAGAACTGATTTTGGACAATTGGCTCGAGGATTAGTGTCTGGGCATGGATATGGATGCATTTGCATGCAAATATTGGTTCAGGGACCCCTTTTAATAGCAGAAAAGGTCATACAGCTGCAGTAATTTCGGATCTGGAGTAGCATCAGTTCCAAAAGTACTGAATTTGGACAGTTGGCTCCAGGATTAGTGTCTGGGCATGGATGTGGATGCATTTGTATACAAATGGTTGTCCAGGAAACCTTTTTATAGCAGAAAACGTCGTACATCTGCAGTAACTTCGGATCTGGAATAGTACCAGTTGCAAAAGAACTGATTTTGGACAATTGGCTCCAGGATTAGTGTCTGGGCATGGATGTGGATGCATTTGTATGCAAATGGTGGTCCAGGGAGGCCTTTTTATAGCAGTAATTTCGGATCTGGAGTAGTTCCAGTTCCAAAAGAACTGATTTTGGACAATTGGCTCGAGGATTAGTGTCTGGGCATGGATATGGATGCATTTGCATGCAAATATTGGTTCAGGGACCCCTTTTAATAGCAGAAAAGGTCATACATCTGCTGTAGTTTTGGATCTGGAGTAGTATCAGTTCCAAAAGAACTGATTTTGGACAGTTGGCTCCAGGATTAGTGTCTGGGCATGGATGTGGATGCATTTGTATACAAATGGTGGTCCAGGGAGGCCTTTTTATAGCAGAAAAGGTCATACAGCTGCAGTAATTTCGGATCTGGAGTAGCATCAGTTCCAAAAGTACTGATTTTGGACAGTTGGCTCCAGGATTAGTGTCTGGGCATGGATGTGGATGCATTTGTATACAAATGGTGGTCCAGGTAGGCCTTTTTATAGCAGAAAAGGTCATACAGCTGCAGTAATTTCGGATCTGGAGTAGTACCAGTTCCAAAAGAACTGATTTTGGACAGTTGGCTCCAGGATTAGTGTCTGGGCATGGATGTGGATTCATTTGTATACAAATGATGGTCCAGGGAGGCCTTTTTATAGCAGAAAAGGTCATACAGCTGCAGTAATTTCGGATCTGGAGTAGCATCAGTTCCAAAAGTACTGATTTTGGACAGTTGGCTCGAGGATTAGTGTCTGGTCATGAATATGGATGCATTTGCATGCAAATATTGGTCCAGGGAGCCCTTTTAATAGCAGAAAAGGTCATACAGCTGCAGTAATTTCGGATCTGGAGTAGCATCAGTTCTAAAAGTACTGATTTTGGACATTTGGCTCCAGGATTAGTGTCTGGGCATGGATGTGGATGCATTTGTATACAAATGGTGGTCCAGGGAGGCCTTTTTATAGCAGAAAAGGTCATACAGCTGCAGTAATTTCTGATCTGGAGTAGTATCAGTTCCAAAAGAACTGATTTTGGATAATTGGCTCCAGGATTAGTGTCTGGGTGTGGATATGGATGCATTTGCATGCAAATAGTGGTCCAGGGAGGCCTTTTTATAGCAGAAAAGGTCATACAGCTGCAGTAATTTCGGATCTGGAGTAGCATCAGTTCCAAAAGTACTGATTTTGGACAGTTGGCTCGAGGATTAGTGTCTGGTCATGAATATGGATGCATTTGCATGCAAATATTGGTCCAGGGAGCCCTTTTAATAGCAGAAAAGGTCATACAGCTGCAGTAATTTCGGATCTGGAGTAGCATCAGTTCTAAAAGTACTGATTTTGGACATTTGGCTCCAGGATTAGTGTCTGGGCAATGGATGTGGATGCATTTGTATACAAATGGTGGTCCAGGGAGGCCTTTTTATAGCAGAAAAGGTCATACAGCTGCAGTAATTTCTGATCTGGAGTAGTATCAGTTCCAAAAGAACTGATTTTGGATAATTGGCTCCAGGATTAGTGTCTGGGTGTGGATATGGATGCATTTGCATGCAAATAGTGGTCCAGGGAGGCCTTTTTATAGCAGAAAAGGTCATACAGCTTCAGTAATTTCGGATCTGGAGTAGTACCAGTTCCAAAAGAACTGATTTTGGACAGTTGGCTCCAGGATTAGTGTCTGGGCATGGATGTGGATGCATTTGTATACAAATGGTGGTCCAGGTAGGCCTTTTTATAGCAGAAAAGGTCATACAGCTGCAGTAATTTCGGATCTGGAGTAGCATCAGTTCCAAAAGTACTGATTTTGGACAGTTGGCTCGAGGATTAGTGTCTGGTCATGAATATGGATGCATTTGCATGCAAATATTGGTCCAGGGAGCCCTTTTAATAGCAGAAAAGGTCATACAGCTGCAGTAATTTCGGATCTGGAGTAGCATCAGTTCCAAAAGTACTGATTTTGGACAGTTGGCTCCAGGATTAGTGTCTGGGCATGGATGTGGATTGCATTTGTATACAAATGGTGGTCCAGGGAGGCCTTTTTATAGCAGAAAAGGTCATACAGCTGCAGTAATTTCGGATCTGGAGTAGCATCAGTTCCAAAAGTACTGATTTTGGACAGTTGGCTCGAGGATTAGTGTCTGGTCATGGATATGGATGCATTTGTATACAAATGATGGTCCAGGGAGCCCTTTTTATAGCAGAAAAGGTCATACAGCTGCAGTAATTTCGGATCTGGAGTAGTATCAGTTCCAAAAGAACTGATTTTGGATAATTGGCTCCAGGATTAGTGTCTGGGTATGGATATGGATGCATTTGCATGCAAATAGTGGTCCAGGGAGGCCTTTTTATAGCAGAAAAGGTCATACAGCTGCAGTAATTTCGGATCTGGAGTAGCATCAGTTCCAAAAGTACTGATTTTGGACAGTTGGCTCCAGGATTAGTGTCTGGGCATGGATGTGGATGCATTTGTATACAAATGGTGGTCCAGGGAGGCCTTTTTATAGCAGAAAAGGTCATACAGCTGCAGTAATTTCGGATCTGGAGTAGTATCAGTTCCAAAAGAACTGATTTTGGACAATTGGCTCCAGGATTAGTGTCTGGGCATGGATGTGGAAGCATTTGCATGCAAATATTGGTCCAGGGAGCCCTTTTAATAGCAGAAAAGGTCATACAGCTGCAGTAATTTCGGATCTGGAGTAGTATCAGTTCCAAAAGAACTGATTTTGGACAATTGGCTCGAGGATTAGTGTCTGGGCATGGATATGGATGCATTTGTATGCAAATGGTGGTCCAGGGAGCCCTTTTTATAGCAGAAAAGGTCATACAGCTGCAGTAATTTCGGATCTGGAGTAGTATCAGTTCCAAAAGAACTGATTTTGGATAATTGGCTCCAGGATTAGTGTCTGGGTATGGATATGGATGCATTTGCATGCAAATAGTGGTCCAGGGAGGCCTTTTTATAGCAGAAAAGGTCATACAGCTGCAGTAATTTCGGATCTGGAGTAGCATCAGTTCCAAAAGTACTGATTTTGGACAGTTGGCTCCAGGATTAGTGTCTGGGCATGGATGTGGATGCATTTGTATACAAATGGTGGTCCAGGGAGGCCTTTTTATAGCAGAAAAGGTCATACAGCTGCAGTAATTTCGGATCTGGAGTAGTATCAGTTCCAAAAGAACTGATTTTGGACAATTGGCTCGAGGATTAGTGTCTGGGCATGGATATGGATGCATTTGTATGCAAATGGTGGTCCACGGAGCCCTTTTTATAGCAGAAAAGGTCATACAGCTGCAGTAATTTCGGATCTGGAGTAGCATCAGTTCCAAAAGTACTGATTTTGGACAGTTGGCTCCAGGATTAGTGTCTGGGCATGGATGCATTTGTATACAAATGGTGGTCCAGGGAGGCCTTTTTATAGCAGAAAAGGTCATACAGCTGCAGTAATTTCGGATCTGGAGTAGTATCAGTTCCAAAAGAACTGATTTTGGACAGTTGGCTCCAGGATTAGTGTCTGGGCATGGATGTGGATGCATTTGCATGCAAATATTGGTCCAGGGAGCCCTTTTAATAGCAGAAAAGGTCATACAGCTGCAGTAATTTCGGATCTGGAGTAGTATCAGTTCCAAAAGAACTGATTTTGGACAATTGGCTCGAGGATTAGTGTCTGGGCATGGATATGGATGCATTTGTATGCAAATGGTGGTCCACGGAGCCCTTTTTATAGCAGAAAAGGTCATACAGCTGCAGTAATTTCGGATCTGGACTGGTATCAGTTCCAAAAGAACTGATTTTGGATAATTGGCTCCAGGATTAGTGTCTGGGTATGGATATGGATGCATTTGTATGCAAATGGTGGTCCAGGGAGGCCTTTTTATAGCAGAAAAGGTCACACAGCTGCAGTAATTTCGGATCTGGAGTAGTATCAGTTCCAAAAGAACTGATTTTGGACAGTTGGCTCGAGGATTAGTGTCTGGGCATGGAAATGGATGCATTTGTATGCAAATGGTGGTCCAGGGAGCCCTTTTAATAGCAGAAAAGGTCATACAGCTGCAGTAATTTCGGATCTGGAGTAGTATCAGTTCCAAAAGAACTGATTTTGGACAATTGGCTCGAGGATTAGTGTCTGGGCATGGATATGGATGCATTTGTATGCAAATGGTGGTCCAGGGAGCCCTTTTTATATCAGAAAAGGTCATACAGCTGCAGTAATTTCGGATCTGGAGTAGTATCAGTTCCAAAAGAACTGATTTTGGATAATTGGCTCCAGGATTAGTGTCTGGGTATGGATATGGATGCATTTGCATGCAAATAGTGGTCCAGGGAGGCCTTTTTATAGCAGAAAAGGTCATACAGCTGCAGTAATTTCGGATCTGGAGTAGCATGAGTTCCAAAAGTACTGATTTTGGACAGTTGGCTCCAGGATTAGTGTCTGGGCATGGATGTGGATGCATTTGTATACAAATGGTGGTCCAGGGAGGCCTTTTTATAGCAGAAAAGGTCATACAGCTGCAGTAATTTCGGATCTGGAGTAGTATCAGTTCCAAAAGAACTGATTTTGGACAATTGGCTCGAGGATTAGTGTCTGGGCATGGATATGGATGCATTTGTATGCAAATGGTGGTCCAGGGAGCCCTTTTTATAGCAGAAAAGGTCATACAGCTGCAGTAATTTCGGATCTGGAGTAGCATCAGTTCCAAAAGTACTGATTTTGGACAGTTGGCTCCAGGATTAGTGTCTGGGCATGGATGTGGATGCATTTGTATACAAATGGTGGTCCAGGGAGCCCTTTTTATAGCAGAAAAGGTCATACAGCTGCAGTAATTTCGGATCTGGAGTAGTATCAGTTCCAAAAGAACTGATTTTGGACAGTTGGCTCCAGGATTAGTGTCTGGGCATGGATGTGGAAGCATTTGCATGCAAATATTGGTCCAGGGAGCCCTTTTAATAGCAGAAAAGGTCATACAGCTGCAGTAATTTCGGATCTGGACTGGTATCAGTTCCAAAAGAACTGATTTTGGACAGTTGGCTCCAGGATTAGTGTCTGGGCATGGATGTGGATGCATTTGCATGCAAATATTGGTCCAGGGAGCCCTTTTAATAGCAGAAAAGGTCATACAGCTGCAGTAATTTCGGATCTGGAGTAGTATCAGTTCCAAAAGAACTGATTTTGGACAGTTGGCTCCAGGATTAGTGTCTGGGCATGGATGTGGATGCATTTGCATGCAAATAGTGGTCCAGGGAGGCCTTTTTATAGCAGAAAAGGTCATACAGCTGCAGTAATTTCGGATCTGGAGTAGTATCAGTTCCAAAAGAACTGATTTTGGACAATTGGCTCGAGGATTAGTGTCTGGGCATGGATATGGATGCATTTGTATGCAAATGGTGGTCTAGGGATCCCTTTTAATACCAGAAAAGGTCATACAGCTGCAGTAATTTCGGATCTGGAGTAGCATCAGTTCCAAAAGTACTGATTTTGGACAGTTGGCTCGAGGATTAGTGTCTGGTCATGGATATGGATGCATTTGTATGCAAATGGTGGTCCAGGGAGGCCTTTTTATAGCAGGAAAGGTCATACAGCTGCAGTAATTTCGGATCTGGAGTAGCATCAGTTCCAAAAGTACTGATTTTGGACAGTTGGCTCCAGGATTAGTGTCTGGGCATGGATGTGGATGCATTTGTATACAAATGGTGGTCCAGGGAGGCCTTTTTATAGCAGAAAAGGTCATACAGCTGCAGTAATTTCGGATCTGGAGTAGTATCAGTTCCAAAAGAACTGATTTTGGACAGTTGGCTCCAGGATTAGTGTCTGGGCATGGATGTGGATGCATTTGCATGCAAATATTGGTCCAGGGAGCCCTTTTAATAGCAGAAAAGGTCATACAGCTGCAGTAATTTTGGATCTGGAGTAGTATCAGATACAAAATTACTGCAGCTTTATGACCTTTTCTGCTATAAAAAAGCCTCCCTGGACCACCATTTGTATACAAAAATTACTGCAGCTTTATGACCTTTTCTGCTATAAAAAAGCCTCCCTGGACCACCATTTGTATACAAATGCATCCACATCCATGCCCAGACACTAATCCTCGATCCAATTGTTCAAAATCAGTTCGTTTGGAACTGATACTACTCCAGATCCGAAATTACTGCAGCTGTATGACCTTTTCTGCTATAAAAAGGCCTCCCTGGAGCACCATTTGAATACAAATGCATCCATATCCATGCCCAGACACTAATCCTGGAGCCAACTGTCCAAAATTAGTACTTTTGGAACTGATGCTACTCCAGATCCGAAATTACTGCAGCTGTATGACCTTTTCTGTTATAAAAAGCCTCCCTGGACCACTATTTGCATGCAAATGCATCCACATCCATGCCCAGACACTAATCCTGGAGCCAACTGTCCAAAATCAGTACTTTTGGAACTGATGCTACTCCAGATCCGAAATTACTGCAGCTGTATGACCTTTTCTGCTATAAAAAGGGCTCCCTGGACCATCATTTGTATACAAATGCATCCACATCCATGCCCAGAATCTAATCCTGGAGCCAACTGTCCAAAATCAGTTCTTTTGGAACTGGTACTACACCAGATCCGTAATTAACGCAGCTGTATGAACTTTTCTGCTATAAGAAGCCTCCCTGGACCACTATTTGCATGCAAATGCATCCACATCCATGCCCAGACACTAATCCTGGAGCCAACTGTCCAAAATCAGTTCTTTTGGAACTGATACTACTCCAGATCCGAAATTACTGCAGCTGTATGACCTTTTCTGCTATTAAAAGGGATCCCTAGACCACCATTTGCATACAAATGCATCCATATCCATGCCCAGACACTAATCCTCGAGCCAATTGTCCAAAATCAGTTCTCTTGGAACTGATACTACTCCAGATCCGAAATTACTGCAGCTGTATGACCTTTTCTGCTATTAAAAGGGCTCCCTGGACCAATATTTGCATGCAAATGCATCTATATTCATGACCAGACACTAATCCTCGAGCCAACTGTCCAAAATCAGTACTTTTGGAACTGATGCTACTCCAGATCCGAAATTACTGCAGCTGTATGTCCTTTTCTGCTATAAAAAGGCCTCCCTGGACCACCATTTGTATACAAATGCATCCACATCCATGCCCAGACACTAATCCTGGAGCCAACTATCCAAAATCAGTTCTTTTGGAACTGGTACTACTCCAGATCCGAAATTACTGCAGCTGTATGACCTTTTTTGCTATAAAAAGGGCTCCCTGGACCACCATTTGCATACAAATGCATCCATATCCATACCCAGACACTAATCCTGGAGCCAATTATCCAAAATCAGTTCTTTTGGAACTGATACTACTCCAGATCCGAAATTACTACAGCTGTATGACCTTTTCTGCTATAAAAAGGCCTCCCTGGACCACCATTTGTATACAAATGCATCCACATCCATGCCCAGACACTAATCCTGGAGCCAACTGTCCAAAATCAGTTCTTTTGGAACTGGTACTTCTCCAGATCCGAAATTACTGCAGCTGTATGACCTTTTTTGCTATAAAAAGGGCTCCGTGGACCACCATTTGCATACAAATGCATCCATATCCATACCCAGACACTAATCCTGGAGCCAATTATCCAAAATCAGTACTTTTGGAACTGATGCTACTCCAGATCCGAAATTACTGCAGCTGTATGACCTTTTCTGCTATAAAAAGGCCTCCCTGGACCACCATTTGTATACAAATGCATCCACATCCATGCCCAGACACTAATCCTGGAGCCAACTGTCCAAAATCAGTACTTTTGGAACTGATGCTACTCCAGATCCGAAATTACTGCAGCTGTATGACCTTTTCTGCTATAAAAAGGGCTCCCTGGACCATCATTTGTATACAAATGCATCCACATCCATGCCCAGAATCTAATCCTGGAGCCAACTGTCCAAAATCAGTACTTTTGGAACTGATGCTACTCCAGATCCGAAATTACTGCAGCTGTATGACCTTTTCTGCTATAAAATGGCCTCCCCGGACCACCATTTGTATACAAATGCATCCACATCCATGCCCAGACACTAATCCTGGAGCCAACTGTCCAAAATCAGTACTTTTGGAACTGATACTACTCCAGATCCGAAATTACTGCAGCTGTATGACCTTTTCTGCTATAAAATGGCCTCCCTGGACCACCATTTGTATACAAATGCATCCACATCCATGCCCAGACACTAATCCTGGAGCCAACTGTCCAAAATCAGTACTTTTGGAACTGATGCTACTCCAGATCCGAAATTACTGCAGCTGTATGTCCTTTTCTGCTATAAAAAGGCCTCCCTGGACCACCATTTGTATACAAATGCATCCACATCCATGCCCAGACACTAATCCTGGAGCCAACTGTCCAAAATCAGTACTTTTGGAACTGATACTACTCCAGATCCGAAATTACTGCAGCTGTATGACCTTTTCTGCTATAAAAAGGCCTCCCTGGATCACCATTTGCATACAAATGCATCCATATCCATGCCCAGACACTAATCCTCGAGCCAACTGTCCAAAATCAGTACTTTTGGAACTGATGCTACTCCAGATCCGAAATTACTGCAGCTGTATGACCTTTTCTGCTATAAAAAAGCCTCCCTGGACCACCATTGGTATACAAATGCATCCACATCCATGCCCAGACACTAATCCTCGATCCAATTGTTCAAAATCAGTTCGTTTGGAACTGATACTACTCCAGATCCGAAATTACTGCAGCTGTATGACCTTTTCTGCTATAAAAAGGCCTCCCTGGACCACCATTTGTATACAAATGCATCCACATCCATGCCCAGACACTAATCCTGGAGCCAACTGTCCAAAATCAGTACTTTTGGAACTGATGCTACTCCAGATCCGAAATTACTGCAGCTGTATGACCTTTTCTGCTATAAAAAGGCCTCCCTGGACCACTATTTGCATGCAAATGCATCCACATCCATGCCCAGACACTAATCCTGGAGCCAACTGTCCAAAATCAGTTCTTTTGGAACTGATGCTACTCCAGATCCGAAATTACTGCAGCTGTATGACCTTTTCTGCTATAAAAAGGGCTCCCTGGACCATCATTTGTATACAAATGCATCCACATCCATGCCCAGAATCTAATCCTGGAGCCAACTGTCCAAAATCAGTACTTTTGGAACTGATGCTACTCCAGATCCGAAATTACTGCAGCTGTATGACCTTTTCTGCTATAAAATGGCCTCCCTGGACCACCATTTGTATACAAATGCATCCACATCCATGCCCAGACACTAATCCTGGAGCCAACTGTCCAAAATCAGTACTTTTGGAACTGATACTACTCCAGATCCGAAATTACTGCAGCTGTATGACCTTTTCTGCTATAAATTGGCCTCCCTGGACCACCATTTGTATACAAATGCATCCACATCCATGCCCAGACACTAATCCTGGAGCCAACTGTCCAAAATCAGTACTTTTGGAACTGATGCTACTCCAGATCCGAAATTACTGCAGCTGTATGTCCTTTTCTGCTATAAAAAGGCCTCCCTGGACCACCATTTGTATACAAATGCATCCACATCCATGCCCAGACACTAATCCTGGAGCCAACTGTCCAAAATCAGTACTTTTGGAACTGATACTACTCCAGATCCGAAATTACTGCAGCTGTATGACCTTTTCTGCTATAAAAAAGCCTCCCTGGACCACCATTGGTATACAAATGCATCCACATCCATGTCCAGACACTAATCCTCGATCCAATTGTTCAAAATCAGTTCTTTTGGAACTGATACTACTCCAGATTCGAAATTACTGCAGCTGTATGACCTTTTCTGCTATAAAAAGGCCTCCCTGGATCACCATTTGCATACAAATGCATCCATATCCATGCCCAGACACTAATCCTCGAGCCAATTGTCCAAAATCAGTTCTTTTGGAACTGATACTACTCCAGATCCGAAATTACTGCAGCTGTATGACCTTTTCTGCTTTAAAAGGGCCTCCCTGGACCACCATTGGTATACAAATGCATCCACATCCATGTCCAGACACTAATCCTCGATCCAATTGTTCAAAATCAGTTCGTTTGGAACTGATACTACTCCAGATCCGAAATTACTGCAGCTGTATGACCTTTTCTGCTATAAAAAGGCCTCCCTGGACCACCATTTGTATACAAATGCATCCACATCCATGCCCAGACACTAATCCTGGAGCCAACTGTCCAAAATCAGTACTTTTGGAACTGATGCTACTCCAGATCCGAAATTACTGCAGCTGTATGACCTTTTCTGCTATAAAAAGGCTTCCCTGGACCACCATTTGTATACAAATGCATCCACATCCATGCCCAGACACTAATCCTGGAGCCAACTGTCCAAAATCAGTACTTTTGGAACTGATGCTACTCCAGATCCGAAATTACTGCAGCTGTATGACCTTTTCTGCTATAAAAAGGCCTCCCTGGACCACTATTTGCATGCAAATGCATCCACATCCATGCCCAGACACTAATCCTGGAGCCAACTGTCCAAAATCAGTTCTTTTGGAACTGATACTACTCCAGATCCGAAATTACTGCAGCTGTATGACCTTTTCTGTTATAAAAAGCCTTCCCTGGACCACTATTTGCATGCAAATGCATCCACATCCATGCCCAGACACTAATCCTGGAGCCAACTGTCCAAAATCAGTACTTTTGGAACTGATGCTACTCCAGATCCGAAATTACTGCAGCTGTATGACCTTTTCTGCTATAAAAAGGGCTCCCTGGACCATCATTTGTATACAAATGCATCCACATCCATGCCCAGAATCTAATCCTGGAGCCAACTGTCCAAAATCAGTTCTTTTGGAACTGGTACTACACCAGATCCGTAATTAACGCAGCTGTATGAACTTTTCTGCTATAAAAAGCCTCCCTGGACCACTATTTGCATGCAAATGCATCCACATCCATGCCCAGACACTAATCCTGGAGCCAACTGTCCAAAATCAGTACTTTTGGAACTGATGCTACTCCAGATCCGAAATTACTGCAGCTGTATGACCTTTTCTGCTATAAAAAGGCCTCCCTGGACCACCATTTGTATACAAATGCATCCACATCCATGCCCAGACACTAATCCTGGAGCCAACTGTCCAAAATCAGTACTTTTGGAACTGATGCTACTCCAGATCCGAAATTACTGCAGCTGTATGACCTTTTCTGCTATAAAAAGGCCTCCCTGGACCACCATTTGTATACAAATGCATCCACATCCATGCCCAGACACTAATCCTGGAGCCAACTGTCCAAAATCAGTACTTTTGGAACTGATGCTACTCCAGATCCGAAATTACTGCAGCTGTATGACCTTTTCTGCTATAAAAAGGCCTCCCTGGACCACCATTTGTATACAAATGCATCCACATCCATGCCCAGAATCTAATCCTGGAGCCAACTGTCCAAAATCAGTTCTTTTGGAACTGGTACTACACCAGATCCGTAATTAACGCAGCTGTATGAACTTTTCTGCTATAAAAAGCCTCCCTGGACCACTATTTGCATGCAAATGCATCCACATCCATGCCCAGACACTAATCCTCGATCCAATTGTTCAAAATCAGTTCTTTTGGAACTGATACTACTCCAGATCCGAAATTACTGCAGCTGTATGACCTTTTCTGCTATAAAAAGGCCTCCCTGGATCACCATTTGCATACAAATGCATCCATATCCATGCCCAGACACTAATCCTCGAGCCAATTGTCCAAAATCAGTTCTTTTGGAACTGATACTACTCCAGATCCGAAATTACTGCAGCTGTATGACCTTTTCTGCTTTAAAAGGGCCTCCCTGGACCACCATTGGTATACAAATGCATCCACATCCATGTCCAGACACTAATCCTCGATCCAATTGTTCAAAATCAGTTCGTTTGGAACTGATACTACTCCAGATCCGAAATTACTGCAGCTGTATGACCTTTTCTGCTTTAAAAGGGCCTCCCTGGACCACCATTGGTATACAAATGCATCCACATCCATGTCCAGACACTAATCCTCGATCCAATTGTTCAAAATCAGTACTTTTGGAACTGATGCTACTCCAGATCCGAAATTACTGCAGCTGTATGACCTTTTCTGCTATAAAATGGCCTCCCTGGACCACCATTTGTATACAAATGCATCCACATCCATGCCCAGACACTAATCCTGGAGCCAACTGTCCAAAATCAGTACTTTTGGAACTGATACTACTCCAGATCCGAAATTACTGCAGCTGTATGACCTTTTCTGCTATAAATTGGCCTCCCTGGACCACCATTTGTATACAAATGCATCCACATCCATGCCCAGACACTAATCCTGGAGCCAACTGTCCAAAATCAGTACTTTTGGAACTGATGCTACTCCAGATCCGAAATTACTGCAGCTGTATGACCTTTTCTGCTATAAAAAGGCCTCCCTGGACCACTATTTGCATGCAAATGCATCCACATCCATGCCCAGACACTAATCCTGGAGCCAACTGTCCAAAATCAGTTCTTTTGGAACTGATACTACTCCAGATCCGAAATTACTGCAGCTGTATGACCTTTTCTGTTATAAAAAGCCTTCCCTGGACCACTATTTGCATGCAAATGCATCCACATCCATGCCCAGACACTAATCCTGGAGCCAACTGTCCAAAATCAGTACTTTTGGAACTGATGCTACTCCAGATCCGAAATTACTGCAGCTGTATGACCTTTTCTGCTATAAAAAGGGCTCCCTGGACCATCATTTGTATACAAATGCATCCACATCCATGCCCAGAATCTAATCCTGGAGCCAACTGTCCAAAATCAGTTCTTTTGGAACTGGTACTACACCAGATCCGTAATTAACGCAGCTGTATGAACTTTTCTGCTATAAAAAGCCTCCCTGGACCACTATTTGCATGCAAATGCATCCACATCCATGCCCAGACACTAATCCTGGAGCCAACTGTCCAAAATCAGTACTTTTGGAACTGATGCTACTCCAGATCCGAAATTACTGCAGCTGTATGACCTTTTCTGCTATAAAAAGGCCTCCCTGGACCACCATTTGTATACAAATGCATCCACATCCATGCCCAGACACTAATCCTGGAGCCAACTGTCCAAAATCAGTACTTTTGGAACTGATGCTACTCCAGATCCGAAATTACTGCAGCTGTATGACCTTTTCTGCTATAAAAAGGCCTCCCTGGACCACCATTTGTATACAAATGCATCCACATCCATGCCCAGACACTAATCCTGGAGCCAACTGTCCAAAATCAGTACTTTTGGAACTGATGCTACTCCAGATCCGAAATTACTGCAGCTGTATGACCTTTTCTGCTATAAAAAGGCCTCCCTGGACCACCATTTGTATACAAATGCATCCACATCCATGCCCAGAATCTAATCCTGGAGCCAACTGTCCAAAATCAGTTCTTTTGGAACTGGTACTACACCAGATCCGTAATTAACGCAGCTGTATGAACTTTTCTGCTATAAAAAGCCTCCCTGGACCACTATTTGCATGCAAATGCATCCACATCCATGCCCAGACACTAATCCTCGATCCAATTGTTCAAAATCAGTTCTTTTGGAACTGATACTACTCCAGATCCGAAATTACTGCAGCTGTATGACCTTTTCTGCTATAAAAAGGCCTCCCTGGATCACCATTTGCATACAAATGCATCCATATCCATGCCCAGACACTAATCCTCGAGCCAATTGTCCAAAATCAGTTCTTTTGGAACTGATACTACTCCAGATCCGAAATTACTGCAGCTGTATGACCTTTTCTGCTATAAAAAAGCCTCCCTGGACCACCATTGGTATACAAATGCATCCACATCCATGTCCAGACACTAATCCTCGATCCAATTGTTCAAAATCAGTTCTTTTGGAACTGATACTACTCCAGATCCGAAATTACTGCAGCTGTATTACCTTTTCTGCTATAAAAAGGCCTCCCTGGATCAACATTTGCATACAAATGCATCCACATCTATGTCCAGACACTAATCCTCGATCCAATTGTTCAAAATCAGTTCTTTTGGAACTGATACTACTCCAGATCCGAAATTACTGCAGCTGTATTACCTTTTCTGCTATAAAAAGGCCTCCCTGGATCACCATTTGCATACAAATGCATCCATATCCATGCCCAGACACTAATCCTCGAGCCAATTGTCCAAAATCAATTCTTTGGACAATAACTAAGTATTGAAAGGAGTTTCAAATGCGAAGAAGCTTCCGAAAAAGCTTAAGTCGCATGCATTTAAGCAAAAAAAATTTTTGACCAATTTTTTAGGAAAGGCTAACCCCTTTGCTAAAAATCAAATTTTTGGCTGAAACACAATTTTACCCAATTTTGCCCAAAAGGCGTTTATTTCTAATAACAGTATTGAAAGGAGTTTCAAATGCCAAGAAGCTTCCGAAAAAGCTTAAGTCGCATGCATTTAAGCAAAAAAAATTTTTGACCAATTTTTTAGGAAAGGCTAAAAATCAAATTTTTGGTTGAAACACAATTTTACCCAATTTTGCGCAAAATGCGTTTATTTCTAATAACTGAGTATTGAAAGGAGTTTCAAATGCGAAGAAGCTTAAGCAAAAAAAATTTTTGGCCAATTTTTTAGCAGCAAAGGGGTACCTCTTTGCAAAAAATAAATTTTTTGGTCGAAACACAATTTTACCCAATTTTGCCCAAAAAGCGTTTATTTCTAATAACTAAGTATTGAAAGGTGTTTCAAATGCGAAGAAGCTTCCGAAAAAGCTTAAGTCGCATGCATTTAAGCAAAAAAATTTTTTGACCAATTTTTTAGGAAAGGCTAACCCCTTTGCTAAAAATCAAATTTTTGGTTGAAACACAATTTTACCCAATTTTGCCCAAAAGGCGTTTATTTCTAATAACTGAGTATTGAAAGGAGTTTCAAATGCGAAGAAGCTTCCGAAAAAGCTTAAGTCGCATGCATTTAAGCAAAAAAATTTTTTGACCAATTTTTTAGGAAAGGCTAACCCCTTTGCTAAAAATCAAATTTTTGGTTGAAACACAATTTTACCCAATAGGCGTTTATTTCTAATAACTGAGTATTGAAAGGAGTTTCAAATGCGAAGAAGCTTCCGAAAAAGCTTAAGTCGCATGCATTTAAGCAAAAAAATTTTTTGACCAATTTTTTAGGAAAGGCTAACCCCTTTGCTAAAAATCAAATTTTTGGTTGAAACACAATTTTACCCAATTTTGCCCAAAAGGCGTTTATTTCTAATAACTGAGTATTGAAAGGAGTTTCAAATGCGAAGAAGCTTCCGAAAAAGCTTAAGTCGCATGCATTTAAGCAAAAAAAATTGTTGACCAATTTTTTAGGAAAGGCTAAAAATCAAATTTTTGGTTGAAACACAACTTTACCCAATTTTGCCCAAAAGGCGTTTATTTCTAATAACTGAGTATTGAAAGGAGTTTCAAATGCGAAGAAGCTTCCGAAAAAGCTTAGTCGCATGCATTTAAGCAAACAAAATTTTTGACCAATTTTTTAGGAAAGGCTAACTAACCCCTTTGCTAAAAATCAAATTTTTGGTTGAAACACAATTTTACCCAATTTTGCCCAAAAGGCGTTTATTTCTAATAACTGAGTATTGAAAGGAGTTTCAAATGCGAAGAAGCTTCCGAAAAAGCTTAAGTCGCATGCATTTAAGCAAAAAAAATTTTGACCAATTTTTTAGGAAAGGCTAACCCCTTTGCTAAAAATCAAATTTTTGGTTGAAACACAATTTTACCCAATTTTGCCCAAAAGGCGTTTATTTCTAATAACTGAGTATTGAAAGGAGTTTCAAATGCGAAGAAGCTTCCGAAAAAGCTTAAGTCGCATGCATTTAAGCAAAAAAAATTTTTGACCAATTTTTTAGGAAAGGCTAACCCCTTTGCTAAAAATCAAATTTTTGGTTGAAACACAATTTTACCCAATTTTGCCCAAAAGGCGTTTATTTCTAATAACTGAGTATTGAAAGGAGTTTCAAATGCGAAGAAGCTTCCGAAAAAGCTTAAGTCGCATGCATTTAAGCAAAAAAAATTTTTGACCAATTTTTTAGGAAAGGCTAACCCCTTTGCTAAAAATCAAATTTTTGGTTGAAACACAATTTTACCCAATTTTGCCCAAAAGGCGTTTATTTCTAATAACTGAGTATTGAAAGGAGTTTCAAATGCGAAGAAGCTTCCGAAAAAGCTTAAGTCGCATGCATTTAAGCAAAAAAAATTTTTGACCAATTTTTTAGGAAAGGCTAACTAACCCCTTTGCTAAAAATCAAATTTTTGGTTGAAACACAATTTTACCCAATTTTGCCCAAAAGGCGTTTATTTCTAATAACTGAGTATTGAAAGGAGTTTCAAATGCGAAGAAGCTTCCGAAAAAGCTTAAGTCGCATGCATTTAAGCAAAAAAAATTTTTGACCAATTTTTTAGGAAAGGCTAACCCCTTTGCTAAAAATCAAATTTTTGGTTGAAACACAATTTTACCCAATTTTGCCCAAAAGGCGTTTATTTCTAATAACTGAGTATTGAAAGGAGTTTCAAATGCGAAGAAGCTTCCGAAAAAGCTTAAGTCGCATGCATTTAAGCAAAAAAAATTTTTGACCAATTTTTTAGGAAAGGCTAACCCCTTTGCTAAAAATCAAATTTTTGGTTGAAACACAATTTTACCCAATTTTGCCCAAAAGGCGTTTATTTCTAATAACTGAGTATTGAAAGGAGTTTCAAATGCGAAGAAGCTTCCGAAAAAGCTTAAGTCGCATGCATTTAAGCAAAAAAAAATTTTGACCAATTTTTTAGGAAAGGCTAACCCCTTTGCTAAAAATCAAATTTTTGGTTGAAACACAATTTTACCCAATTTTGCCCAAAAGGCGTTTATTTCTAATAACTGAGTATTGAAAGGAGTTTCAAATGCGAAGAAGCTTCCGAAAAAGCTTAAGTCGCATGCATTTAAGCAAAAAAAATTTTTGACCAATTTTTTAGGAAAGGCTAACCCCTTTGCTAAAAATCAAATTTTTGGTTGAAACACAATTTTACCCAATTTTGCCCAAAAGGCGTTTATTTCTAATAACTGAGTATTGAAAGGAGTTTCAAATGCGAAGAAGCTTCCGAAAAAGCTTAAGTCGCATGCATTTAAGCAAAAAAAATTTTTGACCAATTTTTTAGGAAAGGCTAACCCCTTTGCTAAAAATCAAATTTTTGGTTGAAACACAATTTTACCCAATTTTGCCCAAAAGGCGTTTATTTCTAATAACTGAGTATTGAAAGGAGTTTAAAATGCGAAGAAGCTTCCGAAAAAGCTTAAGTCGCATGCATTTAAGCAAAAAAAATTTTTGACCAATTTTTTAGGAAAGGCTAACCCCTTTGCTAAAAATCAAATTTTTGGTTGAAACACAATTTTACCCAATTTTGCCCAAAAGGCGTTTATTTCTAATAACTGAGTATTGAAAGGAGTTTCAAATGCGAAGAAGCTTCCGAAAAAGCTTAAGTCGCATGCATTTAAGCAAAAAAAATTTTTGACCAATTTTTTAGGAAAGGCTAACCCCTTTGCTAAAAATCAAATTTTTGGTTGAAACACAATTTTACCCAATTTTGCCGAAAAGGCGTTTATTTCTAATAACTGAGTATTGAAAGGAGTTTCAAATGCGAAGAAGCTTCCGAAAAAGCTTAAGTCGCATGCATTTAAGCAAAAAAAATTTTTGACCAATTTTTTAGGAAAGGCTAACCCCTTTGCTAAAAATCAAATTTTTGGTTGAAACACAATTTTACCCAATTTTGCCCAAAAGGCGTTTATTTCTAATAACTGAGTATTGAAAGGAGTTTCAAATGCGAAGAAGCTTCCGAAAAAGCTTAAGTCGCATGCATTTAAGCAAAAAAAATTGTTGACCAATTTTTTAGGAAAGGCTAAAAATCAAATTTTTGGTTGAAACACAACTTTACCCAATTTTGCCCAAAAGGCGTTTATTTCTAATAACTGAGTATTGAAAGGAGTTTCAAATGCGAAGAAGCTTCCGAAAAAGCTTAGTCGCATGCATTTAAGCAAAAAAAATTTTTGACCAATTTTTTAGGAAAGGCTAACTAACCCCTTTGCTAAAAATCAAATTTTTGGTTGAAACACAATTTTACCCAATTTTGCCCAAAAGGCGTTTATTTCTAATAACTGAGTATTGAAAGGAGTTTCAAATGCGAAGAAGCTTCCGGAAAAGCTTAGTCGCATGCATTTAAGCAAAAAAAAATTTTTGACCAATTTTTTAGGAAAGGCTAACCCCTTTGCTAAAAATTAAATTTTTGGCTGAAACACAATTTTACCCAATTTTGCCCAAAAGGCGTTTATTTCTAATAACTGAGTATTGAAAGGAGTTTCAAATGCGAAGAAGCTTCCGAAAAAGCTTAAGTCGCATGCATTTAAGCAAAAAAAATTTTTGACCAATTTTTTAGGAAAGGCTAACCCCTTTGCTAAAAATCAAATTTTTGGTTGAAACACAATTTTACCCAATTTTGCCCAAAAGGCGTTTATTTCTAATAACTGAGTATTGAAAGGAGTTTCAAATGCGAAGAAGCTTTTGAAAAAGCTTAAGTCGCATGCATTTAAGCAAAAAAAATTTTTGAACAATTTTTTAGGAAAGGCTAACCCCTTTGCTAAAAATCAAATTTTTGGTTGAAACACAATTTTACCCAATTTTGCCCAAAAGGCGTTTATTTCTAATAACTGAGTATTGAAAGGAGTTTCAAATGCGAAGAAGCTTCCGAAAAAGCTTAAGTCGCATGCATTTAAGCAAAAAAAATTTTTGACCAATTTTTTAGGAAAGGCTAACCCCCTTTGCTAAAAATTAAATTTTTGGCTGAAACACAATTTTACCCAATTTTGCCCAAAAGGCGTTTATTTCTAATAACTGAGTATTGAAAGGAGTTTCAAATGCGAAGAAGCTTCCGAAAAAGCTTAAGTCGCATGCATTTAAGCAAAAAAAATTTTTGACCAATTTTTTAGGAAAGGCTAAAAATCAAATTTTTGGTTGAAACACAATTTTACCCAATTTTGCCCAAAAGGCGTTTATTTCTAATAACTGAGTATTGAAAGGAGTTTCAAATGCGAAGAAGCTTCCGAAAAAGCTTAAGTCGCATGCATTTAAGCAAAAAAAATTTTTGACCAATTTTTTAGGAAAGGCTAACCCCTTTGCTAAAAATCAAATTTTTGGTTGAAACACAATTTTACCCAATTTTGCCCAAAAGGCGTTTATTTCTAATAACTGAGTATTGAAAGGAGTTTCAAATGCGAAGAAGCTTCCGAAAAAGCTTAAGTCGCATGCATTTAAGCAAAAAAAATTTTTGACCAATTTTTTAGGAAAGGCTAACCCCTTTGCTAAAAATCAAATTTTTGGTTGAAACACAATTTTACCCAATTTTGCCCAAAAGGCGTTTATTTCTAATAACTGAGTATTGAAAGGAGTTTCAAATGCGAAGAAGCTTCCGAAAAAGCTTAAGTCGCATGCATTTAAGCAAAAAAAAATTTTGACCAATTTTTTAGGAAAGGCTAACCCCTTTGCTAAAAATCAAATTTTTGGTTGAAACACAATTTTACCCAATTTTGCCCAAAAGGCGTTTATTTCTAATAACTGAGTATTGAAAGGAGTTTCAAATGCGAAGAAGCTTCCGAAAAAGCTTAAGTCGCATGCATTTAAGCAAAAAAAAATTTTGACCAATTTTTTAGGAAAGGCTAACCCCTTTGCTAAAAATTAAATTTTTGGCTGAAACACAATTTTACCCAATTTTGCCCAAAAGGCGTTTATTTCTAATAACTGAGTATTGAAAGGAGTTTCAAATGCGAAGAAGCTTCCGAAAAAGCTTAAGTCGCATGCATTTAAGCAAAAAAAATTTTTGACCAATTTTTTAGGAAAGGCTAACCCCTTTGCTAAAAATCAAATTTTTGGTTGAAACACAATTTTACCCAATTTTGCCCAAAAGGCGTTTATTTCTAATAACTGAGTATTGAAAGGAGTTTCAAATGCGAAGAAGCTTTTGAAAAAGCTTAAGTCGCATGCATTTAAGCAAAAAAAATTTTTGAACAATTTTTTAGGAAAGGCTAACCCCTTTGCTAAAAATCAAATTTTTGGTTGAAACACAATTTTACCCAATTTTGCCCAAAAGGCGTTTATTTCTAATAACTGAGTATTGAAAGGAGTTTCAAATGCGAAGAAGCTTCCGAAAAAGCTTAAGTCGCATGCATTTAAGCAAAAAAAATTTTTGACCAATTTTTTAGGAAAGGCTAACCCCCTTTGCTAAAAATTAAATTTTTGGCTGAAACACAATTTTACCCAATTTTGCCCAAAAGGCGTTTATTTCTAATAACTGAGTATTGAAAGGAGTTTCAAATGCGAAGAAGCTTCCGAAAAAGCTTAAGTCGCATGCATTTAAGCAAAAAAAATTTTTGACCAATTTTTTAGGAAAGGCTAAAAATCAAATTTTTGGTTGAAACACAATTTTACCCAATTTTGCCCAAAAGGCGTTTATTTCTAATAACTGAGTATTGAAAGGAGTTTCAAATGCGAAGAAGCTTCCGAAAAAGCTTAAGTCGCATGCATTTAAGCAAAAAAAATTTTTGACCAATTTTTTAGGAAAGGCTAACCCCTTTGCTAAAAATCAAATTTTTGGTTGAAACACAATTTTACCCAATTTTGCCCAAAAGGCGTTTATTTCTAATAACTGAGTATTGAAAGGAGTTTCAAATGCGAAGAAGCTTCCGAAAAAGCTTAAGTCGCATGCATTTAAGCAAAAAAAAAATTTTGACCAATTTTTTAGGAAAGGCTAACCCCTTTGCTAAAAATCAAATTTTTGGTTGAAACACAATTTTACCCAATTTTGCCCAAAAGGCGTTTATTTCTAATAACTGAGTATTGAAAGGAGTTTCAAATGCGAAGAAGCTTCCGAAAAAGCTTAAGTCGCATGCATTTAAGCAAAAAAAATTTTGACCAATTTTTTAGGAAAGGCTAACCCCTTTGCTAAAAATCAAATTTTTGGTTGAAACACAATTTTACCCAATTTTGCCCAAAAGGCGTTTATTTCTAATAACTGAGTATTGAAAGGAGTTTCAAATGCGAAGAAGCTTCCGAAAAAGCTTAAGTCGCATGCATTTAAGCAAAAAAAATTTTTGACCAATTTTTTAGGAAAGGCTAACCCCTTTGCTAAAAATCAAATTTTTGGTTGAAACACAATTTTATTTTACCCAATTTTGCCCAAAAGGCGTTATTTCTAATAACTCAGTATTAAAAGGAGTTTCAAATGCGAAGAAGCTTCCGAAAAAGCTTAAGTCGCATGCATTTAAGCAAAAAAATTTTTTGACCAATTTTTTAGGAAAGGCTAACCCCTTTGCTAAAAATCAAATTTTTGGTTGAAACACAATTTTACCCAATTTTGCCCAAAAGGCGTTTATTTCTAATAACTGAGTATTGAAAGGAGTTTCAAATGCGAAGAAGCTTCCGAAAAAGCTTAAGTCGCATGCATTTAAGCAAAAAAATTTTTTGACCAATTTTTTAGGAAAGGCTAACCCCTTTGCTAAAAATCAATTTTTGGTTGAAACACAATTTTACCCAATTTTGCCCAAAAGGCGTTTATTTCTAATAACTGAGTATTGAAAGGAGTTTCAAATGCGAAGAAGCTTCCGAAAAAGCTTAAGTCGCATGCATTTAAGCAAAAAAAATTTTTGACCAATTTTTTAGGAAAGGCTAACCCCTTTGCTAAAAATCAAATTTTTGGTTGAAACACAATTTTACCCAATTTTGCCCAAAAGGCGTTTATTTCTAATAACTGAGTATTGAAAGGAGTTTCAAATGCGAAGAAGCTTCCGAAAAAGCTTAAGTCGCATGCATTTAAGCAAAAAAAATTTTTGACCAATTTTTTAGGAAAGGCTAACCCCTTTGCTAAAAATCAAATTTTTGGTTGAAACACAATTTTACCCAATTTTGCCCAAAAGGCGTTTATTTCTAATAACTGAGTATTGAAAGGAGTTTCAAATGCGAAGAAGCTTCCGAAAAAGCTTAAGTCGCATGCATTTAAGCAAAAAAAAATTTTGACCAATTTTTTAGGAAGGCTAACCCCTTTGCTAAAAATCAAATTTTTGGTTGAAACACAATTTTACCCAATTTTGCCCAAAAGGCGTTTATTTCTAATAACTGAGTATTGAAAGGAGTTTCAAATGCGAAAGAAGCTTCCGAAAAAGCTTAAGTCGCATGCATTTAAGCAAAAAAAAATTTTTGACCAATTTTTTAGGAAAGGCTAACCCCTTTGCTAAAAATCAAATTTTTGGTTGAAACACAATTTTACCCAATTTTGCCCAAAAGGCGTTTATTTCTAATAACTGAGTATTGAAAGGAGTTTCAAATGCGAAGAAGCTTCCGAAAAAGCTTAAGTCGCATGCATTTAAGCAAAAAAAAATTTTTGACCAATTTTTTAGGAAAGGCTAACCCCTTTGCTAAAAATCAAATTTTTGGTTGAAACACAATTTTACCCAATTTTGCCCAAAAGGCGTTTATTTCTAATAACTGAGTATTGAAAGGAGTTTAAAATGCGAAGAAGCTTCCGAAAAAGCTTAAGTCGCATGCATTTAAGCAAAAAAAATTTTTGACCAATTTTTTAGGAAAGGCTAACCCCTTTGCTAAAAATCAAATTTTTGGTTGAAACACAATTTTACCCAATTTTGCCCAAAAGGCGTTTATTTCTAATAACTGAGTATTGAAAGGAGTTTCAAATGCGAAGAAGCTTCCGAAAAAGCTAAGTCGCATGCATTTAAGCAAAAAAAAATTTTTGACCAATTTTTTAGGAAAGGCTAACCCCTTTGCTAAAAATCAAATTTTTGGTTGAAACACAATTTTACCCAATTTTGCCGAAAAGGCGTTTATTTCTAATAACTGAGTATTGAAAGGAGTTTCAAATGCGAAGAAGCTTCCGAAAAAGCTTAAGTCGCATGCATTTAAGCAAAAAAAATTTTTGACCAATTTTTTAGGAAAGGCTAACCCTTTGCTAAAAATCAAATTTTTGGTTGAAACACAATTTTACCCAATTTTGCCCAAAAGGCGTTTATTTCTAATAACTGAGTATTGAGAGGAGTTTCAAATGCGAAGAAGCTTCCGAAAAAGCTTAAGTCGCATGCATTTAAGCAAAAAAAATTTTTCACCAATTTTTTAGGAAAGGCTAACCCCTTTGCTAAAAATCAAATTTTTGGTTGAAACACAATTTTACCCAATTTTGCCCAAAAGGCGTTTATTTCTAATAACTGAGTATTGAAAGGAGTTTCAAATGCGAAGAAGCTTCCGAAAAAGCTTAAGTCGCATGCATTTAAGCAAAAAAAATTTTTGACCAATTTTTTAGGAAAGGCTAACCCCTTTGCTAAAAATCAAATTTTTGGTTGAAACACAATTTTACCCAATTTTGCCCAAAAGGCGTTTATTTCTAATAACTGAGTATTGAGAGGAGTTTCAAATGCGAAGAAGCTTCCGAAAAAGCTTAAGTCGCATGCATTTAAGCAAAAAAAATTTTTCACCAATTTTTTAGGAAAGGCTAACCCCTTTGCTAAAAATCAAATTTTTGGTTGAAACACAATTTTACCCAATTTTGCCCAAAAGGCGTTTATTTCTAATAACTGAGTATTGAAAGGAGTTTCAAATGCGAAGAAGCTTCCGAAAAAGCTTAAGTCGCATGCATTTAAGCAAAAAAAAATTTTTGACCAATTTTTTAGGAAAGGCTAACCCCTTTGCTAAAAATCAAATTTTTGGTTGAAACACAATTTTACCCAATTTTGCCCAAAAGGCGTTTATTTCTAATAACTGAGTATTGAAAGGAGTTTCAAATGCGAAGAAGCTTCCGAAAAAGCTAAGTCGCATGCATTTAAGCAAAAAAAATTTTTGACCAATTTTTTAGGAAAGGCTAACCCCTTTGCTAAAAATCAAATTTTTGGTTGAAACACAATTTTACCCAATTTTGCCCAAAAGGCGTTTATTTCTAATAACTGAGTATTGAAAGGAGTTTCAAATGCGAAGAAGCTTCCGAAAAAGCTTAAGTCGCATGCATTTAAGCAAAAAAATCAAAAATCAAATTTTTGGTTGAAACACAATTTTACCCAATTTTGCCAAAAGGCGTTTATTTCTAATAACTGAGTATTGAAAGGAGTTTCAAATGCGAAGAAGCTTCCGAAAAAGCTTAAGTCGCATGCATTTAAGCAAAAAAAATTTTTGACCAATTTTTTAGGAAAGGCTAACCCCTTTGCTAAAAATCAAATTTTTGGTTGAAACACAATTTTACCCAATTTTGCCCAAAAGGCGTTTATTTCTAATAACTGAGTATTGAAAGGAGTTTCAAATGCGAAGAAGCTTCCGAAAAAGCTTAAGTCGCATGCATTTAAGCAAAAAAATCAAAATCAAATTTTTGGTTGAAACACAATTTTACCCAATTTTGCCCAAAAGGCGTTTATTTCTAATAACTGAGTATTGAAAGGAGTTTCAAATGCGAAGAAGCTTCCGAAAAAGCTTAAGTCGCATGCATTTAAGCAAAAAAAATTTTTGACCAATTTTTTAGGAAAGGCTAACCCCTTTGCTAAAAATCAAATTTTTGGTTGAAACACAATTTTACCCAATTTTGCCCAAAAGGCGTTTATTTCTAATAACTGAGTATTGAAAGGAGTTTCAAATGCGAAGAAGCTTCCGAAAAACCTTAAGTCGCATGCATTTAAGCAAAAAAAATTTTTGACCAATTTTTTAGGAAAGGTTAAAAATCAAATTTTTGGTTGAAACACAATTTTACCCAATTTTGCCCAAAAGGCGTTTATTTCTAATAACTGAGTATTGAAAGGAGTTTCAAATGCGAAGAAGCTTCCGAAAAAGCTTAAGTCGCATGCATTTAAGCAAAAAAAATTTTTGACCAATTTTTTAGGAAAGGCTAACCCCTTTGCTAAAAATCAAATTTTTTGTTGAAACACAATTTTACCCAATTTTGCACAAAAGGCGTTTATTTCTAATAACTGAGTATTGAAAGGAGTTTCAAATGCGAAGAAGCTTCCGAAAAAGCTTAAGTCGCATGCATTTAAGCAAAAAAAATTTTTGACCAATTTTTTAGGAAAGGCTAACCCCTTTGCTAAAAATCAAATTTTTGGTTGAAACACAATTTTACCCAATTTTGCCCAAAAGGCGTTTATTTCTAATAACTGAGTATTGAAAGGAGTTTCAAATGCGAAGAAGCTTCCGAAAAAGCTTAAGTCGCATGCATTTAAGCAAAAAAAATTTTTGACCAATTTTTTAGGAAAGGCTAACTAACCCCTTTGCTAAAAATCAAATTTTTGGTTGAAACACAATTTTACCCAATTTTGCCCAAAAGGCGTTTATTTCTAATAACTGAGTATTGAAAGGAGTTTCAAATGCGAAGAAGCTTCCGAAAAAGCTTAAGTCGCATGCATTTAAGCAAAAAAAATTTTTGACCAATTTTTTAGGAAAGGCTAACCCCTTTGCTAAAAATCAAATTTTTGGTTGAAACACAATTTTACCCAATTTTGCCCAAAAGGCGTTTATTTCTAATAACTGAGTATTGAAAGGAGTTTCAAATGCGAAGAAGCTTCCGAAAAAGCTTAAGTCGCATGCATTTAAGCAAAAAAAATTTTTGACCAATTTTTTAGGAAAGGCTAACCCCTTTGCTAAAAATCAAATTTTTGGTTGAAACACAATTTTACCCAATTTTGCCCAAAAGGCGTTTATTTCTAATAACTGAGTATTGAAAGGAGTTTCAAATGCGAAGAAGCTTCCGAAAAAGCTTAAGTCGCATGCATTTAAGCAAAAAAAAATTTTGACCAATTTTTTAGGAAAGGCTAACCCCTTTGCTAAAAATCAAATTTTTGGTTGAAACACAATTTTACCCAATTTTGCCCAAAAGGCGTTTATTTCTAATAACTGAGTATTGAAAGGAGTTTCAAATGCGAAGAAGCTTCCGAAAAAGCTTAAGTCGCATGCATTTAAGCAAAAAAAATTTTTGACCAATTTTTTAGGAAAGGCTAACCCCTTTGCTAAAAATCAAATTTTTGGTTGAAACACAATTTTACCCAATTTTGCCCAAAAGGCGTTTATTTCTAATAACTGAGTATTGAAAGGAGTTTCAAATGCGAAGAAGCTTCCGAAAAAGCTTAAGTCGCATGCATTTAAGCAAAAAAAATTTTTGACCAATTTTTTAGGAAAGGCTAACCCCTTTGCTAAAAATCAAATTTTTGGTTGAAACACAATTTTACCCAATTTTGCCCAAAAGGCGTTTATTTCTAATAACTGAGTATTGAAAGGAGTTTAAAATGCGAAGAAGCTTCCGAAAAAGCTTAAGTCGCATGCATTTAAGCAAAAAAAATTTTTGACCAATTTTTTAGGAAAGGCTAACCCCTTTGCTAAAAATCAAATTTTTGGTTGAAACACAATTTTACCCAATTTTGCCCAAAAGGCGTTTATTTCTAATAACTGAGTATTGAAAGGAGTTTCAAATGCGAAGAAGCTTCCGAAAAAGCTTAAGTCGCATGCATTTAAGCAAAAAAAATTTTTGACCAATTTTTTAGGAAAGGCTAACCCCTTTGCTAAAAATCAAATTTTTGGTTGAAACACAATTTTACCCAATTTTGCCGAAAAGGCGTTTATTTCTAATAACTGAGTATTGAAAGGAGTTTCAAATGCGAAGAAGCTTCCGAAAAAGCTTAAGTCGCATGCATTTAAGCAAAAAAAATTTTTGACCAATTTTTTAGGAAAGGCTAACCCCTTTGCTAAAAATCAAATTTTTGGTTGAAACACAATTTTACCCAATTTTGCCCAAAAGGCGTTTATTTCTAATAACTGAGTATTGAGAGGAGTTTCAAATGCGAAGAAGCTTCCGAAAAAGCTTAAGTCGCATGCATTTAAGCAAAAAAAATTTTTCACCAATTTTTTAGGAAAGGCTAACCCCTTTGCTAAAAATCAAATTTTTGGTTGAAACACAATTTTACCCAATTTTGCCCAAAAGGCGTTTATTTCTAATAACTGAGTATTGAAAGGAGTTTCAAATGCGAAGAAGCTTCCGAAAAAGCTTAAGTCGCATGCATTTAAGCAAAAAAAATTTTTGACCAATTTTTTAGGAAAGGCTAACCCCTTTGCTAAAAATCAAATTTTTGGTTGAAACACAATTTTACCCAATTTTGCCCAAAAGGCGTTTATTTCTAATAACTGAGTATTGAGAGGAGTTTCAAATGCGAAGAAGCTTCCGAAAAAGCTTAAGTCGCATGCATTTAAGCAAAAAAAATTTTTCACCAATTTTTTAGGAAAGGCTAACCCCTTTGCTAAAAATCAAATTTTTGGTTGAAACACAATTTTACCCAATTTTGCCCAAAAGGCGTTTATTTCTAATAACTGAGTATTGAAAGGAGTTTCAAATGCGAAGAAGCTTCCGAAAAAGCTTAAGTCGCATGCATTTAAGCAAAAAAAAATTTTTGACCAATTTTTTAGGAAAGGCTAACCCCTTTGCTAAAAATCAAATTTTTGGTTGAAACACAATTTTACCCAATTTTGCCCAAAAGGCGTTTATTTCTAATAACTGAGTATTGAAAGGAGTTTCAAATGCGAAGAAGCTTCCGAAAAAGCTTAAGTCGCATGCATTTAAGCAAAAAAAATTTTTGACCAATTTTTTAGGAAAGGCTAACCCCTTTGCTAAAAATCAAATTTTTGGTTGAAACACAATTTTACCCAATTTTGCCCAAAAGGCGTTTATTTCTAATAACTGAGTATTGAAAGGAGTTTCAAATGCGAAGAAGCTTCCGAAAAAGCTTAAGTCGCATGCATTTAAGCAAAAAAATCAAAAATCAAATTTTTGGTTGAAACACAATTTTACCCAATTTTGCCCAAAAGGCGTTTATTTCTAATAACTGAGTATTGAAAGGAGTTTCAAATGCGAAGAAGCTTCCGAAAAAGCTTAAGTCGCATGCATTTAAGCAAAAAAAATTTTTGACCAATTTTTTAGGAAAGGCTAACCCCTTTGCTAAAAATCAAATTTTTGGTTGAAACACAATTTTACCCAATTTTGCCCAAAAGGCGTTTATTTCTAATAACTGAGTATTGAAAGGAGTTTCAAATGCGAAGAAGCTTCCGAAAAAGCTTAAGTCGCATGCATTTAAGCAAAAAAATCAAAAATCAAATTTTTGGTTGAAACACAATTTTACCCAATTTTGCCCAAAAGGCGTTTATTTCTAATAACTGAGTATTGAAAGGAGTTTCAAATGCGAAGAAGCTTCCGAAAAAGCTTAAGTCGCATGCATTTAAGCAAAAAAAATTTTTGACCAATTTTTTAGGAAAGGCTAACCCCTTTGCTAAAAATCAAATTTTTGGTTGAAACACAATTTTACCCAATTTTGCCCAAAAGGCGTTTATTTCTAATAACTGAGTATTGAAAGGAGTTTCAAATGCGAAGAAGCTTCCGAAAAACCTTAAGTCGCATGCATTTAAGCAAAAAAAATTTTTGACCAATTTTTTAGGAAAGGTTAAAAATCAAATTTTTGGTTGAAACACAATTTTACCCAATTTTGCCCAAAAGGCGTTTATTTCTAATAACTGAGTATTGAAAGGAGTTTCAAATGCGAAGAAGCTTCCGAAAAAGCTTAAGTCGCATGCATTTAAGCAAAAAAAATTTTTGACCAATTTTTTAGGAAAGGCTAACCCCTTTGCTAAAAATCAAATTTTTTGTTGAAACACAATTTTACCCAATTTTGCACAAAAGGCGTTTATTTCTAATAACTGAGTATTGAAAGGAGTTTCAAATGCGAAGAAGCTTCCGAAAAAGCTTAAGTCGCATGCATTTAAGCAAAAAAAATTTTTGACCAATTTTTTAGGAAAGGCTAACCCCTTTGCTAAAAATCAAATTTTTGGTTGAAACACAATTTTACCCAATTTTGCCCAAAAGGCGTTTATTTCTAATAACTGAGTATTGAAAGGAGTTTCAAATGCGAAGAAGCTTCCGAAAAAGCTTAAGTCGCATGCATTTAAGCAAAAAAAATTTTTGACCAATTTTTTAGGAAAGGCTAACTAACCCCTTTGCTAAAAATCAAATTTTTGGTTGAAACACAATTTTACCCAATTTTGCCCAAAAGGCGTTTATTTCTAATAACTGAGTATTGAAAGGAGTTTCAAATGCGAAGAAGCTTCCGAAAAAGCTTAAGTCGCATGCATTTAAGCAAAAAAAATTTTTGACCAATTTTTTAGGAAAGGCTAACCCCTTTGCTAAAAATCAAATTTTTGGTTGAAACACAATTTTACCCAATTTTGCCCAAAAGGCGTTTATTTCTAATAACTGAGTATTGAAAGGAGTTTCAAATGCGAAGAAGCTTCCGAAAAAGCTTAAGTCGCATGCATTTAAGCAAAAAAAAATTTTTGACCAATTTTTTAGGAAAGGCTAACCCCTTTGCTAAAAATCAAATTTTTGGTTGAAACACAATTTTACCCAATTTTGCCCAAAAGGCGTTTATTTCTAATAACTGAGTATTGAAAGGAGTTTCAAATGCGAAGAAGCTTCCGAAAAAGCTTAAGTCGCATGCATTTAAGCAAAAAAAATTTTTGACCAATTTTTTAGGAAAGGCTAACCCCTTTGCTAAAAATCAAATTTTTGGTTGAAACACAATTTTACCCAATTTTGCCCAAAAGGCGTTTATTTCTAATAACTGAGTATTGAAAGGAGTTTCAAATGCGAAGAAGCTTCCGAAAAAGCTTAAGTCGCATGCATTTAAGCAAAAAAATCAAAAATCAAATTTTTGGTTGAAACACAATTTTACCCAATTTTGCCCAAAAGGCGTTTATTTCTAATAACTGAGTATTGAAAGGAGTTTCAAATGCGAAGAAGCTTCCGAAAAAGCTTAAGTCGCATGCATTTAAGCAAAAAAAATTTTTGACCAATTTTTTAGGAAAGGCTAACCCCTTTGCTAAAAATCAAATTTTTGGTTGAAACACAATTTTACCCAATTTTGCCCAAAAGGCGTTTATTTCTAATAACTGAGTATTGAAAGGAGTTTCAAATGCGAAGAAGCTTCCGAAAAACCTTAAGTCGCATGCATTTAAGCAAAAAAAATTTTTGACCAATTTTTTAGGAAAGGTTAAAAATCAAATTTTTGGTTGAAACACAATTTTACCCAATTTTGCCCAAAAGGCGTTTATTTCTAATAACTGAGTATTGAAAGGAGTTTCAAATGCGAAGAAGCTTCCGAAAAAGCTTAAGTCGCATGCATTTAAGCAAAAAAAATTTTTGACCAATTTTTTAGGAAAGGCTAACCCCTTTGCTAAAAATCAAATTTTTTGTTGAAACACAATTTTACCCAATTTTGCACAAAAGGCGTTTATTTCTAATAACTGAGTATTGAAAGGAGTTTCAAATGCGAAGAAGCTTCCGAAAAAGCTTAAGTCGCATGCATTTAAGCAAAAAAAATTTTTGACCAATTTTTTAGGAAAGGCTAACCCCTTTGCTAAAAATCAAATTTTTGGTTGAAACACAATTTTACCCAATTTTGCCCAAAAGGCGTTTATTTCTAATAACTGAGTATTGAAAGGAGTTTCAAATGCGAAGAAGCTTCCGAAAAAGCTTAAGTCGCATGCATTTAAGCAAAAAAAATTTTTGACCAATTTTTTAGGAAAGGCTAACTAACCCCTTTGCTAAAAATCAAATTTTTGGTTGAAACACAATTTTACCCAATTTTGCCCAAAAGGCGTTTATTTCTAATAACTGAGTATTGAAAGGAGTTTCAAATGCGAAGAAGCTTCCGAAAAAGCTTAAGTCGCATGCATTTAAGCAAAAAAAATTTTTGACCAATTTTTTAGGAAAGGCTAACCCCTTTGCTAAAAATCAAATTTTTGGTTGAAACACAATTTTACCCAATTTTGCCCAAAAGGCGTTTATTTCTAATAACTGAGTATTGAAAGGAGTTTCAAATGCGAAGAAGCTTCCGAAAAAGCTTAAGTCGCATGCATTTAAGCAAAAAAAATTTTTGACCAATTTTTTAGGAAAGGCTAACCCCTTTGCTAAAAATCAAATTTTTGGTTGAAACACAATTTTACCCAATTTTGCCCAAAAGGCGTTTATTTCTAATAACTGAGTATTGAAAGGAGTTTCAAATGCGAAGAAGCTTCCGAAAAAGCTTAAGTCGCATGCATTTAAGCAAAAAAAATTTTTGACCAATTTTTTAGGAAAGGCTAACTAACCCCTTTGCTAAAAATCAAATTTTTGGTTGAAACACAATTTTACCCAATTTTGCCCAAAAGGCGTTTATTTCTAATAACTGAGTATTGAAAGGAGTTTCAAATGCGAAGAAGCTTCCGAAAAAGCTTAAGTCGCATGCATTTAAGCAAAAAAAATTTTTGACCAATTTTTTAGGAAAGGCTAACCCCTTTGCTAAAAATCAAATTTTTGGTTGAAACACAATTTTAAAAGGCGTTTATTTCTAATAACTGAGTATTGAAAGGAGTTTCAAATGCGAAGAAGCTTCCGAAAAAGCTTAAGTCGCATGCATTTAAGCAAAAAAAATTTTTGACCAATTTTTTAGGATAGGCTAACCCCTTTGCTAAAAATCAAATTTTTGGTTGAAACACAATTTTACCCAATTTTGCCCAAAAGGCGTTTATTTCTAATAACTGAGTATTGAAAGGAGTTTCAAATGCGAAGAAGCTTCCGAAAAAGCTTAAGTCGCATGCATTTAAGCAAAAAAAATTTTTGACCAATTTTTTAGGAAAGGCTAACTAACCCCTTTGCTAAAAATCAAATTTTTGGTTGAAACACAATTTTACCCAATTTTGCCCAAAAGGCGTTTATTTCTAATAACTGAGTATTGAAAGAAGTTTCAAATGCGAAGAAGCTTCCGAAAAAGCTTAAGTCCCATGCATTTAAGCAAAAAAAATTTTTGACCAATTTTTTAGGAAAGGCTAACCCCTTTGCTAAAAATCAAATTTTTGGTTGAAACACAATTTTACCCAACTTTGCCCAAAAGGCGTTTATTTCTAATAACTGAGTATTGAAAGGAGTTTCAAATGCGAAGAAGCTTCCGAAAAAGCTTAAGTCGCATGCATTTAAGCAAAAAAAATTTTTGACCAATTTTTTAGGAAAGGCTAACCCCTTTGCTAAAAATCAAATTTTTGGTTGAAACACAATTTTAAAAGGCGTTTATTTCTAATAACTGAGTATTGAAAGGAGTTTCAAATGCGAAGAAGCTTCCGAAAAAGCTTAAGTCGCATGCATTTAAGCAAAAAAAATTGTTGACCAATTTTTTAGGAAAGGCTAACCCCTTTGCTAAAAATCAAATTTTTGGTTGAAACACAATTTTACCCAATTTTGCCCAAAAGGCGTTTATTTCTAATAACTGAGTATTGAAAGGAGTTTCAAATGCGAAGAAGCTTCCGAAAAAGCTTAAGTCGCATGCATTTAAGCAAAAAAAATTTTTGACCAATTTTTTAGGAGAGGCTAACCCCTTTGCTAAAAATCAAATTTTTGGCTGAAACACAATTTTACCCAATTTTGCCCAAAAGGCGTTTATTTCTAATAACTGAGTATTGAAAGGAGTTTCAAATGCGAAGAAGCTTCCGAAAAAGCTTAAGTCGCATGCATTTAAGCAAAAAAATTTTTGACCAATTTTTTAGGAGAGGCTAACCCCTTTGCTAAAAATCAAATTTTTGGCTGAAACACAATTTTACCCAATTTTGCCCAAAAGGCGTTTATTTCTAATAACTGAGTATTGAAAGGAGTTTCAAATGCGAAGAAGCTTCCGAAAAAGCTTAAGTCGCATGCATTTAAGCAAAAAAAATTTTTGACCAATTTTTTAGGAGAGGCTAACCCCTTTGCTAAAAATCAAATTTTTGGCTGAAACACAATTTTACCCAATTTTGCCCAAAAGGCGTTTATTTTTAATAACTGAGTATTGAAAGGAGTTTCAAATGCGAAGAAGCTTCCGAAAAAGCTTAAGTCGCATGCATTTAAGCAAAAAAAATTTTTGACCAATTTTTTAGGAAAGGCTAACCCCTTTGCTAAAAATCAAATTTTTGGTTGAAACACAATTTTACCCAATTTTGCCCAAAAGGCGTTTATTTCTAATAACTGAGTATTGAAAGGAGTTTCAAATGCGAAGAAGCTTCCGAAAAAGCTTAAGTCGCATGCATTTAAGCAAAAAAAAATTTTGACCAATTTTTTAGGAAAGGCTAACTAACCCCTTTGCTAAAAATCAAATTTTTGGTTGAAACACAATTTTACCCAATTTTGCCCAAAAGGCGTTTATTTCTAATAACTGAGTATTGAAAGGAGTTTCAAATGCGAAGAAGCTTCCGAAAAAGCTTAAGTCGCATGCATTTAAGCAAAAAAAATTTTTGACCAATTTTTTAGGAAAGGCTAACCCCTTTGCTAAAAATCAAATTTTTGGCTGAAACACAATTTTACCCAATTTTGCCCAAAAGGCGTTTATTTCTAATAACTGAGTATTGAAAGGAGTTTCAAATGCGAAGAAGCTTCCGAAAAAGCTTAAGTCGCATGCATTTAAGCAAAAAAATTTTTTGACCAATTTTTTAGGAAAGGCTAACAACCCCTTTGCTAAAAATCAAATTTTTGGCTGAAACACAATTTTACCCAATTTTGCCCAAAAGGCGTTTATTTCTAATAACTGAGTATTGAAAGGAGTTTCAAATGCGAAGAAGCTTCCGAAAAAGCTTAAGTCGCATGCATTTAAGCAAAAAAAATTTTTGACCAATTTTTTAGGAAAGGCTAACCCCTTTGCTAAAAATCAAATTTTTGGTTGAAACACAATTTTACCCAATTTTGCCCAAAAGGCGTTTATTTCTAATAACTAAGTATTGAAAGGAGTTTCAAATGCGAAGAAGCTTCCGAAAAAGCTTAAGTCGCATGCATTTAAGCAAAAAAAAATTTTTGACCAATTTTTTAGGAAAGGCTAATAACCCCTTTGCTAAAAATCAAATTTTTGGTTGAAACACAATTTTACCCAATTTTGCCCAAAAGGCGTTTATTTCTAATAACTGAGTATTGAAAGGAGTTTCAAATGCGAAGAAGCTTCCGAAAAAGCTTAAGTCGCATGCATTTAAGCAAAAAAAAATTTTTGACCAATTTTTTAGGAAAGGCTAACTAACCCCTTTGCTAAAAATCAAATTTTTGGTTGAAACACAATTTTACCCAATTTTGCCCAAAAGGCGTTTATTTCTAATAACTGAGTATTGAAAGGAGTTTCAAATGCGAAGAAGCTTCCGAAAAAGCTTAAGTCGCATGCATTTAAGCAAAAAAAATTTTTGACCAATTTTTTAGGAAAGGCTAACCCCTTTGCTAAAAATCAAATTTTTGGTTGAAACACAATTTTACCCAATTTTGCCCAAAAGGCGTTTATTTCTAACAACTGAGTATTGAAAGGAGTTTCAAATGCGAAGAAGCTTCCGAAAAAGCTTAAGTCGCATACATTTAAGCAAAAAAAATTTTTGACCAATTTTTTAGGAAAGGCTAACCCCTTTGCTAAAAATCAAATTTTTGGTTGAAACACAATTTTACCCAATTTTGCCCAAAAGGCGTTTATTTCTAATAACTGAGTATTGAAAGGAGTTTCAAATGCGAAGAAGCTTCCGAAAAAGCTTAAGTCGCATGCATTTAAGCAAAAAAAATTTTTGACCAATTTTTTAGGAAAGGCTAACCCCTTTGCTAAAAATCAAATTTTTGGTTGAAACACAATTTTACCCAATTTTGCCCAAAAGGCGTTTATTTCTAACAACTGAGTATTGAAAGGAGTTTGAAATGCGAAGAAGCTTCCGAAAAAGCTTAAGTCGCATACATTTAAGCAAAAAAAATTTTTGACCAATTTTTTAGGAAAGGCTAACCCCTTTGCTAAAAATCAAATTTTTGGTTGAAACACAATTTTACCCAATTTTGCCCAAAAGGCGTTTATTTCTAATAACTGAGTATTGAAAGGAGTTTCAAATGCGAAGAAGCTTCCGAAAAAGCTTAAGTCGCATGCATTTAAGCAAAAAAAATTTTTGACCAATTTTTTAGGAAAGGCTAACAACCCCTTTGCTAAAAATCAAATTTTTGGTTGAAACACAATTTTACCCAATTTTGCCCTAAAGGCGTTTATTTCTAATAACTGAGTATTGAAAGGAGTTTCAAATGCGAAGAAGCTTCCGAAAAAAGCTTAAGTCGCATGCATTTAAGCAAAAAAAATTTTTGACCAATTTTTTAGGAAAGGCTAACAACCCCTTTGCTAAAAATCAAATTTTTGGCTGAAACACAATTTTACCCAATTTTGCCCAAAAGGCGTTTATTTCTAATAACTGAGTATTGAAAGGAGTTTCAAATGCGAAGAAGCTTCCGAAAAAGCTTAAGTCGCATGCATTTAAGCAAAAAAAAATTTTTACCAATTTTTTAGGAAAGGCTAACCCCTTTGCCAACCTTTTTACCAATTTTTTAGGAAAGGCCTTTGCTAAAAATCAAATTTTTGGTTGAAACACAATTTTACCCAATTTTGCCCAAAAGGCGTTTATTTCTAATAACTGAGTATTGAAAGGAGTTTCAAATGCGAAGAAGCTTCCGAAAAAGCATAAGTCGCATGCATTTAAGCAAAAAAAATTTTTGACCAATTTTTTAGGAAAGGCTAACCCCTTTGCTAAAAATCAAATTTTTGGCTGAAACACAATTTTACCCAATTTTGCCCAAAAGGCGTTTATTTCTAATAACTGAGTATTGAAAGGAGTTTCAAATGCGAAGAAGCTTCCGAAAAAGCATAAGTCGCATGCATTTAAGCAAAAAAAATTTTTGACCAATTTTTTAGGAAAGGCTAACCCCTTTGCTAAAAATCAAATTTTTGGTTGAAACACAATTTTACCCAATTTTGCCCAAAAGGCGTTTATTTCTAATAACTGAGTATTGAAAGGAGTTTCAAATGCGAAGAAGCTTCCGAAAAAGCTTAAGTCGCATGCATTTAAGCAAAAAAAATTTTTGACCAATTTTTTAGGAGAGGCTAACCCCTTTGCTAAAAATCAAATTTTTGGCTGAAACACAATTTTACCCAATTTTGCCCAAAAGGCGTTTATTTCTAATAACTGAGTATTGAAAGGAGTTTCAAATGCGAAGAAGCTTCCGAAAAAGCTTAAGTCGCATGCATTTAAGCAAAAAAATTTTTGACCAATTTTTTAGGAGAGGCTAACCCCTTTGCTAAAAATCAAATTTTTGGCTGAAACACAATTTTACCCAATTTTGCCCAAAAGGCGTTTATTTCTAATAACTGAGTATTGAAAGGAGTTTCAAATGCGAAGAAGCTTCCGAAAAAGCTTAAGTCGCATGCATTTAAGCAAAAAAAATTTTTGACCAATTTTTTAGGAGAGGCTAACCCCTTTGCTAAAAATCAAATTTTTGGCTGAAACACAATTTTACCCAATTTTGCCCAAAAGGCGTTTATTTTTAATAACTGAGTATTGAAAGGAGTTTCAAATGCGAAGAAGCTTCCGAAAAAGCTTAAGTCGCATGCATTTAAGCAAAAAAAATTTTTGACCAATTTTTTAGGAAAGGCTAACTAACCCCTTTGCTAAAAATCAAATTTTTGGTTGAAACACAATTTTACCCAATTTTGCCCAAAAGGCGTTTATTTCTAATAACTGAGTATTGAAAGGAGTTTCAAATGCGAAGAAGCTTCCGAAAAAGCTTAAGTCGCATGCATTTAAGCAAAAAAAAATTTTGACCAATTTTTTAGGAAAGGCTAACCCCTTTGCTAAAAATCAAATTTTTGGCTGAAACACAATTTTACCCAATTTTGCCCAAAAGGCGTTTATTTCTAATAACTGAGTATTGAAAGGAGTTTCAAATGCGAAGAAGCTTCCGAAAAAGCTTAAGTCGCATGCATTTAAGCAAAAAAATTTTTTGACCAATTTTTTAGGAAAGGCTAACAACCCCTTTGCTAAAAATCAAATTTTTGGCTGAAACACAATTTTACCCAATTTTGCCCAAAAGGCGTTTATTTCTAATAACTGAGTATTGAAAGGAGTTTCAAATGCGAAGAAGCTTCCGAAAAAGCTTAAGTCGCATGCATTTAAGCAAAAAAAATTTTTGACCAATTTTTTAGGAAAGGCTAACCCCTTTGCTAAAAATCAAATTTTTGGTTGAAACACAATTTTACCCAATTTTGCCCAAAAGGCGTTTATTTCTAATAACTAAGTATTGAAAGGAGTTTCAAATGCGAAGAAGCTTCCGAAAAAGCTTAAGTCGCATGCATTTAAGCAAAAAAAAATTTTTGACCAATTTTTTAGGAAAGGCTAATAACCCCTTTGCTAAAAATCAAATTTTTGGTTGAAACACAATTTTACCCAATTTTGCCCAAAAGGCGTTTATTTCTAATAACTGAGTATTGAAAGGAGTTTCAAATGCGAAGAAGCTTCCGAAAAAGCTTAAGTCGCATGCATTTAAGCAAAAAAAAATTTTTGACCAATTTTTTAGGAAAGGCTAACTAACCCCTTTGCTAAAAATCAAATTTTTGGTTGAAACACAATTTTACCCAATTTTGCCCAAAAGGCGTTTATTTCTAATAACTGAGTATTGAAAGGAGTTTCAAATGCGAAGAAGCTTCCGAAAAAGCTTAAGTCGCATGCATTTAAGCAAAAAAAATTTTTGACCAATTTTTTAGGAAAGGCTAACCCCTTTGCTAAAAATCAAATTTTTGGTTGAAACACAATTTTACCCAATTTTGCCCAAAAGGCGTTTATTTCTAACAACTGAGTATTGAAAGGAGTTTCAAATGCGAAGAAGCTTCCGAAAAAGCTTAAGTCGCATACATTTAAGCAAAAAAAATTTTTGACCAATTTTTTAGGAAAGGCTAACCCCTTTGCTAAAAATCAAATTTTTGGTTGAAACACAATTTTACCCAATTTTGCCCAAAAGGCGTTTATTTCTAATAACTGAGTATTGAAAGGAGTTTCAAATGCGAAGAAGCTTCCGAAAAAGCTTAAGTCGCATGCATTTAAGCAAAAAAAATTTTTGACCAATTTTTTAGGAAAGGCTAACCCCTTTGCTAAAAATCAAATTTTTGGTTGAAACACAATTTTACCCAATTTTGCCCAAAAGGCGTTTATTTCTAACAACTGAGTATTGAAAGGAGTTTCAAATGCGAAGAAGCTTCCGAAAAAGCTTAAGTCGCATACATTTAAGCAAAAAAAATTTTTGACCAATTTTTTAGGAAAGGCTAACCCCTTTGCTAAAAATCAAATTTTTGGTTGAAACACAATTTTACCCAATTTTGCCCAAAAGGCGTTTATTTCTAATAACTGAGTATTGAAAGGAGTTTCAAATGCGAAGAAGCTTCCGAAAAAGCTTAAGTCGCATGCATTTAAGCAAAAAAAATTTTTGACCAATTTTTTAGGAAAGGCTAACAACCCCTTTGCTAAAAATCAAATTTTTGGTTGAAACACAATTTTACCCAATTTTGCCCTAAAGGCGTTTATTTCTAATAACTGAGTATTGAAAGGAGTTTCAAATGCGAAGAAGCTTCCGAAAAAAGCTTAAGTCGCATGCATTTAAGCAAAAAAAATTTTTGACCAATTTTTTAGGAAAGGCTAACAACCCCTTTGCTAAAAATCAAATTTTTGGCTGAAACACAATTTTACCCAATTTTGCCCAAAAGGCGTTTATTTCTAATAACTGAGTATTGAAAGGAGTTTCAAATGCGAAGAAGCTTCCGAAAAAGCTTAAGTCGCATGCATTTAAGCAAAAAAAAATTTTTACCAATTTTTTAGGAAAGGCTAACCCCTTTGCCAACCTTTTTACCAATTTTTTAGGAAAGGCCTTTGCTAAAAATCAAATTTTTGGTTGAAACACAATTTTACCCAATTTTGCCCAAAAGGCGTTTATTTCTAATAACTGAGTATTGAAAGGAGTTTCAAATGCGAAGAAGCTTCCGAAAAAGCATAAGTCGCATGCATTTAAGCAAAAAAAATTTTTGACCAATTTTTTAGGAAAGGCTAACCCCTTTGCTAAAAATCAAATTTTTGGCTGAAACACAATTTTACCCAATTTTGCCCAAAAGGCGTTTATTTCTAATAACTGAGTATTGAAAGGAGTTTCAAATGCGAAGAAGCTTCCGAAAAAGCATAAGTCGCATGCATTTAAGCAAAAAAAATTTTTGACCAATTTTTTAGGAAAGGCTAACTAACCCCTTTGCTAAAAATCAAATTTTTGGCTGAAACACAATTTTACCCAATTTTGCCCAAAAGGCGTTTATTTCTAATAACTGAGTATTGAAAGGAGTTTCAAATGCGAAGAAGCTTCCGAAAAAGCTTAAGTCGCATGCATTTAAGCAAAAAAAATTTTGACCAATTTTTTAGGAAAGGCTAACCCCTTTGCTAAAAATCAAATTTTTGGTTGAAACACAATTTTACCCAATTTTGCCCAAAAAGGCGTTTATTTCTAATAACTGAGTATTGAAAGGAGTTTCAAATGCGAAGAAGCTTCCGAAAAAGCTTAAGTCGCATGCATTTAAGCAAAAAAAAATTTTTGACCAATTTTTTAGGAAAGGCTAACCCCTTTGCTAAAAATCAAATTTTTGGTTGAAACACAATTTTACCCAATTTTGCCCAAAAGGCGTTTATTTCTAATAACTGAGTATTGAAAGGAGTTTCAAATGCGAAGAAGCTTCCGAAAAAGCTTAAGTCGCATGCATCTAAGCAAAAAAAATTTTTGACCAATTTTTTAGGAAAGGCTAAAAATCAAATTTTTGGCTGAAACACAATTTTACCCAATTTTGCCCAAAAGGCGTTTATTTCTAATAACTGAGTATTGAAAGGAGTTTCAAATGCGAAGAAGCTTCCGAAAAAGCTTAAGTCGCATGCATTTAAGCAAAAAAAAATTTTGACCAATTTTTTAGGAAAGGCTAACTAACCCCTTTGCTAAAAATCAAATTTTTGGCTGAAACACAATTTTACCCAATTTTGCCCAAAAGGCGTTTATTTCTAATAACTGAGTATTGAAAGGAGTTTCAAATGCGAAGAAGCTTCCGAAAAAGCTTAAGTCGCATGCATTTAAGCAAAAAAAATTTTTGACCAATTTTTTAGGAAAGGCTAAAAATCAAATTTTTGGCTGAAACACAATTTTACCCAATTTTGCCCAAAAGGCGTTTATTTCTAATAACTGAGTATTGAAAGGAGTTTCAAATGCGAAGAAGCTTCCGAAAAAGCTTAAGTCGCATGCATTTAAGCAAAAAAAAATTTTGACCAATTTTTTAGGAAAGGCTAACTAACCCCTTTGCTAAAAATCAAATTTTTGGCTGAAACACAATTTTACCCAATTTTGCCCAAAAGGCGTTTATTTCTAATAACTGAGTATTGAAAGGAGTTTCAAATGCGAAGAAGCTTCCGAAAAAGCTTAAGTCGCATGCATTTAAGCAAAAAAAATTTTTGACCAATTTTTTAGGAAAGGCTAAAAATCAAATTTTTGGCTGAAACACAATTTTACCCAATTTTGCCCAAAAGGCGTTTATTTCTAATAACTGAGTATTGAAAGGAGTTTCAAATGCTAAAAATCAAATTTTTGGCTGAAACACAATTTTACCCAATTTTGCCCTAAAGGCGTTTATTTCTAATAACTGAGTATTGAAAGGAGTTTCAAATGCGAAGAAGCTTCCGAAAAAGCATAAGTCGCATGCATTTAAGCAAAAAAAATTTTTGACCAATTTTTTAGGAAAGGCTAACTAACCCCTTTGCTAAAAATCAAATTTTTGGCTGAAACACAATTTTACCCAATTTTGCCCAAAAGGCGTTTATTTCTAATAACTGAGTATTGAAAGGAGTTTCAAATGCGAAGAAGCTTCCGAAAAAGCTTAAGTCGCATGCATTTAAGCAAAAAAAAATTTTGACCAATTTTTTAGGAAAGGCTAACTAACCCCTTTGCTAAAAATCAAATTTTTGGCTGAAACACAATTTTACCCAATTTTGCCCAAAAGGCGTTTATTTCTAATAACTGAGTATTGAAAGGAGTTTCAAATGCTAAAAATCAAATTTTTGGCTGAAACACAATTTTACCCAATTTTGCCCTAAAGGCGTTTATTTCTAATAACTGAGTATTGAAAGGAGTTTCAAATGCGAAGAAGCTTCCGAAAAAGCATAAGTCGCATGCATTTAAGCAAAAAAAATTTTTGACCAATTTTTTAGGAAAGGCTAACTAACCCCTTTGCTAAAAATCAAATTTTTGGCTGAAACACAATTTTACCCAATTTTGCCCAAAAGGCGTTTATTTCTAATAACTGAGTATTGAAAGGAGTTTCAAATGCGAAGAAGCTTCCGAAAAAGCTTAAGTCGCATGCATTTAAGCAAAAAAAATTTTGACCAATTTTTTAGGAAAGGCTAAAAATCAAATTTTTGGCTGAAACACAATTTTACCCAATTTTGCCCAAAAGGCGTTTATTTCTAATAACTGAGTATTGAAAGGAGTTTCAAATGCGAAGAAGCTTCCGAAAAAGCTTAAGTCGCATGCATTTAATCAAAAAAAATTTTTGACCAATTTTTTAGGAAAGGCTAACCCCTTTGCTAAAAATCAAATTTTTGGTTGAAACACAATTTTACCCAATTTTGCCCAAAAAGGCGTTTATTTCTAATAACTGAGTATTGAAAGGAGTTTCAAATGCGAAGAAGCTTCCGAAAAAGCTTAAGTCGCATGCATTTAAGCAAAAAAAAATTTTTGACCAATTTTTTAGGAAAGGCTAACCCCTTTGCTAAAAATCAAATTTTTGGTTGAAACACAATTTTACCCAATTTTGCCCAAAAGGCGTTTATTTCTAATAACTGAGTATTGAAAGGAGTTTCAAATGCGAAGAAGCTTCCGAAAAAGCTTAAGTCGCATGCATCTAAGCAAAAAAAATTTTTGACCAATTTTTTAGGAAAGGCTAAAAATCAAATTTTTGGCTGAAACACAATTTTACCCAATTTTGCCCAAAAGGCGTTTATTTCTAATAACTGAGTATTGAAAGGAGTTTCAAATGCGAAGAAGCTTCCGAAAAAGCTTAAGTCGCATGCATTTAAGCAAAAAAAAATTTTGACCAATTTTTTAGGAAAGGCTAACTAACCCCTTTGCTAAAAATCAAATTTTTGGCTGAAACACAATTTTACCCAATTTTGCCCAAAAGGCGTTTATTTCTAATAACTGAGTATTGAAAGGAGTTTCAAATGCTAAAAATCAAATTTTTGGCTGAAACACAATTTTACCCAATTTTGCCCAAAAGGCGTTTATTTCTAATAACTGAGTATTGAAAGGAGTTTCAAATGCGAAGAAGCTTCCGAAAAAGCTTAAGTCGCATGCATTTAAGCAAAAAAAATTTTTGACCAATTTTTTAGGAAAGGCTAAAAATCAAATTTTTGGCTGAAACACAATTTTACCCAATTTTGCCCAAAAGGCGTTTATTTCTAATAACTGAGTATTGAAAGGAGTTTCAAATGCGAAGAAGCTTCCGAAAAAGCTTAAGTCGCATGCATTTAAGCAAAAAAATTTTTGACCAATTTTTTAGGAAAGGCTAACCCCTTTGCTAAAAATCAAATTTTTGGTTGAAACACAATTTTACCCAATTTTGCCCAAAAGGCGTTTATTTCTAATAACTGAGTATTGAAAGGAGTTTCAAATGCGAAGAAGCTTCCGAAAAAGCTTAAGTCGCATGCATTTAAGCAAAAAAAAAATGTTGACCAATTTTTTAGGAAAGGCTAACCCCTTTGGTAAAAATCAAATTTTTGGTTGAAACACAATTTTACGCAATTTTGCCCAAAAGGCGTTTATTTCTAATAACTGAGTGTTGAAAGGAGTTTCAAATGCGAAGAAGCTTCCGAAAAAGCTTAAGTCGCATGCATTTAAGCAAAAAAAATTTTTGACCAATTTTTTAGGAAAGGGGTACCTCTTTGCAAAAAATTAATTTTTTGGTCGAAACACAATTTTACGCAATTTTGCCCAAAAGGCGTTTATTTCTAATAACTGAGTGTTGAAAGGAGTTTCAAATGCGAAGAAGCTTCCGAAAAAGCTTAAGTCGCATGCATTTAAGCAAAAAAAATTTTTGACCAATTTTTTAGGAAAGGCTAACTAACCCCTTTGCTAAAAATCAAATTTTTGGCTGAAACACAATTTTACCCAATTTTGCCCAAAAGGCGTTTATTTCTAATAACTGAGTATTGAAAGGAGTTTCAAATGCGAAGAAGCTTCCGAAAAAGCTTAAGTCGCATGCATTTAAGCAAAAAAATTTTTGACCAATTTTTTAGGAAAGGCTAACCCCTTTGCTAAAAATCAAATTTTTGGTTGAAACACAATTTTACCCAATTTTGCCCAAAAGGCGTTTATTTCTAATAACTGAGTATTGAAAGGAGTTTCAAATGCGAAGAAGCTTCCGAAAAAGCTTAAGTCGCATGCATTTAAGCAAAAAAAATTTTTGACCAATTTTTTAGGAAAGGCTAACTAACCCCTTTGCTAAAAATCAAATTTTTGGCTGAAACACAATTTTACCCAATTTTGCCCAAAAGGCGTTTATTTCTAATAACTGAGTATTGAAAGGAGTTTCAAATGCGAAGAAGCTTCCGAAAAAGCTTAAGTCGCATGCATTTAAGCAAAAAAAATTTTGACCAATTTTTTAGGAAAGGCTAAAAATCAAATTTTTGGCTGAAACACAATTTTACCCAATTTTGCCCAAAAGGCGTTTATTTCTAATAACTGAGTATTGAAAGGAGTTTCAAATGCGAAGAAGCTTCCGAAAAAGCTTAAGTCGCATGCATTTAATCAAAAAAAATTTTTGACCAATTTTTTAGGAAAGGCTAACCCCTTTGCTAAAAATCAAATTTTTGGTTGAAACACAATTTTACCCAATTTTGCCCAAAAAGGCGTTTATTTCTAATAACTGAGTATTGAAAGGAGTTTCAAATGCGAAGAAGCTTCCGAAAAAGCTTAAGTCGCATGCATTTAAGCAAAAAAAAATTTTTGACCAATTTTTTAGGAAAGGCTAACCCCTTTGCTAAAAATCAAATTTTTGGTTGAAACACAATTTTACCCAATTTTGCCCAAAAGGCGTTTATTTCTAATAACTGAGTATTGAAAGGAGTTTCAAATGCGAAGAAGCTTCCGAAAAAGCTTAAGTCGCATGCATCTAAGCAAAAAAAATTTTTGACCAATTTTTTAGGAAAGGCTAACCCCTTTGCTAAAAATCAAATTTTTGGCTGAAACACAATTTTACCCAATTTTGCCCAAAAGGCGTTTATTTCTAATAACTGAGTATTGAAAGGAGTTTCAAATGCGAAGAAGCTTCCGAAAAAGCTTAAGTCGCATGCATTTAAGCAAAAAAAATTTTTGACCAATTTTTTAGGAAAGGCTAACCCCTTTGCTAAAAATCAAATTTTTGGCTGAAACACAATTTTACCCAATTTTGCCCTAAAGGCGTTTATTTCTAATAACTGAGTATTGAAAGGAGTTTCAAATGCGAAGAAGCTTCCGAAAAAGCTTAAGTCGCATGCATTTAAGCAAAAAAAATTTTTGACCAATTTTTTAGGAAAGGCTAACCCCTTTGCTAAAAATCAAATTTTTGGCTGAAACACAATTTTACCCAATTTTGCCCAAAAGGCGTTTATTTCTAATAACTGAGTATTGAAAGGAGTTTCAAATGCGAAGAAGCTTCCGAAAAAGCTTAAGTCGCATGCATTTAAGCAAAAAAAAATTTTGACCAATTTTTTAGGAAAGGCTAACCCCTTTGCTAAAAATCAAATTTTTGGCTGAAACACAATTTTACCCAATTTTGCCCAAAAGGCGTTTATTTCTAATAACTGAGTATTGAAAGGAGTTTCAAATGCGAAGAAGCTTCCGAAAAAGCTTAAGTCGCATGCATTTAAGCAAAAAAAATTTTTGACCAATTTTTTAGGAAAGGCTAACCCCTTTGCTAAAAATCAAATTTTTGGCTGAAACACAATTTTACCCAATTTTGCCCAAAAGGCGTTTATTTCTAATAACTGAGTATTGAAAGGAGTTTCAAATGCGAAGAAGCTTCCGAAAAAGCTTAAGTCGCATGCATTTAAGCAAAAAAAATTTTTGACCAATTTTTTAGGAAAGGCTAAAAATCAAATTTTTGGCTGAAACACAATTTTACCCAATTTTGCCCAAAAGGCGTTTATTTCTAATAACTGAGTATTGAAAGGAGTTTCAAATGCGAAGAAGCTTCCGAAAAAGCTTAAGTCGCATGCATTTAAGCAAAAAAAATTTTTAACCAATTTTTTAGGAAAGGCTAACCCCTTTGCTAAAAATCAAATTTTTGGTTGAAACACAATTTTACCCAATTTTGCCCAAAAGGCGTTTATTTCTAATAACTGAGTATTGAAAGGAGTTTCAAATGCGAAGAAGCTTCCGAAAAAGCTTAAGTCGCATGCATTTAAGCAAAAAAAAATTTTGACCAATTTTTTAGGAAAGGCTAACCCCTTTGGTAAAAATCAAATTTTTGGTTGAAACACAATTTTACGCAATTTTGCCCAAAAGGCGTTTATTTCTAATAACTGAGTGTTGAAAGGAGTTTCAAATGCGAAGAAGCTTCCGAAAAAGCTTAAGTCGCATGCATTTAAGCAAAAAAAATTTTTGACCAATTTTTTAGGAAAGGGGTACCTCTTTGCAAAAAATTAATTTTTTGGTCGAAACACAATTTTACGCAATTTTGCCCAAAAGGCGTTTATTTCTAATAACTGAGTGTTGAAAGGAGTTTCAAATGCGAAGAAGCTTCCGAAAAAGCTTAAGTCGCATGCATTTAAGCAAAAAACATTTTTGACCAATTTTTTAGGAAAGGCTAACCCCTTTGCTAAAAATCAAATTTTTGGCTGAAACACAATTTTACCCAATTTTGCCCAAAAGGCGTTTATTTCTAATAACTGAGTATTGAAAGGAGTTTCAAATGCGAAGAAGCTTCCGAAAAAGCTTAAGTCGCATGCATTTAAGCAAAAAAAATTTTTGACCAATTTTTTAGGAAAGGCTAACCCCTTTGCTAAAAATCAAATTTTTGGCTGAAACACAATTTTACCCAATTTTGACCTAAAGGCGTTTATTTCTAATAACTGAGTATTGAAAGGAGTTTCAAATGCGAAGAAGCTTCCGAAAAAGCTTAAGTCGCATGCATTTAAGCAAAAAAAAAATTTTGACCAATTTTTTAGGAAAGGCTAACCCCTTTGGTAAAAATCAAATTTTTGGTTGAAACACAATTTTACCCAATTTTGCCCAAAAGGCGTTTATTTCTAATAACTGAGTATTGAAAGGAGTTTCAAATGCGAAGAAGCTTCCGAAAAAGCTTAAGTCGCATGCATTTAAGCAAAAAAAATTTTTGGCCAATTTTTTAGCAAAAAATAAATTTTTTGGTCGAAACACAATTTTGCCCGAAAAGCGTTTATTTCTAATAACTAAGTATTGAAAGGTGTTTCAAATACGAAGAAGCTTCCGAAAAAGCTTAAGTCGCATGCATTTAAGCAAAAAAAAATGTTTGCCCAATTTTTTAGCAAAGGGGTACCTCTTTCCAAAAAATAAATTTTTTGGTCGAAACACAATTTTACCCAATTTTGCCCAAAAAGCGTTTATTTCTAATAACTAAGTATTGAAAGGTGTTTCAAATGCGAAGAAGCTTCCGAAAAAGCTTAACTCGCATGCATTTAAGCAAAAAAAAATTTTGCCCAATTTTTTAGCAAAGGGGTACCTCTTTGCAAAAAATCAATTTTTTGGTCGAAACACAATTTTGCCCAAAAAGCGTTTATTTCTAATAACTAAGTATTGAAAGGTGTTTCAAATGCGAAGAAGCTTCCGAAAAAGCTTAAGTCGCATGCATTTAAGCAAAAAAAAATTTTGGCCAATTTTTTAGCAAAGGGGTACCTCTTTGCAAAAAATCAATTTTTTGGTCGAAACACAATTTTACCCAATTTTGCTCAAAAAGCGTTTATTTCTAATAACTAAGTATTGAAAGGTGTTTCAAATGCGAAGAAGCTTCCGAAAAAGCTTAAGTCGCATGCATTTAAGCAAAAAAAATGTTTGCTCAATTTTTTAGCAAAGGGGTACCTCTTTGCAAAAAATCAAATTTTTGGTCGAAACACAATTTTACCCAATTTTGCCCAAAAAGCGTTTATTTCTAATAACTGAGTATTGAAAGGAGTTTCAAATGCGAAGAAGCTTCCGAAAAAGCTTAAGTCGCATGCATTTGAGCAAAAAAAATTTTTGACCAATTTTTTAGGAAAGGCTAACCCCTTTGCTAAAAATCAAATTTTTGGTTGAAACACAATTTTACCCAATTTTGCCCAAAAGGCGTTTATTTCTAATAACTGAGTATTGAAAGGAGTTTCAAATGCGAAGAAGCTTCCGAAAAAGCTTAAGTCGCATGCATTTAAGCAAAAAAAAAATTTTGACCAATTTTTTAGGAAAGGCTAACCCCTTTGGTAAAAATCAAATTTTTGGTTGAAACACAATTTTACGCAATTTTGCCCAAAAGGCGTTTATTTCTAATAACTGAGTGTTGAAAGGAGTTTCAAATGCGAAGAAGCTTCCGAAAAAGCTTAAGTCGCATGCATTTAAGCAAAAAAAATTTTTGACCAATTTTTTAGGAAAGGGGTACCTCTTTGCAAAAAATTAATTTTTTGGTCGAAACACAATTTTACGCAATTTTGCCCAAAAGGCGTTTATTTCTAATAACTGAGTGTTGAAAGGAGTTTCAAATGCGAAGAAGCTTCCGAAAAAGCTTAAGTCGCATGCATTTAAGCAAAAAAAATTTTTGACCAATTTTTTAGGAAAGGCTAACCCCTTTGCTAAAAATCAAATTTTTGGCTGAAACACAATTTTACCCAATTTTGCCCAAAAGGCGTTTATTTCTAATAACTGAGTATTGAAAGGAGTTTCAAATGCGAAGAAGCTTCCGAAAAAGCTTAAGTCGCATGCATTTAAGCAAAAAAAATTTTTGACCAATTTTTTAGGAAAGGCTAACCCCTTTGCTAAAAATCAAATTTTTGGCTGAAACACAATTTTACCCAATTTTGCCCAAAAGGCGTTTATTTCTAATAACTGAGTATTGAAAGGAGTTTCAAATGCGAAGAAGCTTCCGAAAAAGCATAAGTCGCATGCATTTAAGCAAAAAAAATTTTTGACCAATTTTTTAGGAAAGGCTAACTAACCCCTTTGCTAAAAATCAAATTTTTGGCTGAAACACAATTTTACCCAATTTTGCCCAAAAGGCGTTTATTTCTAATAACTGAGTATTGAAAGGAGTTTCAAATGCGAAGAAGCTTCCGAAAAAGCTTAAGTCGCATGCATTTAAGCAAAAAAAATTTTAACCAATTTTTTAGGAAAGGCTAAAAATCAAATTTTTGGCTGAAACACAATTTTACCCAATTTTGCCCAAAAGGCGTTTATTTCTAATAACTGAGTATTGAAAGGAGTTTCAAATGCGAAGAAGCTTCCGAAAAAGCTTAAGTCGCATGCATTTAATCAAAAAAAATTTTTGACCAATTTTTTAGGAAAGGCTAACCCCTTTGCTAAAAATCAAATTTTTGGTTGAAACACAATTTTACCCAATTTTGCCCAAAAGGCGTTTATTTCTAATAACTGAGTATTGAAAGGAGTTTCAAATGCGAAGAAGCTTCCGAAAAAGCTTAAGTCGCATGCATCTAAGCAAAAAAAATTTTTGACCAATTTTTTAGGAAAGGCTAACCCCTTTGCTAAAAATCAAATTTTTGGCTGAAACACAATTTTACCCAATTTTGCCCAAAAGGCGTTTATTTCTAATAACTGAGTATTGAAAGGAGTTTCAAATGCGAAGAAGCTTCCGAAAAAGCTTAAGTCGCATGCATTTAAGCAAAAAAAAATTTTTGACCAATTTTTTCGGAAAGGCTAACCCCTTTGCTAAAAATCAAATTTTTGGTTGAAACACAATTTTACCCAATTTTGCCCTAAAGGCGTTTATTTCTAATAACTGAGTATTGAAAGGAGTTTCAAATGCGAAGAAGCTTCCGAAAAAGCTTAAGTCGCATGCATTTAAGCAAAAAAAATTTTTGACCAATTTTTTAGGAAAGGCTAACCCCTTTGCTAAAAATCAAATTTTTGGTTGAAACACAATTTTACCCAATTTTGCCCTAAAGGCGTTTATTTCTAATAACTGAGTATTGAAAGGAGTTTCAAATGCGAAGAAGCTTCCGAAAAAGCTTAAGTCGCATGCATTTAAGCAAAAAAAATTTTTGACCAATTTTTTAGGAAAGGCTAACCCCTTTGCTAAAAATCAAATTTTTGGCTGAAACACAATTTTACCCAATTTTGCCCAAAAGGCGTTTATTTCTAATAACTGAGTATTGAAAGGAGTTTCAAATGCGAAGAAGCTTCCGAAAAAGCTTAAGTCGCATGCATTTAAGCAAAAAAAATTTTTGACCAATTTTTTAGGAAAGGCTAACCCCTTTGCTAAAAATCAAATTTTTGGCTGAAACACAATTTTACCCAATTTTGCCCAAAAGGCGTTTATTTCTAATAACTGAGTATTGAAAGGAGTTTCAAATGCGAAGAAGCTTCCGAAAAAGCTTAAGTCGCATGCATTTAAGCAAAAAAAATTTTTGACCAATTTTTTAGGAAAGGCTAACCCCTTTGCTAAAAATCAAATTTTTGGCTGAAACACAATTTTACCCAATTTTGCCCAAAAGGCGTTTATTTCTAATAACTGAGTATTGAAAGGAGTTTCAAATGCGAAGAAGCTTCCGAAAAAGCTTAAGTCGCATGCATTTAAGCAAAAAAAATTTTTGACCAATTTTTTAGGAAAGGCTAACCCCTTTGCTAAAAATCAAATTTTTGGCTGAAACACAATTTTGCATTTAAGCAAAAAAAAATGTTTGCCCAATTTTTTAGCAAAGGGGTACCTCTTTCCAAAAAATAAATTTTTTGGTCGAAACACAATTTTACCCAATTTTGCCCAAAAAGCGTTTATTTCTAATAACTAAGTATTGAAAGGTGTTTCAAATGCGAAGAAGCTTCCGAAAAAGCTTAACTCGCATGCATTTAAGCAAAAAAAATTTTTGCCCAATTTTTTAGCAAAGGGGTACCTCTTTGCAAAAAATCAATTTTTTGGTCGAAACACAATTTTACCCAACTTTGCCCAAAAAGCGTTTATTTCTAATAACTAAGTATTGAAAGGTGTTTCAAATGCGAAGAAGCTTCCGAAAAAGCTTAAGTCGCATGCATTTAAGCAAAAAAAAATTTTGGCCAATTTTTTAGCAAAGGGGTACCTCTTTGCAAAAAATCAATTTTTTGGTCGAAACACAATTTTACCCAATTTTGCTCAAAAAGCGTTTATTTCTAATAACTAAGTATTGAAAGGTGTTTCAAATGCGAAGAAGCTTCCGAAAAAGCTTAAGTCGCATGCATTTAAGCAAAAAAAATGTTTGCTCAATTTTTTAGCAAAGGGGTACCTCTTTGCAAAAAATCAAATTTTTGGTCGAAACACAATTTTACCCAATTTTGCCCAAAAAGCGTTTATTTCTAATAACTAAGTATTGAAAGGTGTTTCAAATGCGAAGAAGCTTCCGAAAAAGCTTAAGTCGCATGCATTTGAGCAAAAAAAATTTTTGACCAATTTTTTGTTTTGGCTGAAACACAATTTTACCCAATTTTGCCCAAAAGGCGTTTATTTCTAATAACTGAGTATTGAAAGGAGTTTCAAATGCGAAGAAGCTTCCGAAAAAGCTTAAGTCGCATGCATTTAAGCAAAAAAAATTTTTGACCAATTTTTTAGGAAAGGCTAAAAATCAAATTTTTGGTTGAAACACAATTTTACCCAACTTTGCCCAAAAGGCGTTTATTTCTAATAACTGAGTATTGAAAGGAGTTTCAAATGCGAAGAAGCTTCCGAAAAAGCTTAAGTCGCATGCATTTAAGCAAAAAAAATTTTTGAACAATTTTTTAGGAAAGGCTAACCCCTTTGCTAAAAATCAAATTTTTGGCTGAAACACAATTTTACCCAATTTTGCCCAAAAGGCGTTTATTTCTAATAACTGAGTATTGAAAGGAGTTTCAAATGCGAAGAAGCTTCCGAAAAAGCTTAAGTCGCATGCATTTAAGCAAAAAAAATTTTTGACCAATTTTTTAGGAAAGGCTAACCCCTTTGCTAAAAATCAAATTTTTGGCTGAAACACAATTTTACCCAATTTTGCCCAAAAGGCGTTTATTTCTAATAACTGAGTATTGAAAGGAGTTTCAAATGCGAAGAAGCTTCCGAAAAAGCTTAAGTCGCATGCATTTAAGCAAAAAAAATTTTTGACCAATTTTTTAGGAAAGGCTAAAAATCAAATTTTTGGCTGAAACACAATTTTACCCAATTTTGCCCAAAAGGCGTTTATTTCTAATAACTGAGTATTGAAAGGAGTTTCAAATGCGAAGAAGCTTCCGAAAAAGCTTAAGTCGCATGCATTTAAGCAAAAAAAATTTTTGACCAATTTTTTAGGAAAGGCTAACCCCTTTGCTAAAAATCAAATTTTTGGCTGAAACACAATTTTACCCAATTTTGCCCAAAAGGCGTTTATTTCTAATAACTGAGTATTGAAAGGAGTTTCAAATGCGAAGAAGCTTCCGAAAAAGCTTAAGTCGCATGCATTTAAGCAAAAAAAATTTTTGACCAATTTTTTAGGAAAGGCTAACCCCTTTGCTAAAAATCAAATTTTTGGTTGAAACACAATTTTACCCAATTTTGCCCAAAAGGCGTTTATTTCTAATAACTGAGTATTGAAAGGAGTTTCAAATGCGAAGAAGCTTCCGAAAAAGCTTAAGTCGCATGCATTTAAGCAAAAAAAAAATTTTGACCAATTTTTTAGGAAAGGCTAACCCCTTTGGTAAAAATCAAATTTTTGGTTGAAACACAATTTTACGCAATTTTGCCCAAAAGACGTTTATTTCTAATAACTGAGTGTTGAAAGGAGTTTCAAATGCGAAGAAGCTTCCGAAAAAGCTTAAGTCGCATGCATTTAAGCAAAAAAAATTGTTGGCTATCTTTGCAAAAAATCAATTTTTTGGTCGAAACACAATTTTACCCAATTTTGGCCAAAAAGCGTTTATTTCTAATAACTAAGTATTGAAAGGTGTTTCAAATGCGAAGAAGCTTCCGAAAAAGCTTAAGTCGCATGCATTTAAGCAAAAAAAAATTTTGGCCAATTTTTTAGCAAAGGGGTACCTCTTTGCAAAAAATAAATTTTTTGGTCGAAACACAATTTTGCCCGAAAAGCGTTTATTTCTAATAACTAAGTATTGAAAGGTGTTTCAAATACGAAGAAGCTTCCGAAAAAGCTTAAGTCGCATGCATTTAAGCAAAAAAAAATGTTTGCCCAATTTTTTAGCAAAGGGGTACCTCTTTCCAAAAAATAAATTTTTTGGTCGAAACACAATTTTACCCAATTTTGCCCAAAAAGCGTTTATTTCTAATAACTAAGTATTGAAAGATGTTTCAAATGCGAAGAAGCTTCCGAAAAAGCTTAAGTCGCATGCATTTAAGCAAAAAAAAATTTTGGCCAATTTTTTAGCAAAGGGGTACCTCTTTGCAAAAAATCAAATTTTTGGTCGAAACACAATTTTACCCAATTTTGCCCAAAAAGCGTTTATTTCTAATAACTAAGTAGTGAAAGGTGTTTCAAATGCGAAGAAGCTTCCGAAAAAGCTTAAGTCGCATGCATTTGAGCAAAAAAAATTTTTGGCCAATTTTTTAGCAAAGGGGTACCTCTTTGCAAAAAATCAATTTTTTGGTCGAAACACAATTTTGCCCAAAAAGCGTTTATTTCTAATAACTGAGTATTGAAAGGAGTTTCAAATGCGAAGAAGCTTCCGAAAAAGCTTAAGTCGCATGCATTTAAGCAAAAAAAATGTTTGACCAATTTTTTAGGAAAGGGGTATCTCTTTGCAAAAAATCAATTTTTTGGTCGAAACACAATTTTACCCAATTTTGCCCAAAAAGCGTTTATTTATAATAACTAAGTATTGAAAGGAGTTTCAAATGCCAAGAAGCTTCCGACCAGACATTAATCCTCGAGCGAATTGTCCAAAATCAGTTCTTTTGGAACTGATACTACTCCAGTTCCAAAATTTCTGCAGTTGTATGACCTTTTCTGCTATAAAAAGGCCTCCCTTGACCTCTATTTGCATACAAATTTATCCATATCCATACCCAGACATTAATCCTCGAGCCAGTTGTCCAAAATCAGTTCTATTGGAACTGATACTGCTCCAGTTCCAAAATTTCTGCAGATGTATGACTTTTTTTCCTATAAAAAGGCCTCCCTGGACCACCATTTGTATACAAATGCATTCATATCCATGCCCAGACGCTAATCCTCGAACCAATTGTCCAAAATCAGTTCTTTTGGGACTGATACTACTCCAGATCAAAAATTACTGCAGATGTATAACCTTCGCTGCTATAAAAAAGGCTCCCTGGACCACCATTTGTATACAAATGCATCCATATCCATGCCCAGACACTAATTCTGGAGCCAATTGTCAAAAATCAGTTCTTTTGGAACTGATACTACTCCAGATCAAAAATTACTGCAGCTGTATGACCTTTTCTGCTGTAAAAAGGGCTCCCGGACCACCATTTGTATACAAATTCGTCGATATCTATACCCAGACACTAATCCTGAAGCCAATTGTCCAAAATCAGTTATTTTGGAACTGATACTACTCCATACCCAAAATGACTGCAGATTTATGACCTTTTCTGCTATAAAAAGGGTTTCCCAGGCACTAATCCTCGAGCCAATTTTCCAAAATCAGTTCTTTTAAAACCGATATTACTGCAGATCCAAAAGTAATGTGTTCATTTGTTTATAATTGCATATATGTAAGTATCCCTATTTTCTGTTTTTCAAAAACAATTTTATTAAAACTGATACGATTTCAGATCCAAAATTATTACAGATGTATGACTTTTTTTGCTTCACAAAGAGGTAAGTATCCCAACTTAGCCACAATAACGAATTATCCACACAAGGTAATAAAAATTGATATTATTCCAGATCAAAATTATTGCAGATATATGACCTTTATTACTAAATTTTTTCGGATATATGACCTTTTTGGATTATAAAGGGCTCACCTAGCCAGAATATGTGTACTCGTGTCCACTTTTGCACAACGACCACAAATCCTTCCGAATCGATTTTGTTATATCCTGATCCAAAATGCTTCTTATGTATGAGCCTTGCTGCTTTCCGTGGACAACCGTTTGTACATAGTGGCATATTTGTATACATGCCCTTCTGTCCGCATGATCACTAATCTATCCAGAGAAATATTGCATATTTTAAGCGCATCAGATCGATATATCTTCGGTAGTTAAATTTATTTTCACACACATGAGCTTTTTTTTACTGACAATTCTTAATAATTTATCTTTTTTTAAGTTCTTTTCTATTTTTTAAATCATATTACACATTAACTTATTAAAAATTGACATGAAATGAAATCCATGCTTAATAACACTATATACACTGTTTCCTTAAGTCTCGTTTAGTAACTGAAAGGGAATTTGGCTGTAGTGGATGGAAGCTGCTGATCGATTTTGTTATGTATAAACTGTGTTGAAATGTCATTTAACGTAATAACTGTTATGACTATTTTATACATACCAACTGTTTCAATCCGTAACTACTACATTCTATTCCAGTTAGCTAACTGAGCCTTTACGCACGTACACGTCCGAAATGTAAAAGCTTTAAATTCAATGCCTGCTTGTGTTCGAAATGCTAAAGCGGTTATCCGAAATCAATTTTCTTTAAATGAATAAAATAAGGTCACTATTGGTTAAGTATGTGTGTATAATTTTGCATACTGATATATTTCTTTAATGTCGGTGATATTTTTCTTTAATGACGATGATATTTTTCTTTAATGTCGATTATATTTTTCTTTAATGTCGAATATAGTAAAACTTTAAAAACTTTTTTGTGTTTTTTTAAATTTTAAACCTATCTAAGACAAAAATTTTTATTTTATGTTTTTGTTATAGGCATCCAAACGCAGAATTTCATTTGATTAAACTCATATTTCAATAAGCCAAATTGTCGTATCTGATGCTATAAAAATTCTGAAGACATTACGGAAATAACCTCACAGTAGTAGCAACCAGCCAACGCTTTTTTAAATTTAATATAAAATATGTAAAGTAATACAACTACTGGAAACAATAAAGAACGGAACACTTGAAAGCCAACATTCAGACATTCAACATCAAATTATTGCCAAATTACAATGTAAAGTGTAAAGAATAATTCAAAATCATATTGAAATATTAAAGCATTACATGACATTTTAAATACATAATTGTTTTTTATTTTATTTATCAATATGTAAGTATGAACTTCTATTAAGAACATTATTTGATTTTATGATGTTAGTATAATGATTAAAGATAATGTGAAATGCTGCGTTAAGCACTAGCAGCAAACGACTAACTTGTTTTCGATTTCTTCTATATATCCGCTATATACATAAGTATATGTCAGATTTAAAAGTTATGATATTTTAAAGTTATTTCTTGCGAAATTGAATGAAATAAAATGTGTTTTGCGATACTGTCTCTGCAATACCTAGAGTTAAAGATTTTTGACAATAATGTAGAAAGATTTCTAAAAATAATAGCAAACTTTTCATTATTTTATAAGATTTTCATCAAAATATTAATACATGGAATGGGAAGAGTCAAAAGCCGTAGAGATTTATTAAAAACGACAACCACCAAGTTCACTGTGCAAATAGTGCAATTCCCTATTTTTAAACAACTACTATTTCATTTGCAAAGTAAATTTTCATCTCTTAGTATTCACATATGTACATACACACACATACATATATATGCCCACTGTGACATCATCATCTTTAGATGACCTTGAATTTAATAGAATGTCGCAGAAATTGTAAAATGAAGACGGCAATCACTTAGCAACTGGAGACTTGTTTTAGTTAAAAGACAACAATTATAATAAATGTGTAATTAATGTTTGTTGCATATTTTATCCTTGTAGTTTTCTACCAATAGGAACAACCAAACAAGAATACTTATTTACTGAAAATTTTCAAAAATATGTGTTATGCAAGTTGTTTAACCGGATAATTTAAAATATTCTGAAATTTTTGCTTTTCGAATCTTAATTTCAACATCTTGAAGTGTATTCAAAGGTCAGTAAACAATTGAATATTAAAGCAAACGTTAAAGCAACTTATATGAAGTTAAATTGCCGGACTCTGAACTCGACTAACAACATTCGAAAACTGGCGGCTTATTCAGCAATGCATACCATACAAATACGTTCAGTTTTCCATTCGCATTGCATTAGAGAGCAAGCCTATGGTAAAGGAAATTAATATGTCTTTTGAAGGTCATGGGTGGCTCGTATACCCAGAAGAGGTAAGTTAACTAAGCACCCTACAATTTTTTTTGGAACTGAAAAAGAAGCCATTTATGGCAGGGAAAAGTTTTGGAGAGGTGTAGAAAGTATTAGAAAGGTTTTCACTTAAAGGACTTGTATTGAAAAAAACAAATGTAACACAATTCGACAATAATTTTTACAATATAATTAAAATGTTAAGACATTTTCTGATATTCCTAAATGAAACAACAACAATCATTAACTAAAATAAAGATAAGACATGGAGTCTAGCGCCTAAAATTTAAAATGTCATACACAAATTAACATTCGATGTGGCTGACTCTGATTGTATGGAAAAAGAAAACATTATTGTAAAAATGTATTTTGACGATTGCGTTAAAATGTTCTTAACGACGTTTCAGCTCGTTGACTACCATTTGTATTATACTCGTATCATAGCAATACCATTTTAAATTAACTTTGTGTATTTATTTTAAAAACATTTTTTCAATTTGTATATGTACGTATGTATAACATAAGTGCAATTGTTTAACGGAATATTGTTCTCGATCAGTGTTCGATACGTGTGTATAAAATAAATTAGGTACCTACAAATACAGATAAAATCAAAAGAAGCCTTCTAATAGCTAGCATTGAACCAACAAAACGCTTTCGGTTTAAAAAAATGCAAAAAAGAATTAAAATAATCATTTTGCGAATACATATTATTATTATCGTAATAACAACCGAAAAAAGATCTATAGAGAAATTTGCAAAAGTTTGCGACCATTAAGGCCATAAGAAAAACTGTTTAACAGTCTATTATTGGTCACTTGTGGCTTTTGTTCAATATATTTAATAATGAATATGTACGGGTCCGCCAAATAACTTTTTTTTTTGAAATGCTATAAAAAAACTACTGACTATTTTCTCAAATTTCTTTTTTTATTTGAAAGTACAATCCTTCCGGTTAATAACGGAAAATAATTTCATTCAAAGGGCTGCCTCGGCTGGCCATGCAGTAGTCTACACGATCGGTCCAATTTTTAAGCACATCGATTGTGTGCAGCTGTATTTCACCAATGGCTTCACGAATATTGTCCTTTAAAGCGTCAATTGTCTCTGGCTTGTCGGCGTAACACTTATCTTTGACGGCACCCCACAAATAATAGTCCAACGGTGTCAAATCGCAGCTCCGAGGTGGCCAAACGACATCAGCTCTGCGGCTGATATTGCGATCTTCAAAAACAGGGCGCAAAACATCGAGTGTAGCTTCGACTGTGTGGCACGTAGCGCCGTCCTGTTGAAACCAATATCCTTCTGTTCAATTTTTGTGAACAAAAATTCGTTCAACATGGCCCGATAACGATCGCCATTGACTGTAACGGCCACTCCTTGCTCATTTTCGAAGAAAAATGGCCCAATTATGCCTCTGAACCAAAATCCGCACCAAACAGTGACTCGTTTTGGGTGCGTCGGCTTTTAAATGTATGCGTGCCGGTTTTCTGTGCCCCAAATGCTACAATTTTGCTTGTTTACATACCCGCCAAGATCAAAATGAGCTTCATCTGAAATGATGATTTTTTGCCAAAATCGGCATCTTCTGTAAGTCGATCGCAGGCCCATATTTCCCACCGTTCTTCAAGCGTATGTACAACCATATTCGTTCAGCGGAAGGATACAACTAATTATCTGTCAAATCAGACATGAGCTAAGTGTTACCATTCACCAAATAAGCACTAGTTAAAAAAAAAAGTTAGATGGCGGACCCTAATAAGACTGCAACTGAACACAATAAATTTTATCCCGAAACTGAAAATTGGAGATGTGGCGCAATATTTAACTGACCAGACAACGTACGTAAGAGAAGCTCAGCCGTATAACGTCAGAAATTCTAATGACTTCAGACTTCAACAGGCTAATACTACTACGATGAAGCGAACGCTGTTTCATAAAGGACTGAGACTTTACAACATGATGCCAAATGATATTAAAATTGAACAAAATAGCAATGTATTTGGAAGAAATGTTGTAAATTCCATAAGAAATAATTTAGTTCAGAACACTTAAGATTTTTCTTGTATTTATGTCAACCAAACTAATATGTAAAATTTTTAAAGTATTCAAATACTACTCAATAAAATAATAATAATAATATTTCACAAATATCGAATTGATGGCTTGCATCTTTTGATACATAATCAATGTTCGCAGATGATCATTTATTTAATTTTTTACATTTTCAAGGTGTTGTGTTTGAACTTAACTTTCACAGCAAAAGAAAAATAAGTAATATAGCTCTGAAAGACAAACATAAATTAAAGAAAAGAAATCATTTATTAGCTTCCTCAAAACCACCACAATTTAAACGCTTTTCAGTGAAAAATATAAATGTTAAAAGAAAAAATAATAAAACAAACCAGAAATGTTGGCACCAGTGACAATTTAGCAATTTCCACGAACGTTAAAAGAAATTAAAAAAAATACTCAGGCATGAAATTCATCTCATGGTTTCGAAAAGAAAGTAAAAGCCAAACCGTAACACAAATTATTATTTTATTAATAATATTCAGTTAACTAATTAAAATACAAAATCATGACGAGTAAGATGTTTGCCATTGTACTATAAACAGAGGTGGGTAACGCAATAATGATGAAAGTGAATCACTCATCAATTTTCACGGAAGTGAGAAGTTGCTTTTAAAACGAAATTCTTCATGATATTCGTGCATTATTGAACATCAAATGCATATAAATTTACAAAAGTAAATAAATTCAAGAGAGCGCGATTTTGATTTATTTATTGTAAACTTACAGGAGCGTGCATAAACGATATCTCATCCTCAACTATTATTAACACATCAACTTTGTGATGTTTTAAATTATTACACAAGTAGTATGTGCAAAATTGGATTAAGATCATTTATGTTAAACATTTCTTTTTATAAATTATGAATGACTTAGTGATCATCAACGCTTAATATTTATATTAAAAACTTGTTCTCCGGAACATTCCATCACGGCTTAGGGACATTTAACCCCAAAAGTTTATTCATAAATACATACATAGTATGTAAATAGCATCACGTTATATAACAGTGAAAAACAAAATTTTTTGTATTGATAGATATGTAATGTATTATTAAATAACTATCAAATGAAAACAAACCAGTTCCAAAGCTCTTTGGAATTATTATCTGAATGAACGTTACTAATAAATCCCACACTTTTACTTTTATGTACTCAAAGATTAATTTCACTCAAACTTTTTTGGTAGCGACTGATCACGCATGCTCATTATTAATTTATTCAATAGATGTAGAGATCTGCGTAAACGAAAAATTTGTTGAGGAAAACAACGAGTACTATGAAACTCGATTACCACTTCGCAAAACCCTATCAGAAGCATTTACATTTTTAAGAGTTAGAAATCTGAAATACGTTACATATGTACATATGAATTGATTTCAAGGCTAAACGTGTATTTCAAAGAAAACTTACAATTAAATTAAAATTAAATGTGCAATTTCAAAACGAAGACAAATTGTATAACGCAATTTAATTGATAATTCAATACACATACGGCACTAACCTGAGCCAAAATATACAAGAGTGGAGAAAAAATGTTTGCACCCACAATATTTAAGTATCCATACATACATATGAATGAATTGACGTGAGTATTTTGTACTCTATTTCAACCAAATGATTGTGGCATAATGAACTGAGAAGACTACCAAGTAGTTTATAATCATTTAACAAAGTATGTCTGGGTTAAGAAATACGAATAACAAAACAAAAAATTGCAAAATAAACCACCATAAAATGAAAATGAAATCTTACAAAAAGAGGGGTTAACAATATATTTTAAAATGAATGCAGAAAAAACAAACCCATATACATATAAACGTATAGATATGCATTTTGTATATATGTAATACATATTATGTATAATTATATATATATATATATATATATATATATATATATATATATATATATATATATATATATATATATATATATATTTATATTTGTAATTTTCATTGTAATATCCTTACGACCTTCTATTGCAGCAGCATTATTGATTGTTTTCAAACAATATGAGATATTCCTAGCACGACACACACTTATGATTTCTTTTATTACCTCTTTTTAAGATGACAATACTTCGATACGAATATTTGGAATGTAAATTTCAGGGTATTCGATCAACTATCTGTTATCAGGTTAAGTAATATATTAGTTGGTATAAACTGTTAACTTTATTTTCAATTAAGTCACATGACTTAAAAAATTAAACAAAATTGCCTCTTTATTCGATCATTTTTATATATGTACATATTTTTCCTTCAAGCGATTGCAATAACGCCTTAATAATAAAAGAAAGTTTCGGCTTCATTACAAACTATTAACTGCATTAAACGCTATCAAAGTTCAATCTAATGGTATAACAGATGACAATAACAAGCTGATAATGATTATGTCAGAGGTTACTTTCAATTTCTTCAGCAAACATAACCAAGGAACAAATTTTTCTAATTTCAAAATAGTGTAAAATGTCTTATGTCTGCATAAAAAAGAGAAGCATATTTGAGACAATTGTTTACATCGATAGATGTAAATAGAAGATTTGAGAAATTGTTTATAAGAGTGCAATATCGATCACATAAATATAGTCACTGGATTAAGATCGATATACGATTAAATAGGCAAGGAAATAATATAGTGAATAGAAAATCGATTACGATTTCGTACTATAATAGTCAAAAAAATTAAGTTATAACTACTGACTTCAATTTAAGTAGCTCTTAGTCACAACATAATCGAAATGAATACTAATAGAATACTCGAAAATCCCTTGTTGACTTTGCATAACGCTCACAAGCAAATACCTATATGAATGTATGTATATACATATATACAGAGATTAAAATAATATAAACAAGTGGTAAACAAAATTTGAATTAATGACTCAGTTAATGGTCAAGAAAAAACTTAAAGCATGAAAATCCAAATGTTTTTATATGAGGAACTAAAAATTGAAAAGAAAACAAAAAATATTTAGTTTCTTAAGTGTATATGCATGTATGTGTAATTTTTTATGTTTGCTTATTTCGACCCCCGTATACTTCGTGGTCGTAATGTGTTAAAAGGTGTGTCATGCTTAAATAAGTTTGCGGTATTGTATGGATTTTTTAATAACGAAACACTTACTTACAAACTATGCAGACATCTGAGCCAAAAGAGATCAATAAAAATCTATGCCTCAAATAATACCATGAGGGAATAACAGATTTAAAATATTAATACAAATAAATATAATTACAAAATTTAATAAAATAGTGGTACGAATGTTACATTTATATCTTATTATAACTGAACTTCAAATCTCTTCAATTTTACTTTAATCTTCCAAATGGTTACAAAATCTATAGTTAGTTATTACCTTCTACCAGATTATCTACCCCTTGGCTTTTATGTTTCTACCTGTAGCCATGGTACATACGAAATATAGTATTCGGCACGCGACAAAAAAAACAGGTTTCTTTAATTAAGAAAGGTTCATCGGTTTAATTCAAAATATGAGATAGAAGTACATACATAAACAATAAAAAAAAGAAAGAATTAAACGTAGTTAAAATTTTTCTTTTTCAAAACGGACAATCGTACTTTTCGTTTTTTGTTTATTATGTAAACATAGTAAGTTTAATTGTAAACAGTAAATATGTGGTATATATACACTAATAAGTACATCTTTGGTTACAATACAATTTTTAACTACACCTTTGATTTGTTTTATCTAAGAGATCATCAGGTTTTCAAATAGTCTAGAAGTTCTCAATACGTACACCCCTGCAAAATTATTAATGTAAAAGTTAACATATTTTTAACTCCTAACCTCAACTCCACATATTCCTCAGTGAACGCAAAGTCGAACTCTTTTTTGTTGTTGGCTGAATTAGTAGAACAGAAGACTATGTAGCGGAGGGTCCTGATTTCAAACCCGCTCTGAGTCATGAAATATTGTGTTGAATTCTTCTGATCAGCATTAGTGCATGGGTTGTGTTAGTTGTTGTTAGCATGTGTCAGTGATGAAGGCATAGCACTGGTCACAGAACATAATTGGCAGCGACTGACAACACTATCATGCACTTAAAGGAGAGTAACAGCACACTCGTCGGTCCTGTAGCAAAAAATTACCCGGCGAAGTAAAAAGGTTGAAATAGCTACAACAAATTCTCTATCTTCAAATCTGTCACCTCAATAATATCCCCTTGTTTTCAGTTCCGGCGCAATGTATTACATATCTTGGGCCCCTGAGCGCTGGCCCAAGATAAAAAAATTAGCCAAATTTTTACTATAGTTTTTCTGCTTTTGTTGTAACGCAAATAAGGAATTTCCAATTAATCGTCTGCTTTTATAAGTATAATAGAAATGTCTGCATAGTATCTATGTCATTATACACTGCAGAAAGGTATTTTTATTTTGCTTTTGTAATGCTTATGTGCAAATTTTATTCAAGCTCTATTCGCAAGAATTGAACATACATATCAATTACTTGCTGTGCACATCACTAATAATACAATCTAAATAATTTGGTTTCTTGAAAATTTGCAAAGCATAAAGATATTTATTCTCATTGTTTGCATAAATCCATTATGACATCATTTAGTTCTGATTGATGCACTCAATCAAGACGGCGGCAGCATGCGGCAAAAGAAATAATATAGAATTGCACTCGCTTAATAAAAAAGCATTCTCAAGTTAATTATAATAAAAAAGACCACTCTGTAATAAGTTGTATTCATTTCAACAAATGCGCAAATTCATTTGCCTTTTTCATCTGCACAAAGATTAATATAAACTTAAATATATGTATTGAAAACATGTCGTCCTCTTAAATAGCAAATATGAATGTATAAAACTGATGCAAAAGTAACAAAGTATCCTAAATTCATTTAAAATTAGAAACGAAGCTTTACGAATGAGGAAAAAGTTAATATTCCACAAAATTAACATCAATTGACAAGGAAATTGAATAGCTTTTTTCTTTGAGAACAGACATTATTATTATTTTTACAGCATTTATTATTTTAAAAATCAATCCCTGTACCGACCTAGTTGCATACTATATAAACATAAACAACACGGATTCGATGATAAAGTAAAGTAATATGCTGGACTTACCAATTTAACTTTAATACCAACAATCATACATACATATATACACATGTATACTCGTATATGTACATATAAAAAATTTAAATGAATAATGTTTATTTCAAAATTGATTTTTTATTAAAAGAAACTTGTTCTTTGTTAAGAAATTGAAGAATGCTATATAAACAATTATGAAGGAATTGTAAAAAATTAATAAGTAAATAAGTGGTATAAACCACATGCAATTGAGTACACGCACGTACGTACATATGTGCATATAAAAAAATAGTCCACACACAATGGAAAGTAATTTTGAAAAGGAATGTGTATGTTACACATGTGTCTCTTATCTCAAATTCCCTTTTTGACATAAATTTTATGAATAAACTTCATTATAATAAGATAACAGACTTCTTACGAATTTTTTAAATAAACCATTGATTGTTTGCTTGCCAATGATTCATAATTAGCAGAAAATATAAGTTTTCCAAAATTCAAAAGCTACTACCTCCCGTCAACGCACTACAAAAGCGATGTTTGTACGCATGAACATATACCACTTTCTCACTAAGCTTTTTCTTACTTTACACAAACCTAATTACATTCAATTTATTGGTATATTTGCTTTGTTTGTGGCGAGTTAAATAAATTATATTAAATTGGGTACGTTACAATTGTTGTCGTTGATAGATGAGATTACTCGTTTATGAATGCCAATGCTGTGTTTGACTTTAACAAGAAAAACAAACTGGAGATGTCGACTTGAAGCCGGCAACACCCATGTGGCCATAACTAAAACTGCACTTTTTCCAAGTAGTAGACATTTGTAAGTTTGTTCCACCCTCCTTTACGTTCCCCCAAGCAAACACACACCCTTTGCTATAAAAGAGAAACAGCAAATAGAAAAGGAGCAAACAGTGAGGAGGCAAAGCATGTGTAGCCTTGAAAATCAACTACATGAGGATGTTAAACAAAGAAATCCTCAATATTATTTTGGGGTTGAATACAAATGATTAACTTTTGAAAAATATGATGGTGAAAAATAAATGCATACATATGTAAATAAAATATCTGTGTACTCTCTAGAAATAAGATTTCTTTCTGTATTGCAAATGAACAAAAAAAATAACCATACAACCTTTCCCCTCTGTTACTAATGAATGACAAAGTACTATGTTCGTATGGCTTAAAAATGACTCACATAAATCGCATTTAAATAAATTAATTCATAGTTTCTTAAAGTGATGATCAATTATTCAATAATATAAAGTAATAAATAGTAGTATTAAAAATTTAAGTATGTATTGCATACCATATTAACAAAAACTTACCTCTATAAATTTTTCCTGTATTTCTGCTTTTTCGTCTGCTGATAAGCCTTTCGTAAATTTGTTTACCGACATTGTGTAATTTCTGTTTGCTTTCTTATAAGATTTTTTATTAAATAGGAGATATTCTTTAACCAAGAATTTTTAATATATAAGAATTTTTGTATAATTTTTAGCACTTTCACATATACATATATTCCTTTCCAACTCTTACTTTTCTTATTTCTTCAATCCATTTATTCTCACTACCGTGACGCTACTCACTTTCGCTGGCTTTGTGGCGTTTGAATTTTTTTTAAATACCTTTTAATTATAAAAAAATAGTACCGGAAATAATATTTTCACAAAATTATTAAATTATCTTAAAAACACAAAAAACTTTGTAGCTTCTTAAAATATTAAAATCCAACTTATATCAATGATGTGTGAAGAAGAAATGCGAGCTTGGCTGAAAGCAAAAAGATGTGTTGGCTATCAGCGATTTTGTTCGTCATTTAAGCGATTTCTACAAGGGAAATTGTGTATGCAAGTTTAGTACTAGGCGAATTCACTTTACAGTTGTTGCAATTACCAAGTTACATCAATAATTCAAACAGGTGATCTCACTTTTGATGATATTACACAGGCTTTTGTTTTGACTGTTGAAAATTTTCCATAGTGCTAAAGTTGTTTATATTTTTGGCCGTCATATAATTTGTTTGTGTTTTACCAGTGCTTATTTACATTGCTGGTTTTTGTAATCGTAAAAAGCATCGGAGCAAAACTTCAAGCATGTGTTGTCTTTGCCAATTTTTACACAAAAAGAAAAAACTTTACTAATGGGATGCCTTATAGCTTAGCCATAATTTCCTGCTGTCACAAAAGGTGCCCCTGTTTTCAGTTTTGGCCGATCTGTCAAAAACAGGTGATTGGCGAAGGGCAAAATAAATAAGTAGCCTTTAAACGATGACAATATTAAAGTAATATATTATTTTTAGAAAAAACTCGAATGTTTTGTAGTGCAAGACAGTCTGATGAAAACTTAAATTTAAGCTCAAAACTTAAACAATCCTGAATTAATTTTAGTCAATTTATGAAATAGAGGTATGTATATTTTCTCAAAAACTTTTTAACATACATTTATGTCTTAGTTTTTTAATACTTTTACATCTATAATTAATTCGCATTCGAATATGAAAGAAGACGAGTTAATTACAAGCGGATTTGACAGCTGACTTGGTTATTACTTTGTTGCTTTAACTTTTACCTTCTTAAACTTTCAAAATACTTTATGTATCTTTGATATAAATTTTGTTTCGCAATACCACCTATATACAATTTGTTAACTTTTATTTCTAAGATATAAAACATAGTAAGTTTGAGTGTATCAAATATTCATTTATATGTCGGATGTTATTGACCATACTTTTCTATTGCAAGCAATTTTCGTCTCTATTAGTAATGCCACCTGTTTCTCATCTGCTATTTCAAATTTGCGACTGCCAGTAATGAAAAGAAGAAGCACCTATGTAAATATTATATTTAACCTCAAAAATTTTCCATTTGTTTAATTACGAAGGGGCTTTATATTTTTTGTAATAATCCAAGTTAAATATGAAAGAAACGCCTCTATCAATATGCGAGAGGAATTTCATAATTCAAGCCATCAAACAAAATCAGGTTAATATTAATAATAAAATTAAGATTTGCGCACTAAATGTATTGATAAATTTTTAGCGTTTGGATGGTCGCAAAAATGATGAATTTCGACAGATAAAAATTAACTACGGGGCCGACTGGGGAAGCGTGATAGTCGCTTTAGGTGAAACAAAAGTTATAGCACAGGTATCAAGCGAACTTGGTGTTCCGAAAGCAACAAGACCTAACGAAGGCATGTTACACATCAATGTTGAATTGGGTCCGATGGCGGCCCCCCATTTCGAGGTTGGACGTAATTGCGAGCTTACGGTTCAATTAAACAGAACACTAGAAAGAACATTTAGAGAATCTAGATGCTTGGATTTGGAGTCATTATGCATACAGGCTGAGGAAAGGGTATGGATTTTGCGTGTTGATTTGAACGTTCTAAATCACGAAGGAAATCTTATTGATTGCTGTTCAGTTGCAACATTATGCGCTCTGATGCATTTCAAAAGACCCGAAGTAAGTCAAGTGGATGACGACTTTATCATACATACAGCAGCTGAGAAGGAACCTCTTTCAATGGTTATGCATCATTATCCGGTATGTGTCAGCTATTGCACATTCGATGATGGTCGTATTGCAGTAGCAGATCCAACAATAATGGAAGAAAGAACGAGTGAATCGCAAATGATTTTTGGTATAAATTCATTTAGAGAGCTTTGCTGCCTTAATTTGGCTGGATCATCACTCACAAGCTCTACTTTGTTGTTGCAGTCATCCAAAAGAGCATCGAATCAAGCGAAAAAGGTAGTAGACTTAGTCAAACAAACACTTGAGGAGGACTTGTCCGCAAGAGAAAGCCGAAAAACTGTAGGCTTTACCGAATGCTTGAAACAAAATACTATTACTAGTCTAGCAGAAGATCGCTTAGTACTAAAATTGCGGCACTTTACTTTTAACGATACCGAAACTGCGGAACAAGCACGGAAAAATGAATTTTTTCAGAAATTGGCTGAAAATGATGATGACAGTAGTGAGGGTGAAATTACACTTGAAAGCATGAATGGTAAGTTTAAGAATTTATCGGCTTTCCTCATACTAAAATAAAGTTTGTTTAGCATCAAATCCAAAGCCGCATGATACAGCTAATTCCGAGAGTGGTTCTAAATGGGTACCTGATGTTCAAGCCGAAGATTCAAGTAGTAGTGATGAAAAAGGAAATGTTCAAATTCAGAATTTTAAGCAAATTAACATAATCAACAGAAAAGACGTAAAAAAGCATAAACGTCAAAGACAGACAAGAAAAGTAGATCTAAAAGATTCGCTTAGTAAGTACATTTAATTTGTTTCAATCGTAATAAAAATAAATTTTTTTTTACAGAAAATTCTACATGTGACTCCGAAGAAGAAGATCAGGTTATTTTATAAGCCGTTAGACTTAATTTGCATTCTCATAAATAAACGAACTTTTTAAGTATACTTGCAAATGATTGAACTTAATTTATTTGAGATGTTTTCTCAACTTAAACTTTGTTTGTTTGTTTGTTTGTTGCGGGTTTAGTATGTCTACTGGTGATTGTAATAAAAATGCAGGTACATTGTCTGTAGCATACTGCGTCATGAAAATGGTCTCCACATAAATAAATTACATATAGAGACATGTATCGGGTAATAGAATGCAAAACCTGGTTGCAAGTAAAAACCGCTAACGATTTTAATTTATACTTTTATTGCCACAGTTTTCATTTGTTTTAAAATAATTTTTATCAACATATTTACGTTTGCTCTTAATATATTTTTTGTATTTTAAGCACTTATAGAGAACAATAAATATGATAAAGCAAATGATTTCATATGAAAAAACATGATATTTAATTTACAGCTGTCTATTTCCATTTAAACTTTAGTTTCAACCAATAAAATCTATTAGGTTAAAAATATGTTTACATATAAAATATTACACAAAATATTGAATGACTTAAAAATAAAAGTTGCTTAAACTAAAGACTTCTGCAAAACTTCTTGATATTCTTATTTTATAAATAGTTTATATTATGTACAATATATGTACATAAATTAATTATCGGTATCAAAGGCTACTTGGACAATTTAAGTTGTTTCACTGCTCATACCGTTCTTCAAATCTAATTTATTAGAGTTTGATTTCACCATATACACAAAGTATGTAATAATCTCCTTTTCCTTTATGGGTATCGTTTTAAAATGCTTCATAATGGTCTAAAAAATAAAAAAGGGAATGTCTTGTTTAGGATCTACTCAATAGTTTTGGGACCACAGTTTGCGAAAAGCTGCATGCAATATAATAGTTAAATATTTGTTAGAATTTGCTAAAAACACATGCTTGCAGTCCCATTGGAAAATAAGCGAAATAATTATCCGTATTTTTTACTCACGTCAGCAAGTTGAGCTCTTTTCATGCCGGGTCTTGTTTGCAACTTATAATGACGTTTGTACCTCCTCAATGTATTGACCTGTAACTGATAGAGATCCGGCACTTCGGGAAGGTCAATGTCAGTATCATTACTATCATCTTCCGATTCCTTACGCCTTCTCTTTGAGCGTGCAGATTGTATACGTTCTTTATGAAAATCACAAATGTAGATGTGTTGCGATGTTGGATCACTGCTCAGTTTTAAACGTTTATCCTTTACTGTTTTCTGTATGCGCTTGCTGTAACTGGCATTACCTGCAGGCCTATTGCATCTTTCATTTTCATCAATCAGGCAGCACGTTTGATCTGTGTGCCCTCCCCTTGAGTCTTCCTCACCCGTACTAAAACCGTTGTTCATGGTCTTTTTCTCTTAGATATTTCCTTTTGTATTAATTTCGCCGATATAATTTTTTTACATAAACAATATTGTTGAAAAATGGTAAAAATGTTTTTTTCGATTCAATAATGTTTCTTTTTTTATAGCTTAAGTAGAACAATTGCGTTTTTGCTTTTCAATTACAGGTTTCCAGTGTGAGATAGATTCTTTTGCATTTATTATGCCACATTGATGATTGTTGTACAACGGGTAAATTATTCAATGAACTTCAATAAATGCTGTATTTTTAAATTTATATTTTTAAAAAATTTTCCAAACCAATGCTTTGCTGTACAATATTTTATGCTTCCGAAAATTATAGCTGAAAAGCACACACAACGAATATATATCACAAAACAAGCAACGATGAATCAATGAATTACAACAAAGCAAAATAATAGATGGCAGTGATGCTAACTGCGTTCTCTATGTTCGCTAGATAAGCCTGATCCTAAGTAAAAGGAAACAAACTTATCCTATATTGTCTAATTCTTATTGATTAATCCTGATTGAACTGTAGAAAAATAATTTCAAGCGATTTTAATACGAACACATAGCACATAGTTGTATTGAGAAGTATGGTGAATTTAAAACTGAATTTCAACAGGCAAAAGTGATGCCAAGTTTAGATAAATAACGTTTATTATAGGTATTGAGTTTGTTTGGATTTTTAAAAAGCTTTGTACCATTATTAAAGCTAGATGATATATTTTTTATCACTTTCGCACAGGCAACCTTCACTTTGATGAAATTTTCTAAAATTTGTTTTACACTTTTTTCTTTCAGACTTTCGTTCACTTTGTATAACACGACAACAATATAGAAATATTAATGTACAAGCGACGATTGTTGCACAAGGTACATAAGCTTTTTCCCACCGACTTTGCCAGTGCGAAGAGGGTCTTACACAAGCTTTATGTTATAAAATATCATATCGTTTGACTTCCATGCATAAATACATACTTATGTATGAATGTTTGTGTGCATTCACAGCAATAACATTTCGACGTTCGAACACATGTTTTTCGCTTTGTATACAATTTGAATTGTTATCAAAGTTATTTAAAAGTTTTCTGAATGGAAGTTATTTTACAATGAAAATAGTTACCAAATCTGTAGGTTTATGTTTTTTTAAATTTTTTGGAATGCAAAAAAATTTTTTTATATAATATAAAGCAGTTTTTCAATTTTATTCGAATAACACTACGCTCAAAATATAAGTTCGTCTCTGATGAATTCGTAATAGCATTAATAAGCCTTTATGATTCAATATATTTACATACATATGTATGTACATATATAAAAAAATTAACATCAAATGAACACATCCAATCCAGAAATGTGTCAAATTTTCCTATATAAACATACATACATACAAATTTAAAGCAATTCCAAATAAAGTAGCTTTTAGTAGTTCTTCATTATTTAAAACATTTTATGAGTTCAAATGTGTTTTCCTTCACCAACTGGATGAAAAATTAGCAAGAAGATTAAATGAATGTGCGTTATACAAATAATGGGCCAATAACGAAACTAGAACATTCCAGCCGCAATGAAATAAACAAACAACTGAAAACCTAATACGTTCAATGATTTTTTTTGTGCATATCGAATTTAATTGACCTCCCAACCCTTGAATAGATCTAATATTGTTTCTCTTATTTCGTTAATTTCTTGTTAATTTCATAATGGGCTATGAGCGACTATCAATATCAGAATTTGCTGAATTTGTAAAAATTTACATGAACTTAACTAAAAATAAAATTCTAAAGAACTAAATTGCACTTGCAAAATGTAAATGCTCGATAATTGTATATTTTAGTATAGTCACATACATACATACATACTTCCATTCTATAGAGAAATGATGTCTTCACGCAGTATATGCACATGTGGTAATGGATTAAAAAAATTAAGTAAAAAATAATGTTGTTATATTACATTCTTATATAGTAAATCCTACATCCAGACGCTTAGTACATTTTATTCAATTTGTAAAGAAATTATAAAATTAAAAAAAAAAATAGTTGAAACAAGTAGGAACGTTATATTCTTAATCTTAAATACCCTCCAAATACTTAGTATATAAAAACTCAACGTTGTCAGGGTCACTCCGGGAGGAGCCGTGTGGTAAACATCTCACCTTTTTCATAAAACACTAAAAGTCAACTTTTGAGGTTAAGTGTCAAAAAAAATTTTTTTTTATAGGGTCATTTAGGGGGCAAAGGTGGGGCAGAGTAGAGCAGAAGAAGATCAGAGAACATCTCAGCTTCGTCGTAAACACTTTAAAATTTAATTTTTAAGGAATATAAGCTAAAATTATACAATTTGTTAAAATTTTTTCTAAAAATAATGTTTACGAATTTATGCAAATTATTTGTACAAACTAATTCAAAATTATAAACTAATTTATCCAAAAAGCAAACAATTGGTTTTGATTTTCTTTTGCCCCAATTTACTTAGGACGAGCTTTTCTTGGGAGAAAGAAAATGGGGGAGGTAGAAATTCAGTCCCGATATTTATAATTGGGCTGTTTATGTCCTAGAAAAACAATTGCATATTTCGAGTAAAGCTGGACAAATATTTCATTAAGAAGTATTCGAATGAATATAATATATACAGTCGACTCCGCTTTACTGGAAATAACCAAAACTCAATTTTTTCAGTTATCCGATTTTTTCGCTAAAACGTAGTTCAGATTACTGAAATTTGTTACAGTTAAGCGTACTGCTTAAAATCACGGTGTGGCACAAAATGAGATATCCTAACTAATACAATCACTAACAAACAATTAGAAATCTTTACTTTAGTAAAAAGTAGTTCGGATTACTGAAATTTGTTACAGTTAAGCGTACTGCTTAAAACAATACTTTTTATATCAAATGTCTAGCCACTTGCACTGACAATATAATAGAAAAATTCAATAAAGTACGTAAAACATGCACAATTTGTTCAGCCTAAGTTATGCAATCGATTCGATGTCATTGTTAATTTTTTCACTAAAGCGAAGTAAGTTTCATACAAAACGTAGTTGTGGGCTTGCTTTTGGCTTTCAGTAATACGATATTTTCAGTAAAGCGATGTTTCGCTAAAGTGAAGTGAATAAGACTAGCTGCGTTTAAAATCAGTGCGGGGATTTCTGTCACTTTCAGTAATCCGATTTTTTTCAATTAAGCGTGTTGCGCTAAAGCGGATTCGACTGTAAAATTAATTTTTTTGTATAGTATGTATGAATAAATACATGTACTCGTATGTGTGTAGTATGGAATCGTTAATTCCATTTTGTCTACATCATGAGCTGTGCGGAAGGGCTATGAAATCGCGTATACATATATTCATTCATGACATTTAAATTTCCAGCCCTGGCATACATGATTACTTCATTGATTTATCTGCTTTTCATTCCTCCCACACTGATATTATCTTTGAATTATCTAAGAGAGTATATTTTTACGATTTTTTTTTTCATTTTTGAATCAAGCAGTATTTACACCGTTTGCCATGGCAAAATTTATTTTATATTTTATTAATATAATTTTAAAGTTTTTGTATGTTATTTTATGAGCCGAAAACATTTTAAGATGAACATTGAAAGAATGTTGAGGTTAGTCAGTTTTTAATTAATTTGACTGTTATGAATGTTTTATAGTGGTTTAATTAAAACTCAGTTTACACAATCGAAACAGTTATTTAAAACTGAGTGCGTTTTATATAATTTCTATACTCGAATCAATTGTCTGGACTGTGCAAACAACACTTCGTTACGAAGCCGGGCACTATTTTTGAAATGGTTTCTTTAGAGCTAATTTTGAAAATAAATGTCACAATTATTACTCAAATTTATTATACATATGCATATCGTCATATCAAATGCAAAAGGCCGCAACCGACAAAACATTAAAAATAGACTTTTTGATTAATGTAATTAACAAATTAAAAGTATGTAGTTAAATAGAAAGTCTGTTAAACATATGATTCGCTTTTTGCGGAATATATGCCTGCATTTCATTGGTATCTGTTTTATCACATCAAAGATTTAAAAAATTCAATTTATAGCTGCATACTGGCATTTAAACATAATAACACTACTATAAAGACGGGTAAATTGTTACTAATAACTCTGTCACTGTAGCAAAAAAAAAAAATCAAGTTCAATCACAAAAATTGTGCATTTAAATACATAGTAAAGACTTACCCCCATATTCATAAAAAAATAAAACGTATTTGAAATCTGTTTTAAGAAAATTTTGTATGAGAAAATTTGATTAAAATAAATTTCAAACTCATTTTAAATTTTATGAATACCGGGGTTAATGTATAACAAATTTTTCGATTTATAATAGCACAAATTTTCATTAAAAAAATTAGTTTTATAAGAGTGTTATTAATAAAAAAAAAATAAATAAATAAATTAGGCTATAAAATTTTAACTCTTAATAACCCAAACATTTTTTGAAAGGTGTGGGAAATTTTCTTAATGGCCACATGAGTAATTAATGCAATTACAAATTTAATTGAAAGCGATTTTGGATAAACTGATTTTATTCACCATTTCTGTGAAATAATTTTTCTCTTATTCTATTTTATTTGCATATTATCAATTACAAATTTTTATATCTATAAAATTAAAAATAGTAATCAATTCAGTGCGGTTTTTACAATCCAGATGTTTGACTCTAGCAAAACATTCGTATCTAAATCACTTTTTTATATAACAGAAACAAACAACTTGAGAAAAAATCGATGTGCAAGCCACATAAAAAACTGAGTGCTTTCCATAATATTTTTTATTTTACTAAATTTGTAAATCGCTGTAAATGCATTTTATTATAATTTCTTTTGCAAGTCGAAGGTCGGAATTGTGAATGCATCAGTCTATATATTTTTATATATTTGTTTAAGAAGTCAATCTATTCGAATGATTCGAAATGGTGTATTTGTCTGCTTTATAAAATCTTTGGCGATAGAAATCTAAACAAATATTTTGTGTTTTTCTATTCTTGATTTGTGCCTACATGATTCCAAAAATAGTTTCAACGCTAAAATATATTTCGTTTGGTTGGTTTTTAATAAAAAATTTAATATTTTTCACAAAAATATAAAAATTCTTACGGGTATTTATAATTCTATTTTGATGTCTTTGTGTGTTTTAAAGACAAATTGAAACAACATGCAAATATTAGTTCCTTAAGATACGGTAAGACGAGACGGATATTTGATTAGATAATCACAGCTGTTCGTAAATAATTTACTCGTAACTTCCTTTTTGAATTTCTTTTCTATAATTTTTTTTATTTAATAAACTTATTTACATTTCTCAATTCGAAACTACATATTTCTTAGAGAAACTTTAATGCAAAATTTTATGTCATATATTTAAGAGAATGTTTAAAAAAGATCGAAAAATTATGTAAAGAAGTCTTAATTAGTAGTTATTTATATTATTCTATTTACTAGGGCATGATATGTTATGCTAAAGCATGTCATAGTGAACGGAAGAAATCGAATCTATAAACCTTAGAGTGAGAGAGAGACCCGAAGCAAGTAGTCTATCAAATTATTCACTATAAAAACGTAAATATATTTAATTTTTAATAAAGTGAGATAGACATTTGCTGAAAATGAAAGACAGTTTTTGTAAAATGTGTTCTATGTTTGACATTGTCTCAGAGTATGACCCTGACACACGCGATTCGCTGTGGAGGGAGATAAAGGGAAAAGTATTTATAGATATGCAATTTAAATTTCTCCATGCCAAATATACTATGAAAGAACTTTACGAGTAGTTTATTTCACATGCCATTTGCAAATCGACGACAAAAAAGGGTCATCTCAGTGCAATATTTTGGATTTCTTTAAAGCCTATAGTAATTAAAATGAATGAAAAAACTAAGAAACGCAGGTCAAATAGATATGATGCTCAAGTGAGTCAATAGATTTTTTTTAAGTAGGTCCAGTACTTAAAGGCCGAGACACATAGAATCCGTCATACGTTATACGTCGCCTTTTTCAACTGACAGCTGAGTTAAAATACATGCTTTCTTATATGATTTGTCACATCCAGTACTTCTGCGTCAAAGCAAAGTACGAAAGTTGGCCAACTTTTAACTTTTGACGTACGTTGAATACTTTGACAGAAATCGATGAGTTTTTCAAATTGTTTTAATTAATTTTTTGTATTGTGTGTTCAGGAAAAATTAAAAAATATACAAAAAAATTTTATGAAATATTTAATATAAATAAATAAAATGGGAAAGATACAATTGATTTAATATCCGCCAACAAAGTACTCATTGTGAAAGCCTTTTCCGTCAGTACGTTCATGTCAGTTGAAAAAGGCGACGTATAACGTATGACGGATTCTATCTATGTGCCTCGGCCTTTACTCATTCCACAATTTGTATCTATACCACACATTGCTACAGACAAAGCAGCATGATCTGGCATGCATCGTTCGACCCAGCTTCAATTAACCTTAATTTGTCTCTATTTAGCTCGACCCTATTTGCCTCTTTCGTATATATTTTCTAGGTTATTATTGAATGCATTAATCATATAATGGGCCATCAGCCCAATCTCTAACAATTATAATTACAGTTTAATGCAACCAGGAAGCTTTGCATATTTTTGCTAACATGTTTTTAATATACAAGTATTAATTATACAATATTATCAGACAATATTAAGATGGCAAATCATTTTAGTTTTATAGCAGAAACATATACATGAATACATGCGTACATATTTTAAATATTTACTCAACTTATTTACTTACCAGTTGTTTGCTTTTGTATCAGTTGCAGTCATGGCCAATAAATACAGCAAATTTACTTCGGCATTAAAAATTCATTTTAAATTATGTGTAGTAAAATAGTTTTGCGTTTATTTGTTTATTTGCTTATTAAGGGAATTATCTAAAAATAAAATCAGAAAAAAACACACGCACACATGTTATTATGAATTCTATTTAACAAACGCATTTATAGAAAACAGATTAAATGAGTTAAATATTGAACAAATACGTGTGTATTAGCCTGCGATGCATATTTGGCAAAGTTATTGGTATGGAAATTCATTTATCTCTACTTAATACTATTTGGCGCATAAGGAGAGTAACTTATTTGCTTTTAATCTTTTTGCTTCCATAGTTTGTTTGTTTATTATTTTTTATTTATTTTTAGTAGGACCAGCACTCAGGGAATGACGCCTACCTCTGCAGTGTATTGTGACGGAACTAGAAAGGACGGGAACGTAATTATCATTTACATAAATATATGATAACAATATTGCAACAATAATAAAATGGTTTGTATTAAAAGGAGGAAAAAAAGTATTTATATGTGTATGAGTTTTTTTTACCCCGAATACACATCGCCTTTTAAATAAAATCTGTAATAATCATGGATGTAAATTTTATTTGTCGAGCTTATTAATTTTATTATCAGACAAGAATTCCTTTATTGGACTCAAGTTCAAATCTGCAATCTGAAAATTATTCTTTTATGAATTTTTATTAAATGCAAGTCATTTTTATTAAGAGTGGAATATTAGAATATTTTAATAGACTCTAAGTCAACCTCTTTGGTTCAACTTTTTCTACTTTCCAGAGCAATGCTAGTCATTAGGAATATCAACTATATAAGCAATGTCTTTAATGAATAAATTGTTATGCGCATATTGCAGATTTGAACTTGAGTCCAATAAAGGAATTTCTGCCTCAATAATCTGTAATAATTTTATAAGATCTCGAGTTTAATATATATAATAAAATAAATAAGATAAAGTTCATTCAAAATGAATAGAAATTATAAAGTGAATAATTATACAATTATATGTTTACTTACGGTATGGTCACACTTATCAAATATTTGCCCAAAAAAGTGTATGCACTAAATACTAATAAAAAATATTTTGGTTCAGATAGGTGCTTATTAAATAAAACAATTTCATACCAAACTAATACAATGTCATATTGTTGGAAACTGTTTAAGTATGAAATAAAAGATTTTCATTAGTATTTTGTGGCTACGATTTTGGGCAAATATTTGACAACTGTGCCTCCAACTTTAGTAGTACTTTTTTATATTAACATTTTAATTGAATTAGTACTTATTTAACATTTTTTTAAGAGAGAGTTATTATCGGATATTGACTACTCAATAATTGTGTGTAAATAACAGATAATGGAACGATTATCGATAACATCTTAACTTCTCTTGCCTTGTCTAATGGCAACTACATAATATTATACTAATAAAAATATCTGATTGGAATAAGAAATCTTTGATTTATTGTACTCATCTAAAATACGAAAATAGAAAATAATAATATTATATAAAAAGCCACAATATTAAACTTATTTGTTTGCAGAACTATATTCTAAATTGCTTCACACAAAATTGTTTTATTTTCCAACGTTTGCCAAAACAAAAAAAGAAAAAATTAGGTCATATAAAATGTCTTAAATTATTTAAAAATTTTCAACAAAATATATGTACACAAGTAGTATAAGAATTTGTTGTAATAATAAAATCTAACATACAGCATACAATTTATGCCAAAACTATTATTAAGACAAAATATGTACAAGTGTGATGCTAATATTCTCTAGTTATGTAAGTTTCATTCTGAAAGTAATTACAGCTTTAATAGAGTTGCATGTAGAGCATTTGTATCTGCAGGTAGAAAGGCCCTAAGTAGTATTTTTACGAAATTTAATTTTTCAGAGATTCCAATACATTTCACACAAATACACATTGCAACAAAAATTTTATGCAAAAATATCAATTATATAATTATCGTTAACATTATTATCAATACAGTTTCTGTTATGTTGTTGCCTTCTCCTGTAAAATTACTCGTATGTTATTTAGGACCTTTCTGCTGCTGACCATCAATACACTCTTTAGGGTTAGCGGTCAAATAAAAGTTGAATATTTTGTGAATGAACAATGTTATTCAGTATATTAATATTTGTGCTTTCTGTTTGTTATAGTACGTTTCCATATACGTGATTTGGGCCAAATAATTTCATTTGTCCAAATTAAGTAATTTGCGATATGATTTCCCATACATTTTTCATATGACCAAATTATCTCAAATCACTTAATTTGCTACAAATTATTTCGAAATTTTATCTGTGCAACACTGCGCGGCTGCTCTTCTTACAAATCCAACCTTGGGGTATCCATTATTGGTGAGTTACAAATGCAAATAAAGTGATATTTAAGTACGAATAAAATGACGCTGATTTTATTTCTTGAATATATTGTAATTTACAAAAAACTCAATTTTATTTTACATTTTTCTTTTTATTCTGCCATTTCAATTTAACATTGAACAAAAGTTTTGCTTTTCTCTTATATTAAAATATAACCAAACAATGCAAAAGTCAAATTGATTTCGATAATTCGAGCACAAAATTACTTATAACGTAATGGAAACACTTCGACATAATTTCCTCAAATCAACGTAATTTGCTGATAGTGGAAACTCACCATTATTTAGTGAAATATGTCTATATGCCTGCATTTCATTGGTTCTTACACCAAATTCTCTGTAGACTTTAATTTAATTAAAAAATAACAACAACTCTAAGTTTATACATAAACTCCCAAAAACGAATTGAGAATTACGCAAGCAAAACCATTGGACTTAGAAGACATAACACAAATATTTTATTTATTTAAAAACCAATAACTGGCATATAGACGTACTTGACCATATAACAAACAAAAAGCACTAATATTAATATATTAATTCAGACAATATGCCGAATTGAAATTTTTAAAAATGTTATTCAATATATATTATATGCAAATATAATAAGTTTGGATAATTTTTACCCTATGAAAGTTACATTTGAGCAATTTTGAACTCCTTTTGCATGACCAAAGCCTTTTTGCACAGAATAATGAATACAATTTTATATTTATACTAAATTACCTTAAATACATTTCCTTTTCAACGATTTTATTCTCCTGTTTGCTGTGAAAAACAAATCGTTTTGAAATCAGAAAATCTAATTTTAAAATACGTTTGTGTGCTACTTAAATAAATGTTGTGTTGCTTGTGAAAATTATCTAAGATTGCAATTGTTATTTTTATATTAATAAAAATTTTAAAATATATTTAGGTATGTATATATGTATTTACATATAGTATATTCATTTTGTAGAAATGAAAAAGTATATAAAGATTATTGCTTACGTAGAGAAGAATAAAAGAAAAAAATAAGCAGATGTATGTACATACTATATGGGCATGTGTGAGTTTATTCATGAACAAATTACATACACGGGGATCGTCCGGTGGTCAAAATTCGACCACTTGATGTATGGAGGGCTCAAATCTGTACCGAACCAAGTCATGATATATAAAAAAATTTCAAAATTAGTGCCAAATTCTGCGCAAAATTTAACTCTATTTAGTTCTGTAACCTGCTACGTCAAAAAGTGTTTCGTTCCTAAGGTAGCGGTAAATAACTCAAGTAAATGGCTCTCATTTTTTTCGAAGCTGAAACGAACCAATTCAGTGTGATCCACTTCAGAGAACAGTAAAACTCAATTTTTATTGAATTAACAAAAATCAACATTCTAAATACATGCATTTTTGCTAATTTCTTCCAAATTTCACACGTGCACATTTTAGCTGTTCATAATAATTCAATAAAATCACCGGCTTTTTGCCGATGTTCATGTTGTTCACATACGATTATTTTCTGTTCTTTGATTTACTTTTCATCAATACTATTCGTGAACATGTGTTAATTGTTACTGTTTACGACTCATCTTAAATTTTTTAATTATATTGTAATATTAATCAAACGTGTGGTCGTTTTTTATAAAATATTATTTCTTATAATTTTTATTCGATATTTCGTTAACAGCTTGTTAACATCTTCAGGAAATAATAATTATTAAAATTTTTATAGAAAAATGGTTTTGAAACATGGCATGAAAACTTATTCAAAATATTTTGAATAATTTTCCATGCCATGTTTCAAAACCATTTTTCTATAAAAATTTAAAGATGTTAACAAGCTGTTAACGAAATATCGAATAAAAATTATAGGAAATAATATATTATAAAAAACCACCACAAGCTTGATTAATATTACAATAAACTGATAAGGTCAATAAAAATAAATCAAATTTTTTAATTATATTTCATATAAATTAAATTTAAAAAAAATATATATTTTTAGTACTAAAATAATATTTAATACTTTTGAGTTTGCATGCAACACCCCTGGTTCTAATTTCAGTTCGTTTCTTATGATTTTATTGCAATTTTTTGACACAATAATAATAGCAACAACAAAAGCATATGCAATGAAGCAATGCGTGATAATCTTGTTGTTATTGTTGCTATTTGCTTTTCATTGTCTTTAGTTAGCATCAGCTTCGCTAACTTGAGGCCGGATCCAAAAATTTTGAGAGCTACGGCGTAAGACCCATTTTTTATTTCGAAACAATATTTTATTAAATTTTTTGCATTAAAAGAAGAGGGGAACAAAGTAACGTTTTACAGTGGCACTTATGCCAAAAAATTAAAAAAAAAAATTAAATTTTTTTAACCTTAAATTTCAATAATTTTTTCCATATATTTTTAATTAATTTTAAATAAATGAATTAATTTTTTTTGTTACTTTTGTCAAAAGTTGTACCGACTTTTATTTTACCAAAATATTACAATAGTTGTCAATAATAACTATTAATCGGAGTAAAAATGAACCAAGTCAATTTTTTTTAAATTTTTTGGAACAGTTTTCAAATGCAGTTTGTAAAATTTATATCATTAAACAATTTTGAGAATAAACTTTAAAACTGTTTTTAGTATAACTGAAATATTCATTCCAGGAATTAATGGCAGTTAATTTACTAAACCTCAAAATATCTTCGAATTGTCTTTTTGTGACTTGGTTCGCTTCAGCCCTCCATATAGTCTATATAGTTAAAGTGTATAATTAAAATAAATCTATTTGTAAACAACTATATGTATGTATAGACCATTCTTTTTTTAAGTTAGGGTTACTGATATTTAGGAAAAATTTATTATTTTGATATTTAGCAAGATGTTCTTTAAATGTTTCATTGATATCCTTGAAGGTTTGGTACTACTTTTGATCTATTTGAAATATACAATTTTAGCTTAACCAACACTTTGCAGTTACAAAAAATTGTAAACAAATTAAAAATTTAAAGAAAAAAATGCAATTAAGCTAAACTTTCTTTTGCTGTATTTCCGTAACGCTACTCAACACGATTTTGATATATTGGCAGATGGTATAAATTATTGCAAATAATCGACTATCATCGAAAAACGATTATCGAAGAGCATGCCGCTTAAGCTTTTCTGGCTGTTATGGCTGTATTTTCGTTTTTTTGTTTTTCAAAAATTTTATTAATTTATAGATGGAATTTGTAATAATTTGACTAGCTGCAAACAAAAAAATTATTGTACAAAAAACACAAAACTATAGTACACAAATCAATACAATTGTAAAGAATGACGAACATCTCTGAAAATACAAAATTCTCGAACACGTGGAAACTCGATTGTTTTTGCTAACATCAGAAAAGCTGCAATGTTCAATAATAAACATTTTTATTGTTTTGTCTTCATGTTGTAATCACTACAAGTTACACATTTCAAGTTTTCTAATTTAATTATAAATACCATGGAATAGAATCAAAATTCAAGCCACAATAGGAGTTCTGAATTAAACTTATCTGCAGCTAATATTAATATATATTAATGAATGAGTTTGTCTTTATATATGTGTATATATGTACATGACGTATTTATGTACAATATGTACATATCTATGTACTCCCAACTCTATTAATTTTCACTATTTTGTTCAGTTGCTTCGCAAAGTTTTAATAGGTAAAACATTTTAAATTTAATTTAATAAAAGTAAGACTAGATATCGATTTATCTACTAGACAAGCAACATCTTGATTGATGTTTCACATATACATATTTATATAATTGGGGCGATCGTAGATAGACTACTGCCATTATTTTCTTTTTGTGCATCATAAGAATTTATTAAAAAGTTTTTCAATTTCGCAAACTAATAGAACACATTTTTAAATGTGTTTTGTCGATAATAAACTGACAATTCTCTGGGTATAGTTGACTAAAACAAATGCGAATTATTTTTTACCAACAGTACAAATCTTTGCATTGAGGTATTTGGCCTATTGCCCATAGAAACATTAAAATATATATTTTTTGGCTTATGTTTGAGCACAAATGATTAAAAGTGGTTGCAAAATATACAAACAGGAAACCCTTGTGTTTTAACCTTCTCAGAAAAAAATAGCGGCATGTAAAAATTTGATTAAAATTTTTACAGCAAATTATTTTCAATTAATTATTTATACAAATGAAATGTGAATTGCAAATTGTTTATGTTTAATTTATATGTGTCAAAACAACAGCGACTGATGATTCTTAATTTTAGCACACAATTTACATTTTCTATTTAATTGTGCTATTCGAAATATTTTTATTTGAAATTGAATTCATCGAATGTAAAACAAAAGCTTTTTGTCTTGATAAACGATACGTGTCCATATTTAAAATCTAAAGAATAAATATTGAAAGCAAAAACAAATTCTCAATATTTAATAGAATCCAGATCTACATCTATTAAATCGTCATCGGGCGAATGTATGTATGTTGAGGTGGCGAATCTATAACATTTTTAAAAGCGAACAGCAAAGCGAATGGAATCAGCAGCCACCACCCTCGCAAACACCCACGGTCGAAATCCTCTCTTTTAATTTGTTTTTGTGCCTGCAAATATTTATCTACCATAGAAATAAGATTCTGAACGATACTTGAAGATTTGTTTGTTTTCTATATACACCCATACATGCACACAGATATTATATGGGTTTATATGTGTATGAAAACAGAAAAAAGTTTCTATTTCAAAATTATGCTGTGAGCCTTAAAATTTGTTGTTTCTAATATGAAATGTTTATGATAGAAGAAAGAAAAAAAAATCATACAAAAATGAAATGTTCAGAATCACATCAGCCCTCCAACACCCCACTTGTGTAGGTGCAAAAGAGTTTACGCTCGGACAATTTTCATCATATTGCTATCTCTTTTTATTGTATAGGTAAGCTTTTGAGGCTAACACTGTGCAACATATAACGGTATTACTCTCCTTAGAGATCGATGAGTATTGTGCTTGTGAGTGCTGCACGTATACAGAGGCAGTTGTGGTGCAAGAGCATGCAGTATGTCCATGTGTGAGTAGTGGTAGGAAAATTAAGAAAATTTGCTTTTCTGAAAAATCTTTAACATAGCGTGGTGTTTCTTGATAGATCGTCAGTCTGTTTAGTCGAACCGCAGCATTCGCTCCAACTACGTCAGCTGCTCGGACAACTAGTAGAGAGTTTAATTTGTTTCTTTTCCCGAAGTAAGTTCTGATCATAAAAAAAATATATATCAGAAGATAAAAAGTAAAAATTCATAAATCAATATTAAAAATCCTTAAATGAAAGCAAACTACGAAAATATGGATTAACGCAGCAGCCATAGTCTGCCAAATGCACTTACGGATATATTGATGAAAACTTATAAAAAAAGAACCGAATGTTATATAATATTATAAAAGCAGCAATAATTAAAAATAAATATTCAAAAAATAATTCAAAATAGACACTAAAACGCTCAATTAATAATTCCAAATGTGCAAAATTACACAGATGTGCTTTAGCTTCATATTTCTATATAAAAAAGAAATTAACTAAAAATAGAAAACTTCTTTTAGAATTAGCAACCGACCTCAAAGTGTTACATGATATATTTTTACCACACAGCTAAAACGCATTAAATTCTTTTTAGTTTTCTTTTCCTAACGAATAAATACGAGACAATAATTCAAATAATAAAAGAAAAATAAAATAATATAAAACATCTTGAAATATTTTAGCAGCAAGAAATCACAGAAATTGAATTAAAAATAAATAAATTTGTTGTTACAATCTGTGCACTGGTTTGCCCTGGCAAAAAACTCATGTAGTACATACAGCCAGTGTTTTAGTGAAATAATATAATAAAATTGAATTCAGCACAGAAAATTGCGTAAAAGTGAAGATCGCCTAGAAATCATTGACAAGTACGAGGAAAAACTGAAATGAATTGCAAATGAGAGTGCCTGCATGTGTGTGTGTGTGTGTAGATGGCTGGTGTATGACAATATTCGCACTTTGCGAAAGTATGAGTGTGCGTGCTTGTGTACGAATTTTATAATACTGACAGAGAAAGGAGAAAAGACGCGAGAAATAGATATTACTTCATGAAAAAAGCTTTCTGGATACACACTTTCAAAATTTCAAATATTTCTCAGTTTGGAATTATGAAATATTTATAGACCAAAAAAAAAAACTATATATAAAAATTTTTATAATTTTTATTAACAAAATTAATTACACGTACATATAATATGCACACTACACATTTGTATTATTTAATATTTGACGTTCAGGAACGAACACACACACACACCCACCCACTACACGCTCTCATATATGTCTATACACCTTCAGTTCATCTACCTTCGGCAGAATTTGTAGCTTTTAGGGTTAGCTCGGGTCAATTAGTTTAAGTATTGGCTACCACTTTGGAATTTAAAGTTTGCCGACTGGATGCCATTTTATGAGTAATACCTGCATATTCCTATGCGTGTATGTATGTCAGTATTTTTGATAACCAAAACTAGACTAGTAGGTCAATTGAAGTTTAGAATTGGGAATTTGCTGACAATCAAGGATATGCTTTAAGTACTTCCTGTATTAGAATGCCAGCAATTTCACCTTAACTCCTAAATGAATTCAAATATTGCAAACATTTACAAGCTATTTAATTGAGTAGTGAATATTGAACATCCGATGCCGAATTTTTTAAATGTTTAAAACAATTGTGTGTTATTTTAAAAATTTATTGCTGCACAACTATTTTTATTCAAATAAATATTTCACTGATCTAATTTAATACAAATTGATTGTATTTGATTACCCACCACCCACATGAAATGTTTTCACCACTTATTCGAAAATATTTCAAATAATTATTTCATATACAAAATTTTGTATGCCATATTTTGTGTGGTTTTGCTTTTGTATAAGTGCCAAGGTAAAAAAGCTTTAATCGGAAAATTATTCAAATCTCAATTTTTGCTCTCTTTATATTATTAATTCTCTTGGAAATTCAATACGATCTATTTTTAACTATTAAACACAGACAAAGGAAACGTTACAAATAACAACAAAGTATTGTTGTTGGTTGCTAAATAAATAATTACACTAGCCACTCTTCGAATTTCTCTTTTCAAATACACATGCAAAACATGCCAAAGGCCCCAAAAAAAATAACCATTTTGTTGCGTGTTAACAAAGAGAGAAATTATGACATTATATACAATGTATGTATGTATGTATGTGTATATCATTTTTAAAGATATGTTATAATATAATTATGCATACCTACACATACATACATATGTATATGTTTTTCTCTGCTTCAAAACTTAAATTCATGTTATAAATATACACATTTATTTATAATATTATATTTTCAAAATTGTAGGTGACCACCTCCATTTTTCTCTAAACCACCTCAATTTATTTATATATGTACGTATACGTATATGTGTATGTACATACATATGTATGTATATTCACACTTGCACCACATATACATATACACAGATTTATGTATGTGTATGTTGCCTTTTTCAATACGATGCGTAATGTTTAAAATATTTGAAATTAATTTTAGACAACTTTTGTTTACTTGATAGTTTTTTTTTTTTTTGAAAATCGGCACTTTATTGAACCATAAATGCAAAGTATAACAATTCACACATTTTTAAATATGTAAGGGAGCATCCACATCATAATATACTTGGGTGTTCTTATTTAATGTTTTGTGATATACGAGTATGTAAAATGATATATAATATTTATATGTATTTTGTAAACACTTGCTTTTAATATGAATAAAAATATTGTTTGAATTTCGGGTTAACACATTAAGTGAAGACTTTTTCGTGTGCATAAACACAATGATAATTTGAAAGAGTACAGAAGGGTATTTTAAAGAAATTAACAAAATTCAGAGCCAGCGATCGAAAAGTGGTGCGAATGTTTAGTTTTGTTTATGACTGGCACTCAAGGAATGGCCGCTGCTGATGTACAGCACTGTGCTGAAATTATAGAAATTGGAGGATAGTATTGTTATTTTAGATGACGAAACTTGGAAAGAAAGAATTTGTTGTAGGCATTTTATTCTGATTAGGATTGCCCGGTAATAAAAATTCAGCATCTCGGCATAAATATACAATTATAGCAACACTTTGTTGTACAAATGTATGTGTTTGTATATTGTTTCTTCAAGTTAGCGCTATTGCAATTTATGAAAAATAAAAAATTCGTTACACAACACAAAACGTTTCTCTTCCTACCAGCCAATAAAAAATTTAAACAGAGTCCTTTTATATGTATATGTGCGAAACGAAATACCAATACTTTGTTATTGCTTTTCAATAGAATTTAAAACTGATTTTTAACTTTTATGAAAAAACAAATATTCATTAAAATATTTATATTCTTCTTATCTAAATAAAAATACCTTTTAAGCCTGTTTGATTAATATTGATATACGAAAATGTATTTAAAAGTGTACTACAAAAAAATTTATATAAATATAAGATTTATTATTTCGCTTCTCGGGAGCAGTTGTTACAACACCGACAAATGTACTGTTATAGTACACGATTGAGTCATTTGCTGTAAGAACTATTCACTGACCAGTATTACGGCTTCATTACTAGGGTGATTTTTCTAGAATTTATAATTTCTTATCATTAGAGAAAGTTATAATTTTTGATTCTTATTCATTGAATTTGAAGCAAATGTTGAAACGTATAAACGTTCTTATGATGTGAGAATATACATATTGTCGTTCGAACTCCAGAATAATCGTCTATTTTTAGATATTCATATTCGCCATTAAGGTGAATATTTTTAAAACATTTTATAAACCAAAAATTAAAAATGACTAACGCAAAAAAATAAATTAATTAATTAACAAATTAAATAAATGGCATAAAAAATTAGTTCTAAAAATTTAAAAATTCAAGGAATAAATAATAGTATCGTTTAACGTATGTCAAAAATTTCCTGTAATAAATACCGCGCAATCACATTACACACAATTATATTTGGGTTAAACTCCTTCAGTCGCTCGGTTTGGACAACAATCTAAGATCAAACCCATTTAAAATACATTGATTCGATTATAGGTTTTTATGTCAAAGGAGCGGATGAACAAGTTTAATCCAAAACAGACTACAATTTGTGTCTAGATTGTTTTGAATAAGCTGGATTTTGCGGGGGAAAAATGTGAATTTGTTAGAAATATGTGTTTTGTATCCTTTTGAAATTATAATTTACTGATGGCCATTAAAATTTCGGATATTTTTTAGTAACTTTAACGTTTAATTGGTTATAAGTAATATTTTCTTTTTATAGTAGCAGTTATTGCAGAGCTGGGAGCCAGCACAGATAATACATTTTTTCCGATTTCATATTAAATTTGTACATTGTACTCTTCTAACTTCCTGCAAGCAGCATTTTTCTTTTTTCGTCATAAGAATCATACATTTAGGTCTACGCCATATGCATGCATGATTTATAAAAAGAATTTTTTAATTGTTATACAATTTTTGTTGAAGTCTTACTAAAATTCATAACTTTAATATAATCCAATAAGATTATGAAGTTCTAACTTATACAAAACTTGCCCTACTTCATTTGAATTTCCCAATACTGAATTTCTATTCCCGAATATTTCCCCTGATATTAATTGACCACTTGGGAGTCACTTAAACACCACAGCAAAAACATTTCAGAGATACCGTTATTACAGAATTGAGCAAATCAACTTAAATTTCAAGCTTACAACGCCGAGCATAACAGTGATGTTTTCGGAAGGCGTTACACTTCCATCATCAGTACTCATGAGCATTTTTGTTTGTCACCACTTACTGGGTAGTTCAGTTGAATGTGTTCTTCTTGAAAAATAAAAAAATTAATAAATAAAATCTAAAAGGTTTAATTAGGTCAATTAATAAATATAAAAAATATATGATTTTTAGTTGTTGATTAAATGCATAGCATTAGTGTGCGGCACCAGTGCACAGGTTACTAGCTCCCCTCAAATATTTAATTGTATTACAAATAATTTCTTTTTTAGTTCTCTTAATATTTTCCACAACTTTTTTTGAAGCTATTTGTTATTAAATATTTGCATTTTAAACATTTTACAGCTGTTGTGTAAACTTTTTTGTAATCTCTGAAAATCCTCTTCTCCTAAATTATACAATTGACTATATTTTTATTAACAGAATAAATTTTTTCTTTGTTTTTAGGTTTTTTTAATCCCAAACCATAACCATGTCCGACGATGAGGAGTACACGTAAGTTTTTGTAAAAAATTGTCAAATAAAATACAAACAGAATGGAATTACAATTGTAATGGAAAAAAAGAACACAGAACTGCAGACATGACATTTATATCAACTTTTAATACTCAAACCAAACAAGTTTATTACATACTACAAAACATTTTTTGTCGTTCGTTATTATGCCACAAACTGAATACTCTTTATGATTTTACAAATGTTTACCACGAGTACTTGTATATTGAAATTCACTATAGTCAATTTACATATTTTTTTGTAATTATTTTTTTCAACATTTATTTATTAATATACGATTTTAAAGCTCTTGTTATTACTTATTTTATTCATGTTTATTTTATATTAAAATATATATACTTATATGTACTATATACATATTAATAGAATTGCTTGACAAAATGTGGGACATCTTGTTTGGATTTTATTAGCAAATGGACGGTATTTTTATTTTAAGAATTTTTACTTTCATTAAGGACTAATCACAAGATGTTTTAATGTATTATATTTAATTTAATTAAAAGAAATCATCTTATGACTAGTCCACCTAGTTATTGTATAATACTTTAAAGTTATTACGTTTTCTTTTCTATATGCGTTACCCTTATCCACATACCAACCACTACACCTCTGTCTATACTATAAACCTGATATATCATAAATGAATATACCACTACTACTACTACTTACCGATACCGATACAACTACTACCACCATCAAAACAAAAATCTCCTGTATCTTTCACTGTATGATCTGTCAATCAAACTATAATTGACATTAATACAATTTGTGATAATTGTGAAAATGTTTAAATGTGATTGTGTCATTTTGTGAAAATATGTTTCCCGTTATGAAAACATATAAATACCTAAAAGCAGTTCCGAAGAGGAGGAGGAGGTTGTCGAGGAGATCGAAGAAGTCAAAGAGTAAGTACTTTTTTTTTGTATTGTTTGTTAACTCTTGTAGGACACTTCTTTTATGCTGTCTTTTTAAACGAAATGCGTAACTGTTATTTATTTTATTTCTATTAACAACATTTTGTTTTCTGACACAAAACACAAAAAAAAACACTTTAAAACCCTTCTTCTACAAATTGGTTAATTAATTGTCCCAAATTTCGAATTTGGTTGAGCTGTTTTGCACCAAATCACCTTCTTCTTCCTGGCTTAACTTAGTAGTACATATATTGTTTTTTTTTTACTAAATATATATGAACTTTAATTGTTTATTGTTCCTTATATTTCATTTGTTTGTTTTCTTTTCCTTTTTCCGTTTTTTTTAATTTCAGGAAGTAAGTTGTTGAAGATCCGAAGTTTATTGCGCAAGTTTGGTTAAAAATTACTTAAAAAAAAAAAAAAAAAAAAAAACCAAAATAATTTTTAAGCAAAAAAAAAAAAAAATAAAAAAATCTATGTCTAAGCAAAAAGTTAACAAAGACAATTGCTTTGTTGTAAGTCTCAAGATGTTTTTAGTGATCTCATATTCTGTACTTGGCAAATTTACAGACTGACTCTAGTTCTCTTTAATTTGTTATTTAAAATTATTAATTCCTAGATTTGAATTATTAACATTAATTTAAATAGGGTTTATTAAGCAAGAGTCATTGTTTTCGATGGTCGCTGCAGCATTCCATAAGGTTATGTCAAGTATAATTGAATACAGTGTTACTGATAACATTGTTTCGAACTGCATTACCATTTATGGTTGTGATGCAATGGTTATATCAAGACTAATTTGAGCTTAAAGGTTCAATTACTCTTGTCATATCCATAACACAATAACCAAAAGGTCAAAATGCATTTGGATTCGATGCTTATGTCAACTATAATCGAACACTGTGTTACCTTTAAGACAGTTTTAACTGCATTATCTGTTATATCCAGACTATTTCGAACATAATCAAGAATAAAAACTTACGGAGCATTAGAATCATTCAAGGAAACTTTTCATTATCACATTTTGCTTCATGGGTGCAAAAATGTATATAGAATGAACTAATTTCATAAAACACTGTGTAAATTATACACTTTTTAAACTGAACTTTATATATGAAAATATATTTATAGAGCACACATACATACATGTCTTAATATGAAAAGGTTGAAACAAATTTGCTCAGTCGATTTTAACAGTCCGAAATGTAAAAGTATGTTTTGGTCAATTAACATACTATATTAATGCAAGTTAGAAAATATCAAACACACTTTTAGAATTACAAAGAAAACAAAAACTGGTATCCGACCATAAGAAAATATGCCAGCAAAAGTAATTCTACTTTCGAAATATTCAAATAGTTCAAATTGAACTAGAAAGGTGCTGTAAATCTGCCAAGAATGGTAATATCGTATTAGATTTTGTTAACAATATAACATGCTGAAATCAAATTTGACAATAAAATGCGAAAAGCAACTATTTATAGCAAATATTTCTATATTGCAATTTGTTTTTGCCCAGGAGTATGTAAAATAGTTCGTTCGCTATACACCCAAAAGTTTTCTATAAGCATGTTTATAATGTTACAAGGCATCACACAGCTTTAGACTTATTTTAATTAAGGATTTTATTTCAATCAAGTTCATTTACTTCTTTTCATTTGTAAAAATTTCATGGTAAAGATTTTTTGCTTTGAAAATTTTTGCTTAGATTCGATTGTTACATACAATATTTTTTCCATTTTTAACGAATGTTTTTTCTTCTTTTTTTTCTTTTTTATAAAAAAAAACACACACACACTTTTTGTTGAAATGTTTTGCGTGTTTTGTTTGAAACGACAAATATCAATCAACCTAAATATCTAATCCAACATAAATATTCCAAATTGTTATTTATTGTATTTTTTGAATTCGTTTGAACTGATCATTATTTTGGGGCCTTCACATTGTTTAATTTGCAATATCAACTCAACTCAACTCAAACCAAACAAAATTATTTTTTAAAATTATATATACTTTTTTTGTTTTGGAAAACGTTACACAAACAAAAACACTTTGAAACAACATAAATTTATATTCCAAATTCACCAACATCATCATTTCAAATAATTGTTGTTACGAATCTGTGTAGAAAACCACCTCAAACACCAGCCGAGTAAGTGAAATGTTTTTGTTTTTTCTTCTTCTATAAACAAACAACATTAAGACTAAAAAAATGTTTATGTTTTTTAATGTTGTATGGCAATTATGTTGCTGCAAAGATAATTAATTAAAACAAAAAAAAAAAAAATTAAAAAACTAATTGCGAGCATTAGTAAATAACTTGGTCTTCTACTCAAAGCCAATTACAACCTCCCATTACTACACACAATCCAATCCCTTGCAAAATTACCTGACAAAATTTTTAATTTAACTTTGAAATTTTAATAAAAAAAAAGGATTTTCTTGCAAGTGAATAAAACTGAATATTTGACTTTCAATTTCACTTTCAAGAACTATAAAAACACATCCTTTAACATATTTAACTATATTAAAACAATCATTTCGGCTCTTGTTATTCGTTCTCTTTTATCTTAACAACCTTAATAACAAAAAAAAAAAATATATATATATATATACATATATATATATATATATATATATATATATATATATATAATATATAATATATATATATAATATATATAATAATAATATTATACAGCTTTTCGTTAAATTAAATCAATTATAAGTATTTTTTTCTTCTATGCTTTTAATTTAAATTCAGTAAAAAAGCTTAAATTGTTCATAAATACTCACACCAATTGCTTTTTATAAGGTCAATATTTAATATGTATATATAATTATTGAATGTATACAAGGAAAAGTTAAGCAACCACTTAAGTATTTGAAAATATCTCTATAAAAACAAATAAATATAAAAAAATAAAACCAGTTTCAATATAAAATGTTCTTGGTACACAAGCATAATTTAACTTTTACACCTTAAAAAGAACACTTAAGAGAACACAGCCTAGAGCTTCAAAGTTCCCCTCAAAAAAACAAACACACATACACTTTCATTTCCTTAAATGATAGCACACACACACCATCGCACAAAAACGAACCATATACACTTTTATTTCCATTCACGCACACATACACCTACTCTATGAAAAATCATTCTTACACAATTCTTAACAATTTATTTTAAATGTAACAACCCCTTTATTAAGGTGTATGAGTATGTGTCGGTTGTCATGAAAATTCTTCATGAACTCGTTAAAGTGTTGAGGGCTGTAGTAGCAGCTTTGGATGTTTATTTTTATATAAATAAAATATATAAAGGATAATCGCTACTTTCCTTCGAAAGTTAAAAATCTATGGGCAGTTTATTTAAAAAAAAAAAATATTTTTATATAAAATATTGGATTTTTGGCAAGACTGTGCTCCAGTGATTTTATCGTAATATGTGAACCACTTTATACTTTTCTTATTAAGTACAGCATTTTTTTTTAAATTATACCATTAATATACAGCAATAACAAATTGATAGCATTTTACTTTTTGGCTAAAAAGAATTTGTTAACTCAGGCAATATTTTTTCTCAGAATTTAAAAATATATTCAATGGTATTGCGAGATTTTATTATAAGGAGGCTGCTATTGCCTGAAGTAGTTAACACGAGACGATTAAGCTGAAAGTCCCGAGTTCGATTCCGCGTTCAGCCAAGAATATGGTGTGGAATTTTTCTGATGAGCATTTAGTGCCTGGTTATGTTAGTTGTTGTCGGCCTGTTTCAGTGTTCAGTGATCATAACAGGTAGCGATTTACACTATCACGGACTAAAGAGCAGAGAAAGTTTAAAATAGATTCAAAAAATTCGTTATCTTCTCATCTGCCTTCTCTACACTATTCCCCCTTTGTAGTTCCGGTGCAGGGCATTGTGATCTATGAGTACTGGTCACACTACAGATAATAAAAAAATTGCCCTGTCTTGGGAATGGAATATAAAAAAAAGATTGGCATTTAATTAGAATATATTATGCCACTAGTACTCGTATAGGGTAATCATTAGTAGTTTCCTCCTTACGACTGAGAGCGTGAAAACACGGGTAAAGGGTTTTTCAACAAGAACTTTGTTTTCTAAAACAAAACAAAATAAAACAACAAATTTGCAGCAAGATGATAAAAATTTTATTGTATTACGAATTGGCAAATGTCCACCATGTCAGTGATACCCATGTAATCAATAATAGGCCAAAATTGAGTTATTAACATCTGGTGATACATTGACCGATACCGCATTTTCAGAGTCCTTTTCAAAAAAAAAAAACGGCCCAAACACGTCTCCAGACTACATAGAGCACCATACAGTGACACGTTGAGCATGCAAAGGCTTCTAAATAATCGCTCTAGCATTTTCAGATGCCCAAATGCGGAAATTTCGCTTTTAGACAGAGGGTCTCAGAAGGACGATTATTTTATCCAAAAATATCATGAATTTTACGAAATGTAACTTTAACAGAACCAGCATTTTCATAGTGGATTTTAATTATTTAAATGCGATTTTCGAGCAAAGTTGAATTCATTGTAACAATTGCTAATGCATCTATTACGAATATGTCAAAAAACTAAATGTCAAAACAATCATGTTGTTGGTGTTGTCACAATTGAAAAAAGAAGTTGTTGTTGAAACACGCTTTATAACAATAGATTTTGTTTGAAAATAATATGGCTCCTGAATTCGTTACATATTCATTAATTTTAAAGTGATGCCTCTCCTCTCTCTAGTATTCTCCTGCTGATTTGTGATAGAGTTGTAAAACTATATGACGACAATATGTCATTCAAATTTCTAAGTAAATGATTACAATCTTGTATTAACAGTTTACGAAATTTTCCAAAGTACCTAGACGCGTTTACTGGGCACTAAAAAGCTCCATCGAGTCTATTACGAGTCCATTGCTGAAATCAAATCCGTCCTTATAAGTAGATTGGATTATTGCATGATAAAATATTTCGTTTCCTTGAATTTCGTCTTAGATTATCTTCATCACTGTATCTTTAGCAATAGACTTGATCTGTATTATTAATTTAAACCCATTGTTTAATATTTTTTATACTACACTGTGTCATCCTTATATGACTTGTGATATCAAATTTTGTCACAAAAAATATCAAACAGATATTGAATTTTGTCACTTATGCTAACTTAATGCCACATTTGGTCACAATTGTCCAGAATTGCGGAGAGTAGGGAACGTCATTATCATATTGATTCACCGGTCAAGCCTCAATAATATTGATCTCACTGTTCATCAATCGTTTATCAGCCTTAAGTTGACTCTCATGCAGCACATCCAATTATTTCGTATATCTTTTAAGGTTAAAAATTTTTATGAATTACTATCAGTTTTTATTATTTAGTAAATAAAAGTTGAATTTCAATATTTCATAGACGTCAATCCAACACATTTTTTTGATAATTTTGCGCAATCACATGGGAATAAAATTATCTGTTTTTTTTAAATTTTTTTTTATCAAGTTTTATGTCACTTTTTTATCAAAGAAATTGCATTTTTTTCTAAAAGACCAAGGAATCACTAATCAAATAATGGGAATAAAATTATTTTATTTTTATTGAATGCATATAATACTAATATTTTTGTTTTAAATATTACTCGAAAATTTATATTTTCATGCTGCGAAAAAAAAACAACAGAAATGGTGTAACGAAAACTACTATAAGTTAAAGAAAGCTTCTCTAAAGCATGATCACCTAGATTTACGTCATTTACAAATAAATAAATAAAAAACGCCAAACATTAATCAAAGGAAATTTTCTTGATTTTTTTCTAGACATTAAACAAAATTTTAGGCCCATAAGTTTTTGTAATTTTTGTAAAGCTTTTTCACATTTAGTTGGCAAAAGTTCATGCAAAAATAATCATTAAACAAACTAAATAAATCACTACAACCACTACATCTACCACAAAAATTAAATAAATTGTAACTAGAAAACGAAAAAAGGACACTAACCCTGTACTACAAAAAACAAAAACAAAAAAAAAAAAACAGAAATATTAATACAAACCAAATTGTCAAACACTAAAACTAATGCTCTGTTTTCTTTTTTTCTTCATAATTGTTTAGAGGTGAGGGTGATCCAGAGTTCATCAAACGTCAGGATCAAAAGCGCTCGGACCTTGATGATCAATTAAAAGAATACATTAACGAATGGCGCAAACAGAGAGCCAAGGAAGAGGATGAGCTGAAAAAGCTCAAAGAAAAGCAAGCTAAGCGCAAGGTCACCCGTGCTGAAGAAGAACAAAAGATGGCTCAACGCAAGAAGGAGGAGGAAGAACGCCGCGTTCGTGAAGTTGAAGAAAAGAAACAACGCGAAATTGAAGAAAAGCGTCAACGTCTCGAGGAGGCCGAAAAGAAACGTCAAGCCATGCTCCAAGCCATGAAGGACAAGGACAAGAAAGGCCCCAACTTCACTATTGCCAAAAAGGACCAAGGCGTGGTAATTGTTTCAATTTACCCTACTGCAATTTACTTATGATGTTTCCCTCTCTCTTTTATTTTCTTATTATCATTCTCTCCTTATTTACTAACCAACCACCTTTAATATTCAATATTATCCGAAATTTTCAATTTCAAACTCCTTCTACCGACCAATCAATCTTATCATAAATATTGTAAATTTGAAATTTATACATTGAAACAAAATTATTTCTTAAATTTTCGTCTCTACATTTGTACACTGAAAACAACAACAACATTAAACAACATGTGATTTTCTTGTTTTTCTTCTCTTTTTTAATTGTCGCATACATTTATTTTATTGTCTCTTGTGTAAAAAAAAAAAAAAAAAAATTGTGTATCTGTCTGTGTCTTTGTCTATGTATATGTATATGTATATGTATGTATAACTTGCTTAAAAAATATATAGTTGGGTCTCTCCTCTGCCGCCATGGAGCGTAATAAGACTAAGGAACAGCTCGAAGAAGAGAAGAAGATCTCTTTGTCGTTCCGTATTAAACCTCTGGCCATTGAAGGTTTGGGCGAGTCTGCCTTGCGCGAAAAGGCCCAAGAACTGTGGGAACTAATTGTAAAATTGGAAACTGAAAAGTATGACTTGGAAGAAAGGCAAAAACGTCAGGATTACGATGTAAGTATTTTTCTCAACTCCACTATGGGATAAAACTCATAAATATTTATTTGTTCTTGTAGTTGAAAGAATTAAAGGAAAGACAGAAACAACAGCTCAGACACAAGGCCTTAAAGAAGGGTCTAGACCCCGAAGCCTTGACTGGCAAATACCCGCCCAAGATTCAAGTCGCCTCCAAATACGAAAGACGTGTAGACACCCGCTCTTATGACGACAAGAAGAAACTCTTCGAAGGTGTAAGTATTTGTTTGAATTCGTTGTATATCAAATTATTACTTTGTAGTGTTTATGGGGAAACAGCAACATCCTTTCTTCTTTTGTTGAAAAATTATATAAAAAAAATATTTTCATTTAAATTGTTTCTTAAATAAATCAAATTCTTAAGGGTTACAATACGCTCTATAAGGAGACTGCAGAGAAAGTCTGGCAAGAAAGACAAGAGAGATTTATGCAACGGTCAAAATGTAAGCTTCCCTTTTCACACTCTCTAACAAACACTATTTATTGCTCTTTCTCTCTATGTCTCACTGTGTCTGTGTGACAATTTGACTTTTGTCATTTTATGTTTTATGGTCTATGTTGTGATGTTTTGCCATTCTTAAACAAAAAAACCGTTCTTTAATTTATGTTTTTAATGTTTCGTTAACACAGACGATTTGATCGTAATTCAAGGCTGCGAAAGTCTACTTAATATTTTAATTTCGTTACCCGACTACCACATAACTCTATCCTTAACATAGATTTAATGAAAGACTATTATTACTTTAAGTGATCTCTATGAGGCCCAGAACAATAAAACAGCATTAAACAGATAATTTTACACCATAAAACAGAACTCGATTATTAATTTCAGTTACACTTTTACCCCAGATTTTTGTTGCTTTAAATACATTTACAAAAGCCAAACCAAACCAAACCAAATGCAAAATAATATAAAAGAAAATAAAATTTTTATGTCAAATAGTTGTGGGGGGGCATTTTGACATTTTACACGCTAAACATCTATAAAACACACTTATAAACGAATACACCATTTTTCTTTGTCTCTCTCTATTTCCTCTTTGGTCTCTTTAACTGTTGGTCTATTTATTTTATGATGGCGTTAAATTTAATCGTTCGTTTCATGTTAAATGTTACGTAAAAAATGTCTGTGCATCTTGTTGTCTATCTCATATATGCTAAACCCCCATTAGGGCTGGGAGGAACTCGGCAAAGAGGTCAATGAAAAGATCTGGAATGAAAAGAAGGACCAATACTCCGGCCGCCAAAAATGTATGTATTACTTGACTAATAAATCTCATAAATCATATGTTGAACTAAAAAAATAATGTTTTGTCTTAAATTTTTTTTGTACTGTCTACTCGTTTATTCTTTGAATTTTGATTTTTGTTAAAATTGCATTAAAATAATTTTGTATTTTTGAATTTTTATGTGAAACGAGAGAAAGTTATCATTTTTTTTTTGCCTTAATTAAAATGCTAGATTTTTAATATTGAAATTTTTCATGTTTTTCATTAGCCAAATTGCCCAAGTGGTTCGGCGAAAGACCCGGCAAAAAGGCTGGTGATCCCGAGACACCCGAAGGCGAGGAAGATGCCAAGGCCGACGATGATGTCGTCGAAGATGAAGATGAAGTCGAGGAGGAGGTTGTCGAAGAAGAGGAGGAAGAGGGCGAGGAAGAGGAAGAGGAGGAGGAAGAAGAGGAGGAAGAAGAGGAAGAAGAAGAGGAGGAAGAAGAAGAGGAAGAAGAAGAGGAGGAGGAAGAAGAATAAATTAATTTAACTACATTTAATAAAAAAAGAAAACAACAAAAATTCAATATAGTTATTATTAGCTTATTCTTACCACTATAACAAAACCAAGCAAAAAAAAAAGAAAAATTTATTATTATTTTCAAAAAATATTAAGAAAGGATTTTACACATTTCTCCAAATAAAATATGAAAACAAAATTTGTATGAAAGAAAAACCTAAAAAACAACAGCAACTTATTTTCATCATAAAATGTTTTTCATAAAATGTAAGGCTTTTTCTAACGCTCTCTCTCTCTCTTTCTCTCTTTTAAAAACACAAAAAAGAAACACATTAAAAAGAAAAAAAAAACATCTGCCTACTTTATTTTTTTATTAAATATTAAACTCTCTCTCTCGTGTTATTTGAAAGAATATATAAATGTAAAAACTATTTATAATTTTTAATAAACATTTTTAATACATACACCTACAAAACAGAAGAGAATTAAAAAAATCCATTGATTTGACATGCTCTTAGAAAAAACACACGTCTAAAACAGGTGATGTACTTACGCAAGCACACGCACACATATAATCATACGTGATATCTAAACGAGAGCTTCACTAAACGTTTTTAATTAATATTCATGTCTTCTTGCATCACAATACACACGCACACAAACTTTCCTGCTCGATATTCCTGTTTCTTATTTAAGTTAAAATACTTCTTTTTTTTTTTTTTATTTAAATTCATTTAGTTAAATAAAGAATTTATTTTTAAATAAAAGTATATGTATGTATGTTTGTGTAAAAAATGCTAATAACAATCTAAAAAATTTCATGAGAGGAAAGTTTGCTTTCGCACACCGGCCTCTGAACATATTTTAAATTATGTCACGAATTCCCGCAGATATCTTTAAAAACAAATTCATGGTCTCGGGGAACAAGGAGGCAGTTTGTAGGGACGGCAAAACCTATTCCCCCCTCGGATATACATACTTATATCACAATGGCATTAAAGTTTTCGTTGGCACTCGAAACCATTTGTATATAGTGGCGTATGTGTACCCATCCCCATTTTTACATTATGACCACTAATCCTCTCAAGTTAATTTGTTAATTTTTTTTTTTAAATTGATATAATTCGAATTCCAAAATTATTTCAGATATAAGACTTTTTCTGCAATATAAAGGGCTCCCTGGGCTACTATTTGTTTGCAGTGGCATATGTGTACCCATCTCAATTTTTCCATTATAACCACTAATCCTCTCAAGCTTATTTTTCGAAACAATTTTTCTTTTAAAATTGATCTTATTTAAATTTTGAAATTATTTCAGATATAAAACTTTTTCTGCAATATAAAGCACTAACTGATCCCTTAAGTATATATTTATTAAGTATTTCTTGGGCCATAATTTCTATTCACTAGTTTGGGCAGAACTGGCCCCAGTTCCTAGATTTTGGCTTCCAAATGAGCTTAATCAAATTTTACTCCAAATGTTAAGTGGTTAACAGAGCTCTGTTAACTGCAGAATAGGTTTGGAAAACTTTCGGTTTGCGTCTTCGCTAATGTAAATTTAAATGTATCTGCACACACATTAATAATTAATGGCCTTTTTGGACATATGTTTGTCAAGTGTGCCTTTTGCATCTTTAATTAGCCATTTAATAGTGACCACAGTAAAATATTTTTTTGTCATTTTCCAAAATCTTGAAAAGTTGGATTTAATATATGAAAATTTTAGGCTTTTTCATTCATGCAAAAATTTCCCCTCATAAATTTATTAAACTGAAGTCAATTCTAATCCTGTTGCTTTTATAGGTTCCAAACAAAACTTTATTTAATTCTAAATTGTTTGTATTTTTTATTTATGTCGTGATAAATCTGTCTGTATTAATAAATTCAATGAAATTTACGACATATTACGAGTACATACAGCCATACAAATGCATGATATACCAGCAAAAGATAAATGAATGAATTCAAAATGAAATAGTGTTTTCAGGATTTGCTACGTATTTCTGTTTTCGAATGCATTTTAGAAAACATTGTAAATTTTTTTAAATTTATCAATATGCACATCATAAGAGTATTAATTAATGTGATATTCCAATATTACATATTTTAACTCGTTCGTTATCTGTATTTTTTGCTGGGATGTATTAAGACACTTCAGAAATAAACTGTGTACATAAACTGTGTACAAGTGCACATAAGTACACATAAACTCACGCACACTGCCACTTGTGCTTTTGTATACATAAGAGCCCATAGATATAAATATAAAATTGAGATAAAGATATACTGATACATGTCCCTATAGAATTTATTATACTTTCATAACAATATTTCTAATGTTTGTAATACTTTTTATTTGTTATATGTATTTTACCATCCTGTTCGTGCGATTGCATTATTTTATTTTATCTCTTTATCGATGAAAAATATAAAAATATATACATATTTCATATTCACTTAACGCGAAGCTGCATAAGCAAAGCAGTCTGTGTGACGGAGCTACTAAAGCGATATTTCGAATAAAGCTAACGATAATACTCTAAATAGAAGCTGCCAAAAAGAGGTCACAGATAGGGAAAGAGAATAGCCGAAATCTGACAAATGAATAAATTTTACGGAATTTTTAAATTTTTTTAATTTTTTCACTCTGTTAAAGTGCCATCCTCACAAAAAAAGTTGTTATCTCAGCTAGATGAAAGCTGGGCAATGACAAAAAAAGTTGTCTCATAATCTCCGGCTTTAATCTGATGTAAGCGCCCTCTTAAGTGAGATTGTAACACAAAAACGCCGATTGATGATTTCCCTAGTTCGAAGTTCTTTAGTTTCCGAATCCCTCTAGTTTTTTTATTCTTCCGAGTCGCCTTGCAGAGCCTAGGTTGTGTTACACTGCAGTATCACTAAGTGGATAACAGAATATCCAAATGAGGAAATGTCGTACTGCAAATAATTTTGTTAGTAACTATAATTTATTATATTAATAAAAAAAAAATTAATGAGTTCTTATTTTTGTGTAATTCATATAATTTCTGCATTCGGCCATTTTGTGTTTGGGTTAAGTTATTATTAGAGAAACAAGTCTGGCATCAATGTTGCATACACAGAAGACGATATATGCTGTGAGGGGTCAATGGAAATTAGAGGGGTATAATGTATAGAAATACTAGTGGCCAGTTTATTTATTATTTTATTTCGACGACAACGTTTGGGTATAATAGACATGAAAGAGCATGTCTGAAAGTGCCTTTTAGTACAATATGCTGTTAAACGTTAGCTGTACTGTTAAGTTAACAGTGTCAATTCTTCGTGTCATTTGAAGAAGAAAATATTACAGGTCAAAATAGTTTTATACCCTATATATGACTTGGCTGTGTATGAGACCGTACCCCAGGTTACAACTCTTAATAACGTTAATTAGTTTTGATTAGAACAAAATATTGAACTAGACAAACAATTACGAAAAATTTGAACAACATTTGATTTGTTTTCTTAAAAAAAACTTTCTCAGAATACAACTAAACTAATACTTTGCTCAGACCTTCATTTTTAATTGAGTCAATATTTTCTTTTATGCTGTAATTATCTTCTTGTTTACATATACAAGAATTCAATTAACGTCTGGAAATAAAAATTTTTTATATTCATGAGGACCCCAAATTCATATATGGCATCAATTTTGCACTTGTTTTGTAAATTTGGGAAAGAATCCACCCAGAATAAAATTAAAAATTTATTGTTAAACAACAAATTCCCAAATATATAAACGAATTTTATCTTTTTAATTTAACTTCAACATGGCTCTACATCAGGGAAAGGCAAATGCAGGGCGCGGCGCCTTTTCATTTACTCTTCTGTTACGTACGTGTGTACACGCATTGTAGAGCTGTAAACAACTTTAATCAGTCTAGTTTCAGCATTCAAACAGGCAGGTTGTGTTTATCGCATACTTTAAGAATCAGCGTTGCCAGAAAGCAATGTGAGTCCGATCACAGCTGGGAAATCTTTATGAAAAAAATGTTTGCTGATTCTAGTACAGGGAAAGGCATATGCTTTGGCGAAAAGTATGAAGAGATGCGGAAAATTATGAATGACATTCCCTTATGACCACCTGGTGTTTTGTTAACAATTTGAACCACAATTCATTGTGTTCATTACATTCAAACTTTTTGCAAATAATGCCTGTTGGTGAATAATGCAATGAAAAATATATATGTACGTATGTGTATTTGCATTACTCTTTGTCAATTGTCCTAAAAAACCTTCTTATTTACACACCATCACTGCATACAGAGCCACAAACATCATTTTGCCCCAATGCCATGCCGATACTAATTTTCTAATATATTGCAAATACCCATAATAAAATTAAGTTAGTTTTTGGAGATTTTAAAGTTTTAATTGGGGAGAAGTGACGAAAGTTGATTGGCAATACCGATTCGTGGTGAGAGCGCAGAGAGTAATAAGTAATACAATCGCAAAATGTAATAGTATAGGTTGCCTTTCCCTGCTCTACATATTTTGTTTGCCTTCCCGGTCCTAAGTCCTTACTAAATTTGTTCAGTGAGTTGTGTTTTGCTCACTGAACACACTTTTTAGCAGTGCAGCATTTACGATTTTACTCAATATTATAACAGTTTCATATTTATTGAGTATGTGTGAACACGGCACAAACGTTGATTCAATTAATATATTAATTAAAAAAAAATTATATTTCATTAATTTAATGGGAAAATTAATTGGACAATAATAATTTCCTAAAACTACAACTGTTTGAATAAAATAGTCTAAAAGCATTTAGGCTTCGCATCATTTTTCATTTTCCTTGCGAAAAGGACTTCCACTTGCAAATACAGCCAGACATTTACTGAAAAATTTTTCTTTTTCTTTTTGTGTATTGAGTATTGCTTTCTTTCAATAATACTTCCATGTAATATTAACAAACAAACAAAAAAGGTCAAGTCACTTTTAAGGCATATCACAATAGCTACTTCGGAATAAAAACTACACAAATAATAAAAAATGTTGCATACATGAGTTGCTATAGTAGTTATATATAACATTTGGTTTTGTTAAAAAAAGGACAAGCAAAATATATTGCAATTTCAATTACTAAAACTGCAGATTAAATGAATTGTATTATTAACTTTTAGTATACGAAAAAATTACAATTTTCATATAATAAAATTATGTAAAAATTGTTAAACCATTTTGTCCAGATGAATAATTGATTGATTGCAATTTGCATTTTTTATGAACTGTTCGCATTGAAATTATTTGACACTTTGTGCTTTCATTGTTATTAAGCATGATTAATTTTTTTTTTGTGCGAAAAGAAAAACTTAAAAATGTTTTGCGAGTTCGGCGATTAAAGACTTTGTTTGCTTCAAATTTTGTGTAATAAATGCAATTAAATGCTCAGGAGTACTTGAAGTCTTACAACTTTGAAGAAAACCTCTTGAACAATTTATTTTTACAAGTAGGCTAAAATGACCTACGTGTGAGTGTGTACGTGATGTGTACCGGTTGCTTTTAACTAGCACAATTGCTATAAGTTTAACAATCTATGATGTTCTTAGGTACAAAAGTATGTTTCAAGTGTTTAAGAAAGGATATACGAGTACAATAACGGCTATTGTTGCGCAAATTTTATGTTCATTGTTATTTTTATAGCCCATATACTCGCATTTTATATTAACCGTAGGCAAACAAATATACATACATACATACACGTATATAGTATGGCGTATACTTTATACTTTCTTATATAAAAAAATCCAATGTAACGTATACGTAAAGGTGGACAATAAGAAGTAATAAACTTTCAACAAACTTCACGATGTTTATTATTATATTTGAGAAATTTTATTTATTGTTCTGTTTTATTTTCATACCCTCCAAAAAAGAATATGCAGGGTATATTCATTTTGTCATTCCGTTTGTAGCGCAGCGAAATATCCATCTGAGACCCCATAAAGTATATACATATATTCTGGATCAGTGAAGAAATCTAAGACGATCTGAGCATGTCCGCCCGTCCGTCCGTCTGTGGAAATCACGATTCAGTCCAAACGAAAAGAGCTAGACTCTTGAAATATGGTACAATTATATCTTCGAGGATAGCACAGGTTAAGTTCGGAGATGGGCTAAATCGGGCAAGAGGAAAAAAAGTTCCCCTAAGAAGAACTAAACCAACCTCTAAAAAACAACATAATTTTTAATTTTTTTTTTGTAATTTTGATAATCAAATGATATATTTTTATGTCAAAGAAGGTCCAACGTGTTAAACTTGTAGCCATAAAATAAAAAAATTTTTTGGACCCCGCCCCCTTTAGTGGGCGTTATTATATGCAAAAATATTGTAAAAATTTAACAAATTGTATTATTTAAACCTACATTCCTTGAAAATAACATTTTTACGCTTTAATGACGAAGTTGAGACGTAACCTGGTACTGCTCTGTCCTACCCCCTCCTCTCCCTTTGCCACTAAATGACCCTACAAAAACAAATTTAAATTTTGTATATAATTATCCTAAGCATTTATTTTTAAGAGTTTTATGACATAGGTGAAATGCCTCCCACACAGCCCTTGCCAGAGTGACCCCGCCAAAATACAGGCAAACATTTTAAATTTACTTACTAAATATTTGGAGGGTATTTAAGATTCCACCCGGTCGAATATAACGTTTTTACTTGTTTATAACTTCTTTTGTTTATTAAGCAAAAAAGGAACAAAAGCAGTTATAAATTTTTCTATCAGGCAACTTCTAACTGAGTAGGAATTAGTAAAAGGGAACCAAACAAAACTGCTATTAATTTTTTATACATTTTTGTTCATCATAAACGAAAGAAAACATATATTATTTTCCGATAAGCCATAAAATTAACCATATTTCAATGTAGATAAATATTTGACGTCTGTTTTTGTTGCTATTTATAGCCCAAAATTCGTAACATTAAATTCAGAAAGGCGTGATAAATAAAAAAAAGCAAGGGAGCAGGAATATTAACTAAATTTTCAACTTACACAGAAGTATACAACAGTTCAATTGCGGTTATCGCCACAAAATTCTTTTGAATGAATATTATACGAAAAGTGCATCTATAATAAATTTATGTTGACACACATTCAATTGCTGTGTTGGCTAGTGAAGTAAAATGTTAAAATAACTACAAAAAATTATCTATCCTCTCATCTTTCTTCATCTGTCTTTTCAATGCTATCCTCTCATTTTTAGTTTCGGCGCCAAGCACTGCATATGTAGAGATCAACCCTCGATTGCTAGTCTTACGAGAAAAAAAAAATGTGTTGCTCCCCCTTGATTATTTTCTTCATGTCCTCTTTTTCTGTATTTTTCGTTCCATTTTTCTTAAGTCAAGCTTTTTGTTATAAATAATAGCTGTTGTAATATTCAACTGATATGTTTCGAGCGAAAGAAGTACTGATCGTGTCCTTTCGCAGTTGAAACAAAAGAAAATTTTGCTAAAAATATTTGTTTTTTCAAAAAATATGCTGGGACATACATTTTGTGCGGTTGACACTAGACTAGGATACAGGCTAATAACTAAACCAAGGTAGAAATCCGGTTTTTTTTACCCATAATTCAAGATTTTGGAGCTGTTTCGTAAATTTCAAAGACGGAGTGTGGTTCTGCCCGACAAGACCTATCAGAAAAATAATATCATGTCCCAGGTTTTTTAACTTTATTCTATTTTGTATCAGTGTTATTATCCACAAATTTAGTTTTATTATAAAATTATAAAAGCTGATTCTTTAAGACCTATTTTTGGTATCTAGACACGTTCAGATTATACTGGTACATTCACAAAAGTTGTTCAGCTTTACCGTGGCTACAATTTTTCCAAATATAGTATACGAAAAATCAGGATTGAAAAATATTGTTTTTTCTTTAACTTTTTCAAAAAACTCGAAGATAAAATAATTTTTGGCACAAAATTTTAGCAAAAAATATTCAACCTACTCTTGGCTACATTTTGGCCGAATATAGTTAAGCGATATTTTGAAGTGCTGATTAGCTATTTGGCAAAAACTGATGACACCTTTTTTTGGGCATCATGGTAATATTGGGAAACTTCTGGAGGCCCATAAAAAAGAAACGGTCACCAAATTGGCAAAACTGAGTATATGAGTATTATAATTTGATAGCAGAATCGAACCCATATAGTCACGACCTTGCACTTTTTGCACTGTTGCACAGTGTTATTGGAAACTCGGCCCTTCGTTGGCATTGTAGGAAAATATTAGTCGCCAAATCAAAAGGTTGAAATAGCTACAAAAAATTCTCTATTCTCTTCTCATCTGTAATCATCTGAGTGCAAGTCCGAATTAAACAAAAAATAGTAATAATAATAATAATAATAATAATTATAATAATAATAAAAACTTGCCCAAATTAAAGTGATTTTAAGGAGTTTTTACTAATTATTACGTTTTTATGTTGACAAATAGTCTATCAATATTAATAAAGAAAATACTTTATTATGCCTTCTTTGCAATAATGACATGAAATATCTCTCAGAATTTGATTGCTTAGCCATTATGGCAATTTTGAAATTAAGGACTAATGACATATAGTGCATACGACAAGTGTTTAGAAGTCTTAGCAAAAATCAGATAAAATAAACAAATTCTTATTTCTATAATTACTCGCATGTAGCAGAAGAACAAATACTAATCTTCCTAAATTGTTACTCTAGTTTTACTGCAACATGTCTTGTGGTTATCAAGAACAAAAGCTGTTATTATAAAAGCACACATAGAGGGTGATACAAAAATAAGTATTTTTTTTTTAAATCATGTGTGCCGTCATTAATAAATTGTTTTTGTATGATATATTGAATTTTCGTTATAATAAGCTGTTCAGGTATACACCTTAATTGAGCTTATCGGAATTAATGTCATTGTTGAGCTCAATTAAACGAATAAAATTTTCATTAAGTGATTGCTCAATTAATAGTTAATTAATATAAAATCGAATAAAATTGCAAATGCATCACAGCTAAAAAATTGTGTTTAGTGAGCAAAATACTGACCAAAGTTAGTCGAGACTTAGCACCTAAAATGTGAAAAAAGTAAAAATAAATAACAAACAAAATATGTCGAGCCATGTTGAAGCTAAATTATTGACATCCAATTTATTATTAATTAAAAAATTAAGAAAAAAAAAAATAGATCGCAGATTTGAACTTGAGTTGCTCCTGAATAAGAAAACAAATTGTCACTGTTTGTTGTCATACGTTGATTGAGTTGGCTAAATTTTGTATATGTGAACAGGAAGATAATTTTAAGTCAATAAAGTGCATATTGACTCAATTAAAAATGCATGTCTGAACACCGTATAATATGGACGTCGGAAAATATTATAGATACTAAAAGAAATCAAAAAGTTATATTTGCTGGCGATGGACATTTCGGGATCAGTTCCGGGTGAAGTGAAAAGCCTACTTGTCATTGTCGAAAAGCCAATTTATTCATAGAGTGACAGCTGACAGAGAATTCTGCAGTGACCTATTTTGGTTGATAAAATATTCTGCAGAAAACACTACAGATCCATTATTATGGGCTCTTCATGGCCTGAAATGGATGACATGAATTTAAATCATTTTTGCTTTCAGCATGCATCTTTTGTGTTATTAAATTTTAAATACATACTTGTTTTTGTAACACCCGCTAGGAATACATGCGTGTGCACTATCTTTCAACTTTAATGGCTTTAGTTAACTTAAATTTCTAATCATGCTCTAATTGCACAGTCAAAACTGTAATTTCTTTAAAGATTTCCATCACATTCCGAAATGGGAGTACAAGCACGTACATACACATTCACACGCACATACTTCCATGCATATATATTCATACATACATACAGAGAAAACCTCCACTCGGCGTGTCCTAAGGAATGAGCTACAATGTTTCTTAAAAAGTTTACTTTCTATTCATGTTTTTTGTTTGTTGTTCCTGTAAGAATGAAGGATCTATTGTATAGAATTGATTGTATGTATGTATACTTACTCGTATATGTGTGTGTATGTGTAAAAGTAATATATTTACAATGTTACACTTGGCTCGTTTCGCATTGTAACTCAACATTTTTCCAAGACGTTAAAATGAATGGTTGCAATTGTATATGTGTGACCTATGGATGGATGTATGTATGTATGAGCGTGTTTGTGTATGTGTGCATATCACAAGTATGCAGCAAGTGTAGTAGCAGTAGTCAAACCTCAACTAAAATAATTTATTTGTTGTTGTTAAGTTTACTTGTTTACATGCACTACATAAAGTAGACTTTTGGCTTAAGTGGTGAGAACATGTCAAGAAAATCGTTATACGTGCTCTGCTGCGTAAATAATGTACGAGGGTAGACAGCAATATATTATGCACAAAAGTAAACTGAGTTTTTAACGGGTGATTGATTTTAATAGCTTTAACATTTTGGTGTTATGGATTTCAATGAAGTCGACCGCCAAGTTGGTGTTTAAATTCAGTTAAAATTATGAGGAAGGTGCTGTTAGCTGGCTGAAGTAATTAACGCGCGGATTACGATGCCGAAGATTATGGTCAGAAAAATGTCTACAGGTAGTACAAACTTTTCAAAGAAGGCCGAGAAAAAGTGAATGATAGCTTTCGTCATGGAAGCCTTTGCACTTGAACAACCGATGAAATTGTTAATCGAAAGTGAAAAAAACTGTTATCGAAAAACGTTGAATCACTACTAGAGAAGCTACTGATTTCGCCGTATCGCTCACGCCATACATATTTTTCGGAAATTGTGGGAATTAAGTGGGTGTAGCAGCGAAGTATTTCCAAAATTGCTGAATGTTGATTTGCTTGTTCGTAGTACTTGGGACAAAAACAACAACACCGTAATCATGACTCAGTCACCATATTTATCAGATTAGGAAGCCTGCGACTTTTTCCTCAGCCTAAAATTAAATAGATCTATGAAAACAGGGCACATGAGTTTTCTCTGAATGACCTCAAGGCTTGGAAAAAATGTGGAAGCAAGTGTGTTATATCTAAGGGGAACTACTTTGAATAGGATAAAAAAGAAATTGATGAGAAAATAAATATTTTTAAAATTTATATTATTTTATGACCGGACCTCGTAATTAGTGTCAAAAATCATACTACAAATATAATTTTTCAATGGAAATTTTAGTCTACTTCCATTTTTTATTATATTTGAAAATACAGGTATCGAATTTAGTTAACGCATGACAGCTTGTAAAAATCTTTCGATCAGTTTTATACGATCACGTACACCATAATCTCAAAGTCGATGACGTGCAGCACGTCGGCGTATAACATAATTTGAAAAATGTGATGAATTGTATGTTCACAGATGTGATGTCACAATTTGGGACCAGATTGAATTGTAAAATTATAATAGATTATTTTTTAGCCAAAATATTCCTTCTCATAATTAACACTTAGAGTTTTCGCATAACTTACACAAGACTGAAAGCTGAGTCTTTATTTTCTTAAAATTAAACATTTTTCATTTCATTTCACTGGCCCTCGTTAGCCAAATTTGCTAACACAGAAAAATAGCAGCAGCTATAAATTAAACAAGACGCATGGCCACAGACTGACACACACACACACATACATATACACATATCCACACAGCTAAAAGTACGTCAACAAGTGTACACACTTGCTTGTTTTCTTCTGATCCAAAACATTTATAACCTGGTTATATCCGTTTAAAATTTGTTATAAAATATATAGACACATGGATGTGTGTAAAAGTTATGGTGTGCATGTATTTGAAAGCAAATATTTCCCGGTAAACATTTTCCAATGAGAAATTCCCTAAAACACTTAAAACAAGTGTTTGCTATACGTGGCAGTGATGTTGAAGTAATTTGATTTGCATCTATTTAGAATTGATGTGCTATTGACTTGATTTAGTTATTAAATGCTATAAACAAAAATTATTATTTAATAAAATTTAACGACTAAAGCGACAAAGATTTTTACTACCTGCAGTGAAGCAGACCATATGCTGTTGTGGTAAACAAGAGCACAACCGCAAGCTGATTATTAGTACCTTTTCAACTCTTCCTCTAGAACACCCAATTGACAAAAGGGCTATGAATTTTACTCTTACAACTAAGAGTCATAAACAGGGTTAGGAAATAAGAACAATATATTCTGTTATTTTAAATTAAAAACTTTCTTCCGATTATCTTCCAACAGACATGGAAATATTATGTTTATTACACAGTCTCAGCATGTGTACGTCTGCTTGCGAGTGTGAAAGTTCTAAATTATGTACGTAAACAAGTCGCCAAGATTTTAATTTGAGATTGTATGACACATATAAAATAATAGCAGCAGCAACAACAGCAACAGGAGCACAGGCAACGAAAACAAAGTTGAGCAACAAACACAAACACCAGCAGTAATAACACTGGGCCCTAAAAGCAAAGGACCATCATTATGACCTAACGCAAAAGTGCACATATAACTACAGTTGAGACATTTCATGAAAAAAAAAAAAAACGGAAAGAAGTAGGAAAAAAATATTGTGCCTTTCTTTTGTCGTATTCTGCCTTTAAGGCTTTCTGGATGCCGTATTTTATCTCTCACACCCACATTCACTTTAATTTACATCTTTACGGTATTTAATTCTTAAGCAGTTTCATTTTCTTTTATTCTCTCTTGTTCAAACACCCTGATACAATGCACACTCACATAAAACATACTCCAACATAATTGTTTGCTCAACAAAGCAAAAAAAAAATATAAAAGGAGAAAAACCTAGAATGGAATGGAAAAACGTCTAAAAATGAATTTATGCAAAATAAAATTTTATAGCAAATTGGGTTTAACTTTAACAACTATGATTTTTGCCAAAGTATTAATTTCGTAGGGTCATTTGGCATTGAATAAGTTTTCGAAAAACTTATTTGCTACTTGTATTTGAAAAGTTTGCTATAGAAATTCTTTTCCTTATATCTCGTTAGGAAATACTATATTCTATTTATGTGTGCATAATCTATTTGTTTCTTTTTTATAAGAGGGAAGTCAATAAGCTTTTGAGAAATCGTAAGAGCATTTTGAAACAAACTAGAAAAGGCTAATTATATATTCTTAGGGAAATTTGACACTTGCAGTGTATGTAGAAAATCCATGGTTTTTTGGAATAACTAAAATACCGAATTGGAAAAAGGGCCGTTAGAAAAGAAAACGCACTTACAATAATCTTTTTTTTTTTTTGAACAGATCCTGTTAGATTTAGCGGCCAATAGCTAATCAAATACATTTTCGCAAATACTCGAAATACATTAACCTACACTGTTTCTTGAATTTTATAATTTTCATTTTGTCTTCGGTAGTTCTCATACAGAGTATTTTTTGGTTGCATGAAGACTGACTCTTGACATCGTTAACTATGGTTTGACAACCCAAAATGTCAAACCGTGTTGACGTTTCCGTGCAATAAGGCGTAGCAATTCATCAAGCCTTCCAAATTGCGGAAGTTTATTTAAAAAATTAAATAAAATTTTCGAGAAAGCATTTTTATAAAATAAAAAATATGTTTAGCTAAGAAGCTCTTAGCTCTTGTTTACGCATCACACAAAAGTCTTTATGTCCTTCGAAATAAGTTAAGTTGAATGTCAAGCACTATAGCTTTCATGACAGAATTTTCGTTTCTACAAATTGATCAGTTTCTTGCTAAACAACGTTTGACAATCGATTACGTGAACAGTTAATTCGGTTGCAACTTTATTTCCGGAAGTGCTTTTGTTAGCTGACCTTCGATATACGTGCGATTTAATACCTCTTGTAATGTATTTCACATAGATATACTTATCATAACTATATGTAGTCTCTAATGTATACATTACTTTACTTTTTACTTAATTTTTATGATGTTAATATTAAATGCAACAACAACTTAAATTCAATATTAACAGATACAATAACTACCTGCTAAATATTGGAAGGGTTATTGGAAATAAGTCAAAATTGTTAGTTTTAAGAATATAGTTAAGTTGGTATAAATAAGACAACATTTTCTGAAATAAAACATTAATTTCACTAAAGAGCCTTAAATCGGCATTTATCATTTCTTGAAAGCATTCATCTGCTTTGGTTGAAAAGAAGGCATTAAACTGCCTCAACCACCATATTAAGCCAGTGGCGTTTTTAAGCGCCGGAAATTGAAAATCATTAAATTTGTGTTAAATAAACTGTTGCATCCTTGCGCACATTACACTCTAAATATCTTTTGATGAGGCTGTGCTGTCATTAGGTTATGCCAAAAACCAGCATTGAAAGGCACAATTGACGTCATATGGCCAGATTTACGGGACTGATCGAATGGACCATGTAACTCGTAGCATTGGCGGATATATGCCGCAAATCATATTTAAAAATGAATTCCATGAACTTATCTACGAGTCTAGTACACGAAAACTTTTGAATGTAGCCCATCTAGCGATTTTGTATGTCTGATCGTTTTTATTGGTTGAATGTATGCAACATTGCTTTAGGTATATATTTAGGTTAGGTAGAAGAGGGCTGCCACAATCCTCTTATCCTGGACATACACCTAAGCCAGTGATATCCGTTCTCAACCAGCAGAAAGCGAAAGCTCTTAAGTTATAGAAAATCTGTCTCATTGACGTATCCCCTTAATTTCTTCCAGGCAATATCTCTAAGCCGACTAATGTTGGGCGAAAGATATTGCCTGGAAGAAAGTGGGCAGTTTTAGTTATATACGTAGAACCAATTTTTTTTTGTAAAAAAAGTATTGGTCATGTTTTTCGCAGGTAAAAAATTTTTTGCTAGAAATTTTGTTCTGGAAAAAACATGCTGCCAGATTCATTTTACAGGTTTTTCGTTGTAAGAACAGAGTACTATTTTATTATTTTCCAAATATGTATTTAATATGAAAAATTTGTATATGTACTTTGACAGCATTTCGCCCGAAATGTTGAACTGAGTACTAGCCCTTGTAATACAAAAATCTGATTTTAACAATCCTGCTCGTTTTGAACTAAAATTTTAAATTATTTTAAATTCTCATGCAGATAAATAAAATCGCCCGATATGAACATATGTTGCTTGAATACCACCGACGATATGCAGGCATATAAAGTGCTCGACAAATAATTTTCTTTCAATTTGGGAAAATATATTTGAGAATTCAATATATTTAATTTCTACTAAGAAGAAAAATGCTCAACAGCTAACACATTACTGATATTAAGTCATGGTTCTGTGTTAAAATATTCTTCACGCTTATTTTTTCTTATAATTTTTTATGGTACATCATCCTATTTAAAAAAAAATTATAATCTCCTCCTTAACCATCAACTTTTGGTATGAAATTCTTTCTGCATATGACCCAACATTAAGGTGGTACTCTGTTATATGAAAAAAGAAGAATTCCCTAAAGTGCAGCTTATGACTAACATTTTGGTGGACTACATGAACGATATCCGCTGAGCCTCCAGACTTCATAGCAACAGTCTATTTGGCAAACCTTGCTCTAAAGAATTAAATATAAAAAAACTTTTATTTTATGGGCCATCCTACTGAACATGCATGAATTCATATGCAATATAGCAAATGCGGATGCATCCATAGCATGAATGCTGAGAATGGACTTGCTCATGTTATGACTTAAGTGAACTATTCAAATAAAAATTCAATACATACATGTACACATTTTATGCATTCAGTTTTTTATGGTTTATGATGGAAAGATTATTATATATAAAAATAAAATTATTTATAGTATGTAGCTACTACCCAGCAGTAAGTTTTATTAAAAGTATATCTCTTGGCATATGAATTATAACGTTTTATTATTTCTTCAAAATTATATTACTTTTATTTGAGATGTTAAAAATTAATGATTTTTTTTTACATGAATGCACAAACTTTTCTCCCTGTACAAATAACCTAGTTCCTATAATTTCTGCTGGGCATAAATTCATGAAAAACTCATATATTATATAATATATATATTCATTGAAGAAATGTTAAGCTATTGTATGTGTGTGTGTGTGTTCAAAGTTATTGGTAAATATCTAACAGACCAAAGTTAATAACAATATGGCCAGCATCACTTTCATTATTGTCATCATCAGCATAATCATTCTTCATTTTGCATGCTATTTATCGAGTTTTATTTTTTGATTTTATGATTTTCCTTTTTTTCCGTTCCTTTTCTACATTCCAAGCATGCATTCACATTTGCCACTCAGACTCTATCTCATCACATTTGATTTAATATAATAAAAATCCACTTGTTTGCCGGAAGCATCATCAACTAGAAATGAATCAATGACTTGGTGACTCAATGAACGATTTTGTTTTTTTTTTTCATTTTCTATTCTAAATTTGTTAGTTATTGAAAAAGTTGTGTCAATCCATTTGTACATTACTAATTCCTGCCACATAATCATGATGTTAAAGGATGGAGATACAAAGTTGACAAACATTTTTTTTCTGCCAGCAAAATACTGTCATTTTAGTTTTATCACTTTGCAACTGCCAAGAAAAAAATCCTTTGAGCTCTTAACTAGGAAATAATACGCCGAGCAAATTCTACTTACGAAGAAAAAAAATTTCCTACTTGTTCCGATAGACGGAATTTAGAGAAGTGGTATTCATCCAAAAGGACTTTGTGAGTCCATTTCATTTTTAGAGTATTTAATTTTTAGTATTTAGAGAATTTTAGTTCACCACGCGCTCATTCGATCAGCATTTTCTGGACGAAAATTACAGCACTTAATATCGATGGAAATTTCCACATAAATTCTATTGAAATTTTCAATCGATATGAATGATTCAGCTCTTGTATACTTTGTGGCCTTTAAGTATATGACATCCATAAGTCGCAGCATCCGGTGTTTTTCTTAGCTACGTGGGGACAACTGATATCAATAACCATTGTTTGACACCTAATAATGTCAAACTGTGTTGACATTTCTGTTCAGTAAGCTTTACCAAGTCATCATGGATAATGAACCCAGACCAAGCCTCCAAGTTGAGGAAATTAATTTAATGAAAATAATTCTGTTCTAAGCATTAAATACCTGCGAAGAAGCTTCCGAAAAAGCTTAAGTCGCATGCATTTAAGCAAAAAAAATTTTTGACCAATTTTTTAGGAAAGGCTAAAAATCAAATTTTTGGTTGAAACACAATTTTACCCAATTTTGCCCAAAAGGCGTTTATTTCTAATAACTGAGTATTGAAAGGAGTTTCAAATGCGAAGAAGCTTCCGAAAAAGCTTAAGTCGCATGCATTTAAGCAAAAACAATTTTTGACCAATTTTTTAGGAAAGGCTAACCCCTTTGCTAAAAATCAAATTTTTGGTTGAAACACAATTTTACCCAATTTCGCCCAAAAGGCGTTTATTTCTAATAACTGAGTATTGAAAGGAGTTTCAAATGCGAAGAAGCTTCCGAAAAAGCTTAAGTCGCATGCATTTAAGCAAAAACAATTTTTGACCAATTTTTTAGGAAAGGCTAACCCCTTTGCTAAAAATCAAATTTTTGGTTGAAACACAATTTTACCCAATTTTGCCCAAAAGGCGTTTATTTCTAATAACTGAGTATTGAAAGGAGTTTCAAATGCGAAGAAGCTTCCGAAAAAGCTTAAGTCGCATGCATTTAAGCAAAAACAATTTTTGACCAATTTTTTAGGAAAGGCTAACCCCTTTGCTAAAAATCAAATTTTTGGTTGAAACACAATTTTACCCAATTTCGCCCAAAAGGCGTTTATTTCTAATAACTGAGTATTGAAAGGAGTTTCAAATGCGAAGAAGCTTCCGAAAAAGCTTAAGTCGCATGCATTTAAGCAAAAACAATTTTTGACCAATTTTTTAGGAAAGGCTAAAAATCAAATTTTTGGTTGAAACACAATTTTACCCAATTTTGCCCAAAAGGCGTTTATTTCTAATAACTGAGTATTGAAAGGAGTTTCAAATGCGAAGAAGCTTCCGAAAAAGCTTAAGTCGCATGCATTTAAGCAAAAACAATTTTTGACCAATTTTTTAGGAAAGGCTAACCCCTTTGCTAAAAATCAAATTTTTGGTTGAAACACAATTTTACCCAATTTCGCCCAAAAGGCGTTTATTTCTAATAACTGAGTATTGAAAGGAGTTTCAAATGCGAAGAAGCTTCCGAAAAAGCTTAACTCGCATGCATTTAAGCAAAAACAATTTTTGACCAATTTTTTAGGAAAGGCTAACCCCTTTGCTAAAAATCAAATTTTTGGTTGAAACACAATTTTACCCAATTTCGCCCAAAAGGCGTTTATTTCTAATAACTGAGTATTGAAAGGAGTTTCAAATGCGAAGAAGCTTCCGAAAAAGCTTAAGTCGCATGCATTTAAGCAAAAACAATTTTTGACCAATTTTTTAGGAAAGGCTAACCCCTTTGCTAAAAATCAAATTTTTGGTTGAAACACAATTTTACCCAATTTCGCCCAAAAGGCGTTTATTTCTAATAACTGAGTATTGAAAGGAGTTTCAAATGCGAAGAAGCTTCCGAAAAAGCTTAAGTCGCATGCATTTAAGCAAAAACAATTTTTGACCAATTTTTTAGGAAAGGCCTTTGCTAAAAATCAAATTTTTGGTTGAAACACAATTTTACCCAATTTCGCCCAAAAGGCGTTTATTTCTAATAACTGAGTATTGAAAGGAGTTTCAAATGCGAAGAAGCTTCCGAAAAAGCTTAAGTCGCATGCATTTAAGCAAAAACAATTTTTGACCAATTTTTTAGGAAAGGCTAACCCCTTTGCTAAAAATCAAATTTTTGGTTGAAACACAATTTTACCCAATTTCGCCCAAAAGGCGTTTATTTCTAATAACTGAGTATTGAAAGGAGTTTCAAATGCGAAGAAGCTTCCGAAAAAGCTTAAGTCGCATGCATTTAAGCAAAAACAATTTTTGACCAATTTTTTAGGAAAGGCTAACCCCTTTGCTAAAAATCAAATTTTTGGTTGAAACACAATTTTACCCAATTTCGCCCAAAAGGCGTTTATTTCTAATAACTGAGTATTGAAAGGAGTTTCAAATGCGAAGAAGCTTCCGAAAAAGCTTAAGTCGCATGCATTTAAGCAAAAACAATTTTTGACCAATTTTTTAGGAAAGGCTAACCCCTTTGCTAAAAATCAAATTTTTGGTTGAAACACAATTTTACCCAATTTCGCCCAAAAGGCGTTTATTTCTAATAACTGAGTATTGAAAGGAGTTTCAAATGCGAAGAAGCTTCCGAAAAAGCGTAACTCGCATGCATTTAAGCAAAAACAATTTTTGACCAATTTTTTAGGAAAGGCCTTTGCTAAAAATCAAATTTTTGGTTGAAACACAATTTTACCCAATTTCGCCCAAAAGGCGTTTATTTCTAATAACTGAGTATTGAAAGGAGTTTCAAATGCGAAGAAGCTTCCGAAAAAGCTTAACTCGCATGCATTTAAGCAAAAACAATTTTTGACCAATTTTTTAGAAAAGGACTTTGCTAAAAATCAAATTTTTGGTTGAAACACAATTTTACCCAATTTCGCCCAAAAGGCGTTTATTTCTAATAACTGAGTATTGAAAGGAGTTTCAAATGCGAAGAAGCTTCCGAAAAAGCTTAACTCGCATGTATTTAAGCAAAAACAATTTTTGACCAATTTTTTAGGAAAGGCTAACCCCTTTGCTAAAAATCAAATTTTTGGCTGAAACACAATTTTACCCAATTTTGCCCAAAAGGCGTTTATTTCTAATAACTGAGTATTGAAAGGAGTTTCAAATGCGAAGAAACTTCCGAAAAAGCTTAAGTCGCATGCATTTAAGCAAAAAAAAATTTTGACCAATTTTTTAGACCTTTGCTAAAAATCAAATTTTTGGTTGATACACAATTTTACCCAATTTCGCCCAAAAGGCGTTTATTTCTAATAACTGAGTATTGAAAGGAGTTTCAAATGCGAAGAAGCTTCAAAAAAAGCTTAAGTCGCATGCATTTAAGCAAAACAAATTTTTGACCAATTTTTTAGGAAAGGCTAAAAATCAAATTTTCGGTTGAAACACAATTTTACCCAATTTCGCCCAAAAGGCGTTTATTTCTAATAACTGAGTATTGAAAGGAGTTTCAAATGCGAAGAAGCTTCCGAAAAAGCTTAAGTCGCATGCATTTAAGCAAAAAAAATTTTTGACCAATTTTTTAGGAAAGGCTAAAAATCAAATTTTCGGTTGAAACACAATTTTACCCAATTTCGCCCAAAAGGCGTTTATTTCTAATAACTGAGTATTGAAAGGAGTTTCAAATGCGAAGAAGCTTCCGAAAAAGCTTAAGTCGCATGCATTTAAGCAAAAAAAATTTTTGACCAATTTTTTAGGAAAGGCTAACCCCTTTGCTAAAAATCAAATTTTCGGTTGAAACACAATTTTACCCAATTTCGCCCAAAAGGCGTTTATTTCTAATAACTGAGTATTGAAAGGAGTTTCAAATGCGAAGAAGCTTCCGAAAAAGCTTAAGTCGCATGCATTTAAGCAAAAAAAATTTTTGACCAATTTTTTAGGAAAGGACTTTGCTAAAAATCAAATTTTTGGTTGAAACATAATTTTACCCAATTTCGCCCAAAAGGCGTTTATTTCTAATAACTGAGTATTGAATGGAGTTTCAAATGCGAAGAAGCTTCCGAAAAAGCTTAAGTCGCATGCATTTAAGCAAAAAAAATTTTTGACCAATTTTTTAGGAAAGGCCTTTGCTAAAAATCAAATTTTCGGTTGAAACACAATTTTACCCAATTTCGCCCAAAAGGCGTTTATTTCTAATAACTGAGTATTGAATGGAGTTTCAAATGCGAAGAAGCTTCCGAAAAAGCTTAAGTCGCATGCATTTAAGCAAAAAAAAATTTTAGACCAATTTTTTAGGAAAGGCTAACTAACCCCTTTGCTAAAAATCAAATTTTTGGTTGAAACACAATTTTACCCAATTTCGCCCAAAAGGCGTTTATTTCTAATAACTGAGTATTGAAAGGAGTTTCAAATGCGAAGAAGCTTCCGAAAAAGCTTAAGTCGCATGCATTTAAGCAAAAAAAATTTTTGACCAATTTTTTAGGAAAGGCTAACCCCTTTGCTAAAAATCAAATTTTTGGTTGAAACACAATTTTACCCAATTTCGCCCAAAAGGCGTTTATTTCTAATAACTGAGTATTGAAAGGAGTTTCAAATGCGAAGAAGCTTCCGAAAAAGCTTAAGTCGCATGCATTTAAGCAAAAAAAATTTTTGACCAATTTTTTAGGAAAGGCTAACCCCTTTGCTAAAAATCAAATTTTTGGTTGAAACACAATTTTACCCAATTTCGCCCAAAAGGCGTTTATTTCTAATAACTGAGTATTGAAAGGAGTTTCAAATGCGAAGAAGCTTCCGAAAAAGCATAAGTCGCATGCATTTAAGCAAAAAAAATTTTTGACCAATTTTTTAGGAAAGGCTAACTAACCCCTTTGCTAAAAATCAAATTTTTGGTTGAAACACAATTTTACCCAATTTCGCCCAAAAGGCGTTTATTTCTAATAACTGAGTATTGAAAGGAGTTTCAAATGCGAAGAAGCTTCCGAAAAAGCTTAAGTCGCATGCATTTAAGCAAAAAAAATTTTTGACCAATTTTTTAGGAAAGGCTAACCCCTTTGCTAAAAATCAAATTTTTGGTTGAAACACAATTTTACCCAATTTCGCCCAAAAGGCGTTTATTTCTAATAACTGAGTATTGAAAGGAGTTTCAAATGCGAAGAAGCTTCCGAAAAAGCTTAAGTCGCATGCATTTAAGCAAAAAAAATTTTTGACCAATTTTTTAGGAAAGGCTAACCCCTTTGCTAAAAATCAAATTTTTGGTTGAAACACAATTTTACCCAATTTTGCCCAAAAGGCGTTTATTTCTAATAACTGAGTATTGAAAGGAGTTTCAAATGCGAAGAAGCTTCCGAAAAATCTTAAGTCGCATGCATTTAAGCAAAAAAAATTTTTGACCAATTTTTTAGGAAAGGCTAACCCCTTTGCTAAAAATCAAATTTTTGGTTGAAACACAATTTTACCCAATTTCGCCCAAAAGGCGTTTATTTCTAATAACTGAGTATTGAAAGGAGTTTCAAATGCGAAGAAGCTTCCGAAAAAGCATAAGTCGCATGCATTTAAGCAAAAAAAATTTTTGACCAATTTTTTAGGAAAGGCTAACTAACCCCTTTGCTAAAAATCAAATTTTTGGTTGAAACACAATTTTACCCAATTTCGCCCAAAAGGCGTTTATTTCTAATAACTGAGTATTGAAAGGAGTTTCAAATGCGAAGAAGCTTCCGAAAAAGCTTAAGTCGCATGCATTTAAGCAAAAAAAATTTTTGACCAATTTTTTAGGAAAGGCTAACCCCTTTGCTAAAAATCAAATTTTTGGTTGAAACACAATTTTACCCAATTTCGCCCAAAAGGCGTTTATTTCTAATAACTGAGTATTGAAAGGAGTTTCAAATGCGAAGAAGCTTCCGAAAAAGCTTAAGTCGCATGCATTTAAGCAAAAAAAATTTTTGACCAATTTTTTAGGAAAGGCTAACCCCTTTGCTAAAAATCAAATTTTTGGCTGAAACACAATTTTACCCAATTTTGCCCAAAAGGCGTTTATTTCTAATAACTGAGTATTGAAAGGAGTTTCAAATGCGAAGAAGCTTCCGAAAAAGCTTAAGTCGCATGCATTTAAGCAAAAAAAAATTTTGACCAATTTTTTAGGAAAGGCTAACCCCTTTGCTAAAAATCAAATTTTTGGTTGAAACACAATTTTACCCAATTTCGCCCAAAAGGCGTTTACGAACACTAGAGATATCCTGTTTACAAATCAAATTCTGTGTTGAAAAACGTAAAATTTAAACGAATAATATAAAATTTTCTTGATTCAGTAAATTTTCTAACAAATGCTTTTTAAACCTTTGACTTTTTTAATTAAAAAAAATATATACATATATGATATTGGTTGATGGAAATTCACATCAATTTCAGCAAGAAGAGAAAAAATATTTGCAAAAGTTTTTATACTTAAAGATTATTTGTAGGGTGTTTTTCAATTAACTTCAGTGTGTTACAAGTTTTTTACTTCAACTAACAACATACAAGAAGAAAAGATAAAAAAATATTTCAATCAAATATTTGCATAAATTCGTGTTAATGATCTATAGGAAATTTTCCCAACTTTTGTTGCCTTTTCCTTTTCAATGGCTTCTGTATGCTGCAGAAATTTCACATATTTTAATACAATGAAATATAAGGTGCCATGGGAATACTAAAACTTACCTCAACAAAATATAGATATGTTCCTACAGGGTTTCTTGTGGAAAATATGTGGAAATGTGAAAAAAGGAACGGTAAAAATGATATTGAAGGAACGAAAAAAAAACAGTCGTTTCAACAAACATGCCACAGTGGATGACGAGAAGTCAACACTTGGCGTACAAATTTGTTTGGTAATAATGGCACGCCCCGAAGATGTGATGTGATTCATTGGAACCAAATAATAACGAAAAGGAAGCAAAAAGTATTAAAAATTTATTATATACGTACAACTATTATGTAACAAACACAAACGTGATACCAAGAATTATATGAAAGAGCTTTTTTATTATGAAAAAGAAACTTTTGATGAGTTTTTATTTTTCAATTAATAGATTCCTGAAATTTACAAATAACGCTCGAAGGCATTTTTGCGACAAAAGAAACCATTAAAAGAGTGATTGGATGTTATATAATTTATACTACTCTTGCTTAAGTTCAGTGAGTGATAAGCATTTCTTAAGATTTCCACTCTTCCAATTATTTCGCCAAAGGCGTTTTAATTAGACGAACTAAAGCTAAATTGATAACAATTATGACAAAGATTATTTATCTGTACAAAATTATACTTGCGGGAAATTTATTATATGCCTTAACCCGCGACATTCTTCACGAAGAAAATGTGAAACTTCAGCTAATATGTATGTTATGTCAATGATGTGTTGTATTTTCACTGTATCAAAGTTTAAAACGTTGTTAGTTATTACATACAATTCATACAATTTTCGACCACCCTCTTGACCTTGATCATTTTCTAAAAGAAAAATCCAATATGTTATTCTTCGTACCTCTATGCCAAATTTCATGTAAAGTGGTTCACTTTCATATTTGTTATATTAGAAAGGAAAAAAGTGCAGGTCACTATAAAAAGTGCAAGTCATTATGAAATATGCAACTCATCATAAAAAAATGCAACTCATTACAAAAAGTGCAAGTTATTATAAAAAGTGCAAGTCATTATAAAAAGTGCAAATCATCATAAAAAGAGCAGGTCATTATAAAAAGTGCAAGCCATTATGAAAAGTGCAAGTCATCATAAAAAGTGCAAATTATTATGAAAAGTGCAAGTCAGCATAAAAAGTGCAAGTCATTGTAAAAAGTGCAGGTCATTATAAAAAGTGCAAGTCGTTATAAAAAGTGCAAGTCATTATAAAAAGTGCAAATCATTATAAAAAGTGCAAATCATTATAAAAAGTGCAAATCATCATTAAGAGTGCAAGTCATCATAAAAAGTGCAAGCCATTATGAAAAGCGCAAGTCATTATGAAAAGTGCAAGTCATTATGAGAAGTTCAAGTCATTATAAAAAATGCAACTCATCATAAAAAATGCAACTCATTACAAAAATTGCAAGTTATTATGAAAAGTGCAAGTCATTATAAAAAGTGCAAATCATCATAAAAAGTGCAAGTCATTATAAAAAGTGCAAGCCATTATGAAAAGTTCAAGTCATCATAAAAAGTGCAAGTTATTAAGAAAAGTGAAAGTCAGCATAAAAAGTGCAAATCAGAATTAAAAGTGCAAGTCATTGTAAGAAGTGCAGGTCATTATAAAAAGTGCAAGTAGTTATAAAAAGTGCAAGTCATTATAAAAAGTGCAAATCATTATAAAAAGTGCAAATCATTATAAAAAGTGCAAATCATCATTAAGAGTGGAAGTCATCATAAAAAGTGCAAGCCATTATGAAAAGCGCAAGTTATTATGAAAAGTGCAAGTCATTATAAAAAGTGAAATTCATCATTAAGAGTGCAAGTCATTATAAAAAGTGCAAGCCATTATGAAAAGCGCAAGTCATCATAAAATGTGCAAGTCATTATGAGAAGTGCAAGTCATTATAAAAAATGCAACTCATCATAAAAAGCGCAAGTCATTATGAAGAGCGTAAGTCATTATAAACAGTGCAAGTCATTATAAAAAGTGCAAGTCATTATAAAAAGTGCAAGTCATTATAAAAAGTGCAAGTTATTATGAAAAGTGCAAGTCATTATGAAAAGTCCAAGTCATTGTAAAAAGTGCAAATCATCATAAAAAGTGCAAGTTATCATTAAAAATGCAAGTCATCATTAAAAGTGCAAGTCATTATAAAAAGTGCAACTCACAAATAGCCACAGCAGAACCGCACAGCTGCTGTCGGAAGCCGTTGTATTTTCAATAGATAAGTATTAAATATAAAAAGTAACTTATAACTTCGCGAATTTGAACTTTTAAACATTTAGATTTATAATTAAATGAATCCTAAAGTTTAAATAATAAAATACACAGTAATTTTTAATAAAATAAAACAACAGCCTTCTTGTTAATTGTTAATTATTGAGAACGAAACGATAAGTATACCAAGGGATAGAAAAAGTAATGAGAATCACGGTCATAAAAATTCCACGGAGATAAAAAAGCTTAAGATCTCAGCAGTCGATAACTCTACAGTAAGAAAAAAAATATGCTCACGCTAAAAGTAAATAATGTTGCAATAACTATAGTATATATAAACAAAATTTGTTCTGCAGCTAAATATCTTTTTTTTCTTTCTTAACAAAAACCTTAAAGTCCCTCCTAAAGACAAATGACAAATTTATTTGACAGCTTAATGAAAAACTTAAAAATATATTTACGACAGTGCCATATAACTTTTAGAAACGACTACATTCATTACATTTTTTCAACATTGTGTGCGTAAAATGATAAAAATAGCGAACGAAGTAAAACAAATGAAAAGTGCAAGAGGACAAGGATAAAATGAGGGCAGACGTACTACATCATGGTCACAACACTTTTAATTTGACACTTGCTAGTTAAACAATAAGTGTTGAAATAGAGAAGAGAATGTTGCGTTGCACTAAAAAAAAGGAAAACGAAAATTAAAAACCATTTTGTTACTTCCTTTTTGAGTTTTCTATTGCATTTACAGTTTGGCAAAGAAATTTTCACAAAGCAAGAGCTTTTTTTTAATTTAAATTTAATTTTTTTAAAAGGTAGCTCCACTTACTAATGGGCGAACTGTAGATTTACTATTTCATTAATTTAAATGCGCTGAAATCTAATATTTATCATAAAAGTAACAAAAACAGTTGCAAGATTTAAAAACTTACCCCTTTATTCATAAAAATTATGAGAGGCTTATAAGACTGTAATAGAGCAAATTTCATATGAAATTTTGTTTAATCACGCTGTTATTAGACTTTCATAATTTTTATGAATAAGGGGGTTATTCTCTTATAGACCAGTTTAGAGCTGGAACAAGCGATTGTTCACCAAAAAGATATATACAAATTTGCCATTTAAAAGATATATACAAATTTGCCATTTCCTGTGTAATTTTCGCAACATTAGATATACGAACCCACAAAGTATATACACATATTCTGGGTCCTTATGAATAGGGAAGTCAAATAAGCAATACCCATTTGGGTGTACGTGAAATCGGGTTTCCGAGACCCTCAGAAAAGCTACAGACTTGAAGTGATGTACTGCGTGGAAATATGTCTAAATATATTGTTACTGAAAATCAACAACTTCCGCAATACGGTTCCAGAGCTGGAAAATTTTAACTTATTTTTGGTATATGAAAGTGACCACCCACCTAAAACTAATTTGTGTTTTTTTTGTTAAAAAAACGTTTTTTATACTTCAAGAAGAATTAAATTGATATTAAAAATCAAATAAAATCAAAAACACAATTCCAGGGTTGGACAATCGAAACTTTTTTGGTACATAAAAATTACCAAGTAAAAACAATTTCTGTCTTTTTCTTTATAAATTAAACATATTTGATATTTTTAAAAGAAATTCGTTGTTATTAGGAATCAGATAAGCCAAAAATACAGCTCCAGAGCTGAAAACAATTATTTTACAAACTGTTCATACACATACAATTCCATCTAGCAAACAAGCTCTATTTGTTATTAAACCAAGTCTTGTTTTTAGTGTGAAATTAAGGATAAAGATAAGCCACGTAAAAAATACTTTTCTCATCACTTCACATCTTCAGTCGTCGCTATACTCCAATTCTTGCATTAAAATTCATGGCAATTGTTCATGTTCTTGAAGGTGTTAGAAGACGTGCTGTGCACCTTTAAATTGCCATCATTGCAAGATATGGAACAGTTTATTCAAACATTTTGTCGTACTTCTACTTTTGCTTGCTAACGCTTCTAGTCCATTAGCAGTAGATATTTTAAATACAAACAGCGAAAAACTTGATTTGAGCAGCAGTGCAAGAAAGTAATATGTATAAAATATTGAACTTACCCGTATCATTGGTTGAATGTTGACTAAAGGGATGGTTTGCTATTAAAGCTGGATATGCTTGATGCTTGGCGGTCATTTGATGGCATTGTGGAAGTAATAAAATTTTATTTTTATTTTAACTGCATTTTTGTTTTGTTGTATTCATGTGGTTTTTCTCTGCCCAGCGCAACACAAAGTCAAATAACTAAAATGTTTAGTTATTTTTCTGAAAAGAAGGAACAAAAATAAGAGGATATAATTGTGTATATCATGCCACAAACGTGATATTTATATGGTAAACAAATATTGTTTGTGTGTTTTTATTATTTTTTATATAAAGTAGTTTCTCCTAGATGATAAAAATTGCTGAATTTATTTTTAAACTATATGAGACTATTTTAAAATATTTCCATCATCTTTTTGGACCACACTTATGGTTAGCCTGATTATTAGCTGGAATATATGGAAAAAATTTAAAGAACTTAACTGGTTGCCTTTTTAATTAAACTTTATTGTCGTATTCCCTTAAATAACAAAAATTAGTTGAAGATTCTATAGATGCTTCTTTGTATCTCAAAGATCAGTTCATTAACTTGAAGTAGCAATAATCTTATTTTCTCCGAAAAACTTTTTAAACGTTATTTTCCTTCGCAACCAAACACTAACGTTTACATTTTCCATATTTAATTATGAAAACGAAGTTAATAAATCATATGAATATGAAAGAATGAAAAAAATATAACATTCATCCCTCATGGTGCTTGATTAAATGTTTTTTTTTTTCAATTTAATTCTATTGTCAAGGCGACAGCAACATTTGGCGGCTTTGCACATGAAATAAAAAGAAATATGCTGCTTTAATCCACATGAATATGAAAAAGAATTAATTTGTAAAAAACAACACATTTCGCTGTCATCAACGAAAAAAGATTTCCCTTGTCTTTAATTATTTATGTCGGAGATCAACTCTTGGTCAAACAATAGATCGAAAACGTCTGTCAGAGATCAAGTCTTGGTCAAACAATATGTGGAAAACGCCTAAGTGGCAAAGATCAAATCTTAGTAAAACAATAGGTGGAAATTTTGCTTCAAGTTGTAATATTTAGAGTTTTTAAGGCCATATTACTTACAGAAAAAATTACATATGTTTTACTTTTGTACGACTTACTACTATTAAAGAGCAATAATTTAAAAAAAATCATTATAAATGCCTGAATAAAACCAACACAGAATATATGTATTTGTTATGATGTTTTGAAAGTTCCGGAGAGGAATTTGTTCTAAAGTGTTAAAAACCGTGGCTAAGAATATTATTATAGCCAGCAAATCTAGTGCAACTTATTGCACTAGGATTTTGGATAAAATGGTACTAGGAATATAAAGGTAAAAGTCTTTCAAGAATGTTTTTGTCGAACAGGTACACTTTTCGCTGTATATGAATTTATTAAGATACAAAAATGACTTTAAGACGATGACAGTTTTCATCCATAATATTTATGAAAAAAATTCTACCACAACTGCTAAGAAGACAGGGTTACTTTCATATTTATTACATTAGTAAGGAAAAAAGTGCAAGTCAACATAAAAAGTGCAAGTCATTATAAAAAGTGCAAGTCATCATAAAAACTGCAAGTCATTACAAAAAGTGCAAGTTATTATAAAAAGTGCAAATCATCATAAAAATTGCAAGTCATCATAAAAAGTGCAAGTCCTTATAAAAAGTGCAAGTCATAATAAAAAGTGCAAATCGTCATAAAAATTGCAAGTCATAATAAAAAGTGCAAGTCATTATAAAAATGCAAGTCATCATAAAAAGAGCAAGTCACTATAAAAAGTGCAAGTCATCATAAAAAGTACAAGTCATCATAAAAAGTGCAAATCATTATAAAAAATGCATCATAAAGAGCGCAAGTCACTATAAAAAGTGCAAGTCATCATAAAAGGTGCAAGTCATTATAAAAAGTGCAGGTTATTATAAAAAGTGCAAGTCATCATAAAAAGTGCAAGTCATTATAAAAAGTGCAAGTCATCATAAAAAGTGCAAGTCATTATAAAAAGTGCAAGCCGTTATAAAAAGTGCAAATCATTATAAAAAATGCATCATAAAGAGCGCAAGTCACTATAAAAAGTGCAAGTCATCATAAAAGGTGCAAGTCATTATAAAAAGTGCAGGTTATTATAAAAAGTGCAAGTCATCATAAAAAGTGCAAGTCATCATAAAATGTGCAAATCATTATAAAAAATGCATCATAAATAGCGCAAGTCACTATAAAAAGTGCAAGTCATCATAAAAGGTGCAAGTCATTATAAAAAGTGCAGGTTATTATAAAAAGTGCAAGTCATCATAAAAAGTGCAAGTCATTATAAAAAGTGCAAGTCATCATAAAAAGTGCAAGTCATTATAAAAAGTGCAAGCCGTTATAAAAAGTGCAAATCATTATGAAAAGTGCAAGTCATCATAAAAAGTGCAAGTCATCATAGAAAGTGCAAGTCATTATAAAAAGTGCAAGTCATCATAAAAAGTGCAAGTCGTTATAAAGATTGCAAGTCATTATGAAAAGTGCAAGTCATTATAAAAATTGCAATTCATTATAAAAAGCGGGAGTTTGTGCGCTCACACAAGCGTTTATGAAGTATTAAAGGTGCGTTTTTTTATTTTATTATACTTTTTACCCGGGACTGTGGCCGTGAAGAATATGTGAAAGTTCAGCTAATATGTATGTTATGTCTGTAGCAAAGTTTAAAACCTTACTAGTTATCAGTTTAATAATTTCATATGTGCATACTCCATGTTATATATCAGATCTCAAAATATGTCTATGCCAAATTTCACCAACGGCTTTACTGAGATTTACATGATATAAGTAAAGTTTTGAAAGGCTACATTTCTTTAAAATAAGTTTACATATCTTATTGCTTAATTTGCTTTATTATTTTTCAGAAATATCTTTCTATATACTTTTTGCTTTTAAAAAATTACCTTTTACTTTAAGCCTATCGCGATTTATTTATGTGAAGGTGGCTTTTTTCTAAATTTTATACTTCAAACTTTTAATTTACTGGCATGATTAAAAAACAGCAATTCTACTAAAAAGAATTTGTTAAAAAAGTTTTGATACATAAAAACCCCTCCAGCTCACTTGCTATCTACTTCAGCGCAAAACATTGCAACCGTTATTGTTACTTACCAGAAGTGCCATGCGAGTTTCTAAACAAGTTTAAATTTGCTTTTGAGAAAAACATACTTCAAGCAAACTTCTCTTTTTTTCACAGGTACTCGTATGCCTCCCTTCTACACAACGATTCGCGTACAAGCATAAAGTCAATATAATTTATGCGAAATGTTGTTAATTTAATTTTTTAAAGTTACACAAAGCACGGCAACAAATTAAGCTTTGTAAATGTGAATTGCCAACGAAAAGCATAACAAACTAATTTTTTTTTTGAATGAATGAAGAACAAGCAGAAAAAATAACACATAAGTTGCTAGAACAATATTGAGGGAAATTTTTAATTAAGATGCTACAATTTATTTCATGTTAATAAAAATGTAGGAATTTATTTTTTATGCCAAGACAAGGGCTGTAAGTGCTGTGCTAGAAATAGAATAATCTGAAGTTTTTTCATGTTATTTATTAGTAATTGAAATGAAAAGTTGTGAAATATTTGATTAAAACAAACTTCCAGGCAAATATGTAACACTCACATATCCGACGTATGAGTTTTATTATGTTCTCGGTTGTTATTAATCATACGTCATGAGGTACGGTGCAGTATACGTAAGTGAATGTCCCAGCTTATCTGAGAATTGATTGAATTCTATGAATGACTGTAGAAATATTTTGATTTTAAACTTTTAATTAATTTTTAATTCCGTAACTTTATTTATATTATTTTTAACTTTTGATTGTATAAAAGCAAACTACACTTTTTAAAAACAGTATTTTTTAATGTTTTGGGAAAAAGTTTGGCAAATTGTAACAAACATTCAATATAAGAAATTTTAATTTAAAATAAATTTTAGAAAACTACAGGCCTCTTATGAAAAAATCATATCTAAAAAAGCCAAGCGCAACAAAAATAAATTAATCTGACTTTCTTGCTATTGTATATTGAAAAATAAGCTCTAATATTTTCGCCATTATTTTCAAAGCAAAAAAAAAAAAATAATTAAATAAAAAAATAAAAAAAGGAAACCTCCACTGAAAAATAAACACAAATCAATTGTGAGATACTATGGAAAGCGATAGCAACAAAAGTTAGAACAGATTTAATATAAAAAATAAGAAATAAATGAAAATATTGAAAATGTGATTCAATAGCGAAAATGGATGAATCAATAGAAGAAAGTAATTGCTTTCAAGTCAATCACGAAAATTGTAGTGCAATACTACAACAGCAAACTTATGAATCTATACACTTTTGAAGAATATTTTCAATATTTGGATTATTTGGACAGATCTGTTAAAAATGCAATTAATTTAAAAAAAACATCATGTAATTTGATCTCCTCGATCGATAATTTATATTGTATTTTAATTTTATAGAGACGTGAACTACGACCTATGTATAATTGAAGATTATTTATTAAGGAGTGATCTTATAATAGCTGCAAAGGAATTGTCGATATCGAGAACTAGCACCGCTGAGAATGTCAAACTGTCATCATGAATCGTTTGACGCCAGCGTAGTGCCCAAATTGTTGAAATTTACTTAAAAAAAATTAAATCTGTCTGCGAAGTTCATAGAGCACTTTTTTCAACGAATTGTGTTCATTGATTAAGCTCGTTACTGATTAGTGAATTAAAATTTACTATTTTGTACGGTTTACACGTTGGCATGGCTATCGGTCCTTACTTTTGTCGAAATAAGCAAGCAGCTGACGTTAATATTAATCAGCTAAACGTTAACGATATTTCCATCCACTAAGACAGACTAACCCTCTTCATAAACGATTTACAGCAAAAGGAATTTGGTGACAACTGTCAGGTCATGTTCAATGATCCTCTCGTCTTTGCGATTTAACGTGTTTGGAATAATTTTTATAAAGCTTAAGCCAACAAACCAGCAACTCTTGAAAAGTTCGAAGTCAATATTCAAGGCACCATGGGCACCATATGGCTAAAATTTATTGAAAAAAAAGTAGTAAAAAAGGCACGGATCGAATGGATCATATAAATTGTACAATATACCGGAAAAATAAGTGCCAAGATATTATCTACCAGATTTAAAAAAAAAATATTCATTCTAAAAACAATTTTAAATGGTATTATAATTTTAAGTGCATATCTACCCGATTTACAAAAAAAAAATTCATTTTAAAAACTATTTTAAATGGTATTATAATATTAAGTGCAAAATAAAATAAATAAAATGTAGATCGTAAGAATTTTAACGAAAATTTTTATATTGCTATATTAAATTGAATTAAGATTCTATAGGCTAATTGTTCGAAATTTTTAATTTAAATCTCAGAAAGACCTGATAAATATTCCAAGGCACAAAGGCAAGTCAACATCAGTTTTTGTTATTCAACTTACACAGCAGAGCAGAACAGCTGTTTTCGAAAGACGCAACCCTTTCATCATCAGTGCTCTTGTGTATTGTGTTTTTCACCATTTATTAGGTGGCTTAGTTGAATGTGATAACAGTTCCTATTTACACAAATTTTATTGTGAAAAAGAATACGAGAACTGTATCAAGCTGATGTTATCACATTCAACTAAGCCACCTAAAATATTTGATTTTTTTCTTTTCTTTTAGAAATCAAACTCTTTTTAATTTGATAAATATTCCAAGGAAAGTCAACATCAGTTTGTTATTCAACTTACACAGCAGAGTACACGTGCTTTTAAAAGAAGTATTAGAAAAAAATAGAAACTTCAGAGCATTTTGGTAGATAAGTGTGAACGAAATGTTTTGGTTATATGGGTTTTTACACCCCCTCCTCTTTTACTTTGCAATTTGCAGTTGTTTGCATTGTGATTACAGTAAATATATTTAAGTAGCACGCACGAGTCTTCTTCTTTATAAATACATATATGAATGCATGTGATTGCAAGAGCTTCTGCAAGGGTTTGCAATACTAGTTTTCAGTCCCTACAATTTCATTCAACAATTTATAGTATCTTAAATGAAACATGAGCAATAACAACAACGACTTATTTTGTATCTATAACTATTTATCAGTAGTTCATTTTGTACACTTGACTGATTTATTTACATAAATAGTTTAAGAAGTAAGATTTTTTTTAGCAGCAACATCTCGATAAATCAATATCCTTAATGATTTAAAACAAAAAAAAAATTGCTATATCATGATGTCATTTATATTTCTATGCTATCATAAGAGCAATGAATTTAATATAATTAAACATTCTCAACATGTAGAACAAAAACGCTTGAAATGTAATGAATTTCAATTGAATTACTAAGAACCCCCCAAAGGGCATGCAAGCACATGTCGATAACGAAAGTCAATTCTATATGTGAGCCTGCCTATAAACTTACGTTCATTTACTGAATAAAAGGAGCTGCAGAACAGGTTCGTGCAAGAAGCCACTGCAAATTAAATTTCTAAATTAAGGCAAATATTTGAGTAGCAACTTTAATGGTAAATTTAAATTTACAATTATTTTTCTTGAAAATCTATTGTCATTTGTTAACCGAATGCCTGTTGTTGTTGGTGTTGTTGCAACTTTTTTTCTTATTCGTTTCTCTAAACACACAAATATGTATATGCAAGCTATACAAACAAACAACATCTGCATGCGGTTTATTGTCTTTTGTTCTATTTTTACCAACTTCATAGAAATAATGAAGAACCAACGGACGGCCGGACGGACAGACAGGCAGGCAGACAGACGAACAACTAACTGTTATGCGACGACTAACCTAAAGCCCTAATAACTATTTGTCTTTATGTCTAACTTTTCAGCTTGCAAATTGAAAGACTCTCGGCTTGCCTGTCTGTCTGTCTCTCTGTCTGTCTGTAATTGTTTTTACCTAATGTCCATAACAAATGAAAATGTGCACAAGTATTGTTCTGTAGGCGTTTGTTTGTCGAATGATTGAATGAATGCATGAAGGACTAAATGAATGAACGACTGAAGGAATGTGTAATCCATTAGTTTAATTCAATTTAAAAATGATGTTTCATTGTAGTAGCTGCACTATTTTTTTTTTGTTCATTGCTGTTGCTTAGTCTTGCTTGTAGTTTCTTATTGTATAGCCTGTGCGAAACAATGGGAGGAGATGACACTAAAAAGAATGCATTTAAAAATTTAAAACAATTTCAATTTAATGTTTTGAATGTAATAAACACGCAGATCTATTCAAAAACGAAACTTTCAATTGTTTGCTTTCCTTTTGTTGCAGTTAATGGAATCCCAGAAAAATTCAAAGTTTTGTCATATGATCATATTTATTTTCTAAAACAGGCATATATTTATTTCAAATAAAAAATTGCTGTATTCGATATCGGTACAAATTTTCAATACAATTTGGGTGGGAATTTCGATTGATATGGAATGTCCATAACGATTGTTACGATATTCATTAATAGCTTTTTTTTTTTTTTTTTGCTAATTTTGAACATTAAGCGCGTGGCAGCGAAGTTCGTTCTTGCTGAATTTTTGAATTAAAAAAAAATGACAATAAAATTTTTAAATATTTTAATGAAAAAAGAACCAGCACGATTAAAATTAACAATTATAGTGTAAGTCAGTTGCTGCTTCGTAATTTTTTGGCCCAAAAACAATATCGTAATCCTGCGTCAGTCACTGTATTCAGCAGATCACTTTTTCCTTTTTGTAAGATTAAGGACCCCTAACATAAAAGAGCCATCACTGAGGGAACTCAGATACATATCAAAAAACTAAGAACATTATATTCGACCGGGTCGAAACTTAAGCATCCTCCAAATATTTAGTAAATAAATTAAAAAAGTTTTATTATAGAACGAAATTATTATACATTTAAGAGAGAATGTGTACAATTTGCAAAAACAATTTTATATGATGAAAACAGTAAAACTGAAAATGGATATTGAAAAGTATTTTGAATACTAATAAAACTTTATTAAATAAATAAAAAAATTTATTAAGCTCGACGTCGTATTTATATAAAATTATTTCAATTTTCTTTTATTATTCAATATTTTGTTAACAATCTGTTAACATCATCAGTAATAAGCAATAGGAAATTAAATTTTAAAAATATAAAAATTCAATGTCCTTTGCTGATGTTAACAAATTTGTTAACGAAGCATTGAATAATAAAATAAAATTTAAATAATTTTATATAAAAAGCGACCTCGAGTTTAATTAATAATAAAATAAATTACCTAAATAAAGGTCATAAAGTTAATAACAATTAAATTAAAAATATTTAACCTGCTCAGAGTTCTTTTAAAGTATTTCTGTGTCCCACTTTAAAACTCTATTTTGACAGGGTCACTCCGGGAAGGTCTGTGGGGGACACATCTCACCTTTGCTATAAACACTAAAAAGTAAATTTTTGACGTTTATGAAGTGTAAAAATTAAATTTTTTTTTCATAGGGGCATTTACGGGGCAAAGGTGTAGTAGTCTAGGATAAAAGATCAGACTAATAAAAATTAAAAATTTAATTTTTAAGGATTGTAGACTTAAGGAATACAATTTGTTAAATATTTATAATAATTTTCTATGTAATATGTTACTTCAAGGCCCAATAAAAGGGGTGGGGTCAAAAAATTGGTTTTTCTGATTTTCTGGCTGCAATTTCAACGCTTTGAACCTTCTTAGACATAAAAATATATCTATATTAAATTGAATTAAGATTCTATAGGCTAATTGTTCGAAATTTTTTAATTTAAATCTCAGAAAGACATGATAAATATTTATCATGTCTTTCTGAAATGTTCGTTAAAATTCTTACTACATAAAATTATATCATTTGCTTAACAAAATTACAAAAAATATTTTAAAAATTATGTTGTTATTTGGTTTAGTTCTTTTTAGGGGAATTATTTTCCCTCTGGTCCGCTTCAGCCCATTTACGAACTTGACCTGTGCTATTCTTCAAAATTTATCTGTACCAAATTTCAAGAATCTGACTCGTGTCGTTTGGACTGTATCGTGATGTCCACAGACAGATGAATCACTGATCAAGAATATATGAGTATTTATACTTTATGGGGGTCTTAGAGGTATATTTCGCTGCGTTGCTCACGGAATGAGGAAGTGAATATATCCCCCATTTCTTTTTTGGATGGTTTAAAAATTCATATCAGGATGGTATGAAAATGCATAAACTGGCATAAGTTTATTATATCTGAGGAGAACAACTTGGAAGGGCACAAAATAAATATGGATCAATAACAAAATCATTTTTGTGAGAATCCACTGTGAAAACCCTATAAAAATGTGCCAAAAGAAACATATTCCTCCATATTCTGTAACTATTTGACGACGCCAACGTCAAGATAATAACAAAAATAGAACGATAATTTACACTTTTTCTCCTTTTTCTGTTGGCTGAAGTAGTAGAACACGAGACTATGAAGCGGAGGGTCGTGAGTTCGAGCCCGCGCTGAGTCATTAAATATTGTGTTGAATTCTTCTGATCAGAATTAGTGCGTGGTTGTGTTAGTTGTTGCCAGCCTGTTTCAATGATGAAGGCATAGTTACTGGTCACTGAATATAATTGGCAGCGACGGACACCATCATGTACTAAAAAAAAGCAGAGTAACAGCACCCACCTTCGTCGGCCCTGTAGCAAAAATTAGCCGGCGAAGTGAAAGGTTGAAATAGCTACAAAAACAACTGTCTATCTTCTCATCTTTCCTAATCTGTCCCCTCAATACTATCCCCTCGTTTTCAGTTCCGGCGCAGTGCATTTGCATATATAGGGGTCATCCCCTGAGTGCTGGTCCAAGATAAAAAAAAAAAAAACGCCTCTTAATACTTTGTAGCCCTTAGACATCCATTTTTTATGTTGTCTAGACGCTGACGTCCACAAATAGTTACAGAATAAGGGGAATTGAAAGGCTTTTGATTTTTTTAAAATTTTTGACTACAAAATAAACAAAGTTTCTTAATTTCATTATACAAAACTGACATGATAACAATTTTCTCATCATCTTGTCCGAGTGTGCAGTACGTCTGTCTCTAATTTACTTGACTTTCTTTTGCCAGTCAATTCAGTTTGTAAAAACGCAAAGAAGAAAAACTTGTCTTAAGCATTCACCACAGATTTGGAGTACAAAGGGAATGCATTTATTTTCACAAGCATCTTTTTTTCCTTCCTCGGTGTGTCTTCGACTGCTGCTGCTACCCAGTCAGATCCATCTTGAATATCTCTCTGGCATATAATTTAAAATGCAAAATTATCTCTTGCCACATTTTTTTATTCTGTACCCCGGATTTTTATTTTATATCTAATTTTGTTAGTTCGTCTGTTGTTTCTGCTCGGCATTATGGCATGCACTGATGTTTCGTTTCGCATTTGTATTTTGACTGGTTGTTCTGAAACTATAGTGTTATTATTGCACGAGTATTCAGTAGCTTTAACAGTAGAATTTTCAGTTGATGGATTGTAATGTTTGTTATTTTTGTGTTAGAAGGATAAATTTATGTTGTTTGTTTGTTTGTTTGCTTGTTTGTATGCCAGTAATGGAAATTTTCTTTCCTTTTCTGATGTTGATTATTCTTTCTCCATTATTTGCTTTTTTGACTTGAAGTTGTATTGTACACAGAAGAAATGCATTTGTTTGCTTGTTTATTTGTATTGCTTTAGTTGCTGTTGCTGTTGCTGCTGCTGCTGTTGCTGTCGTTCCTGTTTGTTGTTTTTGCATGCTTGAGTGGATAATTGAAAGCAATTAAATAGAGATTTAACTTTATGTTTTTATTTGTTATTCATCGTATTCATTTATTTTAAAGTTGGTGTACGTTCATGTAGTTGCAATAACCCAACGTAAATGGTACAGAACAGAATATTTTGAATGGAGTTTCAGAGAAAGCAATTAAGCAAAGGAGATGTTTTGGTGTCCTCTTATTTAATACTAGTGCCGCATTTGGGACAATAATATAAAAAAAAACAATTCGTGCTGGTTGGTAAACTTGTAATTGTTAGGAATTTTATAATTATTTCAGTTTGAGGTCACTGCTTTTATATAAAAGAATTTCTTATTTTTATATTTGATGATATTAATTAAGTAACTGCATGCTAAAATAATTAAAGAATTCAAACAAAAGGGAAAAATAAATTTATAAAATAAAGTCCTTATACGAAGTCTGTGAAAAAAATTAAATGAATTATCCACTATTTTATGCTGTCGATAAAAATGGATCCAAAAATTTTGGTAAAAAATGGTATTAAGCGATAAAGTTAAATATTGCGATTGAAATACGTTGCTTGTATTTTAAGTCTGAAAAATATTTACAAGATAACAAACTTTTAAAAAAGGTACGAAAACATGTGAATTATGTTGATCGTCCTGGACGACTCAGCACATAAACAACCGATCAAAATGTGGAGAAAATGAAGAAAATTGTTAACGAGGATCGTAGAATCATTATTTAAGGACTTACTAAGAATGTCGGCATATCGATTGCCGTATGCCAAAATTTTTTTTGGAAATGTGGGGCAGGAAGTATGTCTGTCATACGTTAAGTTCGTGCTAAAATTGTTGCTTATTGGCAAAAAAAATATATAATAATAAAAATTTTTAGCCAAAAACGATATCGTAATCGTTCTTCACCCACTATATTTATCCTTGTGCAACTTTTGCCTGTTCCCAAGGTTGAAGGGATCCAAGAAGAATGAAACACATTTTGCGATAATTGAGCCGATAACAATAGCATCGTTGAGAGAGAGCTGAACCGAAAATTGAATATCAGAACTGTTTCCGGGATGAGAAAAAAGCTGGCGCAAGGGTATTACATAACGTGGGCCATTTAAAAGTTTAAATATAAAAATGCAATAAAAAAATGTGTGGTGTCGTGGGACACCGGATAGGAACGAAGTTCCTTATTATATAAATATTAATTTTAAGTTCTATTCGAGGTATAAAGAAAATGATTATTCGGGAATACATTTTTTATTATGATTTTTTTTTTCGCCGAACCAACGAATAGACAGAATCAATTTTGTTCCCAAACGAATTTGAATTCTGTCACGGCACGGCTGCGTATGATTAATATTTGTTTGTATGGAATCGTATTACTCATACGTCTTAGACATTGATTTATAAATAAAAAAATCTTACGTTACGAACGTTGTTTTCCCGGTTAGGGTACCCCTCCGCATCATCCCATAAGGAACTTCGTTCCAACACAAAATCGGTTTGAAATTTTGCCAAATTAATTTTTGTTGTTGTGAAGTACAATTGTTCCGGCTTGACTCTTGAACCAATTGAACTTTGTAAGGCATCATAAAGTAATCTTTTTGCAAAATTCGCTGGTGCGTGAAATGTGCAATTCTTGCTGATGGGATCTCATGCAATTTGTGCTGATAAATTCACGTGCTCATTTTCAGCTACAGCTACTATATCTTCGGGGTGTACGCACTGTACGATCACGCTCAAGTCTTGGCGCATCAACAATGAAATCACTTTCACGAACTTTAACAATAAACTTGCGTATACCAGTTACTGTTGGCTCTTTTCCGCGACCAAATTTTAAGTGACATTTTCGTGCAATTTCTGACCAATTGCGTTTGTATTGGAAATAAATTTCCAAAAAATTCCAAAGTTGCTCAAGCGTAAATCGATTCATATCGTTCAGTGGAGATGAATTTTTGTGACAGAATAGATTGATATAAGCATTGCCAGGTTCGAAATAACCGGGTCGTTAAAATTTAAACCGATAAATTGCTCACCCGATATATGGGGAGGACTACTTGGAAGGGAACAAAGTAAAAACAATTTTTGCTAGCTAACTAAAAATGCACCTTATATTTTGAACAGACCTCGTATGTATATACACATTTTTTTAAGTTATACATATATATCACTTGTTAATTATTCTGATTTTCACTTTACATGCTTTGAATTACATAAGTTTTTTTAAATTTATTTTTAAAATATTGAATATAAGCGAAAGTAAAATGTTTATGATGTAGTTTTCGGAATCTTCAATGACTCCGGGATATTAAACTATTTCTTTATGTCTAATTTACTACTTTTAAATTAAAGAAAAACGTTGTGCTGGGATTTTAAGCTGCATTTATTTCTTTCCGTAAGTCTTTATGATAAATGCTCGAATTATAAAAGAAAAAAAAAAAAACAACAACTTAAGAAGAAAAACTTATCTTGTCTATCTACTACAAGAGTAAGAAAATTCAAATAGACAAAGTTTCAACAGGTTTGCTTATTTTTCTTTAAACTTTTATAGAAAATAAAACTACAAACCAGACTAAAACTGTGGCCAATTTCTGTATATTTCCTCAAAACTGTTGCAGGAAAAATCAAAAAGAAACATCACAAATTATTTTCTTTCGAATACTCAAACATGCATTTTCAGTCTTGTGCTATAATTTTGTATTGCGTGTTAATTTTAGAGTGTCACAACACCAGAGTAACGCTGGCAAATTGTTGAAATTTTTAATCAAAATAATTGTTCTATTCGTTAAACTCATCGTGCACTTCTACCATTTCGTCCTTCAGAGCGGCTAATACGTGGAACAATAGATCATTTTCGGACCACATTTACTGTTACTGATCTTGCACACGCCGTAAGACGCCGAACAGTGCGCACTGAAGAAGCTGTATCCGCTGTACAGAAAAACATTGAAGATGATCCTAATCAATCAATACGTCGCCGTTTTCAGCAACTGGGGTTCGGGTCCTTCCACTTTGTGGAAGATTTTTTTTAGTTGTTGCAAATTAGTGTTCCAGATTGTGCTTTCTATCATATTTAAACATTAATTTCATAAAATTTTCTTTGCAATAAAAGCCGTTTCATTGATATAAAAATATATATTTCCTAGTTTTATTGCAATTTAAACTTGTGTCACTCTATAAAAAACACCTTTTATTTTTCTTCATGTTTTCTATTGCAATTAAAGCAATTATTAAAAAAAGGTTTCAAAAGCAGGTAGTAAAAGGGACTACTGTGCCAACAAAATTAAATGTAATAATGATTTTATATCTATTTAAAAATCAACAATCACAGGCTTTTTAAGCAAAAAAAAAAAAAAAAAGAGGTTCAAGTTTTAACAAATCACAATAACAGCGTTAAATTATTGTGCAAGGACATATTCAAGTTTGTGTAAAAATAAGTTAAACTGTCTCACCCGTCACATGTTAATGGCTTAATATGATGATACAATAAAAATCACAAGTTTAACCTCGTATTCAATTAAGCACATAAAGGCGATATCGTTCATCAATACAAAGGCATTAACTATCGATAATAACAATGGATCGCAACCCACTGGACACCACAAAATTTTTGTTATTATAAACACACACACACACACGCATACACACACTTTGTAATGAAATTTCCATATGACATGCATGTATTGTTGCACTTAATACCATTTATATTACAAGCTGCTTCATTTTTTTCTATCTATTGCACTGCATTTATGTATAAAATTAATGTAGCAAACGAGCAGGTCAAAAAAATCATAAAAATTCCCATTTAATTAAAATATATGACAATTAATATGTAAAACTATTATTTATGTGCAAAAAAAAAAAAAAATCATTGCAAAAAACTATAAGCAAAATGGCGAATTAAAAATGCAATGTATGAAATTGTTTATAAAAACTGCTTATTTATTTATTATTTTAGAGCACAAAGCTGCAGTTGCTGAAACAAATGTGCGGTGCAGGCTGCTGTTAACAATAGATATTTATCAACATGATATTAATTAAATATTTACACGTTTCAATGTAAATATCTATAAATAAATTAGTTAGCAAGTTTATAAAGGAAAATGGTACGTTTATCTGTATAATTGCGTTTTATCGCATACATTCAAATGTTTTTAATGTTATTTAAATAAAAAACAAGTAAAAACGTCATATTCGACCGGGTTGAATCTTAAATACCCTCCAAATATTTAGTAACAGAGTTCCTTTAAGACATCTCGGTACCCAATTTTAAATTTCTATTTTGAGAGAAGGACCGTGGGGAAGACGTTTCACCTCTGCAAGATCAGAGAACATCTTCTCTGGCTTGCAGAGCTTCTTATAGGCTTAAGGAATAAAAATTGTTCAATATTTACTCCATTTTTGCATATAATATCGAACCTCAACGTCCACAAAAATTGTGGGTGCTGCTGGCTGAAGTAGTAGAACACGAGACTATGAAGCGGAGGGTCGTGAGTTCGAGCCCGCGCTGAGTCATGAAATATTGTGTTGAATTTTTCTGATCAGCATTAGTGCGTGCTTGTGTTAGTAGTTGCCAGCCTGTTTCAATGATGAAGGCATGGTCACTGATCACTGAATATAATTGGCAGCGACTGACACTATCATGTACTAAAAGCAGAGTAACAGCACCCACCTTCGTCGGCCCTGTAGCAAAAATTAGCCGGCGAAGTAAAAGGTTGAAATAGCTACAAAAAAAAAAAAAAAAAAAATGTCTATCTTCTCATCTTTCCTAATCTGTCCTCTCAATACTATCCACTCGTTTTCAGTTCCGGCACAATGCATTGCATATATAGGGGTCATCCCCTGAGTGCTGGTCCTACTCCTAAAAAAAAAAAAAAATAAAAAAAAAATAGACTATATCATGTTTTCCACAGACGAAAGTATGGGCATTGCTAGATCGTCTCAGACTTGATCACAGATCAAGAATATATATACTTTATGGGCCCCAATTCCCTTTGGAGGGTATTAAAACTGTATTTTGGCGGTGTTGCTCTGGCAAGGGTTGTCGGGGAGACATTTCACCTTTGTCATAAAATTCAAAAAATAAATGTTTGGGATAATTAACTACAAAACTAAAAAATTGTTTTTTATAGGGTCCTTAAGGTGGCAAAGGGGGAGGAGGGGGTAGGGCAGAGTAGCACCAGGTTACGTCTTAGGTTCGTCATTGTTATTTTTACGGAATGTAGACTTAAGTAAAACAGTTTGTTAAATTTTTACACTATTTTTGCATATAATAACGCTCACTTAAGGAGGCAGGGTCCAAAAATGATTTATGGCTCCAAGTTCAACGCGTTGGACCTTCTTCCGCATAAAAATATATCAGTTGCTTAACAAAATTGCAAAAAAAACATTAGAAATTTTTGTTTTTTAGAGGTTGGTTTAGTTCTTCTTCTTCTTTTTTCTTTCTTGCCCGATTTAGCCCATTTCCGAACTTAACCTGTGCTATCCTGCAATATATATTTATACCAAATTTCAAGAGTCTGGTCCTTTTCGTTTGGACTGAATCGTGATTTCCACAGACGAACGGACGGACATGCTCAGATCGTCTTAGATTTCAGCACTGATCAAGATTATATATACTTTATCGGGTCTCAGATGGATACTTCGCTGCGTTACAAACGGAATGACAAAGTAAATATACCCTCCAAATTCTTTTTTGGAGGGTATAAAAAAGTATGTCCTTGAGCTCTATCATTTACTCCATTTTTATATTTTTAATTGTCGTGAAGCTGTGGCCTGCCGTGGGTCTCTGCAATCTTGCGAACAGGAGAAATGCTCAAGAGGCCAAATCTGGTGAATACGATGACTGAAGCATAATTATTGCGTTTTTTGGCCATAAATTTAATTTTTTTAAAATTAATAATTCAGCAATTGTACAACGAACTGCCACACCCTTCATGAGCAAAATTTCCGAAAAAAGAAAAATTGGATGGCATGGGTCAACCGATATGCCGGAATCCTCAGCAATTTCTCTTGTAGAAAGTCGGCAATTATTCAAAACAATTTTCTACGCTTCTTCAACATTTCCAGCGGTTGTTGATGTACTGGAGCTTCGAGAACGAGCATGAGTAACCGTTCAAATTATCGAGATATTCCTATTAACGATTTTCAAATAATCAAGAGTCTTTTGAAATTTGTCTTTCTCGGATTTGGACGAAATATTTTATTTTAGTAATAATATCTATAAATCGTTTAAACAACAAGTAAATTAACACTTTAATTCATCATAACTTGAAGACAACTGCATTAATCTTGAAAATAATCAAAAATCATATACTGCAATACATATTCAGCAATTTGCTCTTTATCATTGAAAAATATATTCCTTTCTTCACAATTTAATGTGTAAAATACAGATTAATTGCGCATCATTTAATAAATTAATGCTTTTAAGAAAAATATCGTTCTGTATTGAATTTGCACCTGTTTTTGCTTTCGCAGAGTATAATTTTATTATTCATTTATCAAATGATAATTAATCACACAGTCAACGGAGTTAAATTTAACAATAAATAAATGGATACGATTCAAGGAAATCAAAAATATTAAATTCATTTCACCTACAAAACATCACATTTTATTTAAGCTGATAGGTAAACAATTTTAATGACATTTTAAGTTGAAAAACATTTTTTATTCCAACTTTTAATTGAATTGAAATGTATGGTTGTGCTGGTTGGTTTAGCATTTGCTGGCACGTACGTGCATTATTTAGTGATTACAACCATTTCCAACTAAACTTGAAACATTTTGGTGCATTTTTTCCACTATTGCTGTTGTTGCATCGTCAAAGAGAAAAAACAGAAACCATTTAAATTCCTCGTTAAGTCGTAAGGGGGGAAAAAAAGTCTAAAAATGTGTGTTGTAAAAAAAAAATTAGCACGAGTATATATTAAAGTGACATTTTGTAACACATGGATAATCTCAGTTAAAATATTTAAAATGTTTTAAAAGTTGTTGTGTCAACATCTGGCCGGCGCAATCATGTTCAGTTTCATAAACATGAACATTATTAAATTAAATGTAAATCAAAGTAATGCTCTGTGTCACATCATGCACAACCGTTCAAACGATGTTTGCATTGTGTGTTTAGCAACTCGTAGGAAAGTTGCATTTGTGTCCGGGCAATACTGCTGAGCAAGGACTATGAACAAAAAACATATTTATGCTTCTATTGTGTTCGGAAATTAATCAATATTTTTCGATATTTCATCCATTCAATTTTGCATACAATGGAAACAAAAATCCAGTTGTTCGCATTTAAATCAAGCCATAACTTCGTCAAAAGTAGGAGTTTCATACAGATCGGTTTTTAATAAATATGCCATTTTTAATGTTAGTGTTTTTAATGTGATAAAATTTGTATAACTAGGGACTGTCATTCATATTCAACGAAGCCACCTAATAAATGGTGGCAAACAAAATACGCATGAGTACTGAAGATGAAAGTGTAGTGACTTTCGAAAACAGCTGTTCTGTTCTCCTGTGTAAGATGAATATCTAAAAACTAATGTTGACTTTCCTTTATTTATCATGTCTTTTTGCATTTGAAAGAAAAGTTTCGAACAATTAGCCTAAAAAATCTTAGTTGAATGTTCGTTAAAAACTACTAAACTTCATTTAGAAAAATGAGACAAACTCGGCTATTAAATAAAAGTAAACTCGTATGCAATTTTCTAATAAAATTTGTCTAAATAAAAACTGTTATCATATTCAACTAATCCGCCTAACAAAAAAAAAACACATGAGTACTGATGATGAAAGTGTAGTGGTTTTCGAAAACAGCTATTCTGCTCTGTTGTGTAAGTTGAATAACTACAAACTAATGTTGTCGACTTTCCTTGGAATCTCGCCATATTTATTATGTGATTCTGAATTCAAACAAATTTTCGAACAATTATCCTGTCTTAATCAAATTTAAAATCTTTCTGAATTGGTTTTGATTAGGTTTTGGAAAATGCAACCTGGTTTTTGGCTGTACTAAATTAAGTATTGCCAAGTTAAATATTGAAAGCAGCTGACAGTGTTAAAAGAATAGATGGAAAATTTCACCACAACGACAATAGGCCTATTCACAATCTTGTGCAAATGATAGGGCAGCTGTTGCATTTGCAAATTGCGAGAGTAATTGAAAACATTTTCAATGTATTTTGTTGGGGTAGAGTACAATTATTTTGCAAATGCAATGATGCAAAACTATTTGCACAAGATTGTGAATTGGGCTAATATGATTTCCAAGCCTTATTTATTTTCCTCAATTTTTATTGAACAGTCGACAATATTGCACAGACAATATGTACTTTAAATAGGATGGTATTGCACCTTTTCGCAGATAACACACGAATCAATTACGAATCTTTTTTATTTAGATAATTGATTTTATTGAATCATGATATTTCATGTGTTGGACAAGGTTGCCCTTTTCTTAAAAAAGTTTTAACCAGTAAAAATAATTGCACGAAAAATTAAAGCAATCAATAATTAAATCAACGATCTTGAAACTTATTGGGAACTCTCAGATGTTACAATTCGATAACCAATTAATTAAACTGATAAAATATCAATTATTAGTTAGGCTTAAGTTCAAATCTGGGATTTTACAAATTGAAGTTTTTTTTTTTTTTTTTTTTGGAATTATATATAATACCCTAAAATTTTTAATTAAGTGTGGAATATTTAGAATATTTTTTATAATTGCCAATTTCGTACTAATAAAAAGGCATTTAACTTAAAGATTAAGATAAGAAGTTTCCTTTTTCTATTTCGTTCAACACATCGGTTAAGTAGTTGAAATTCTTACTGACTTCTCTGCGGGAAATGTTGTACTAATTGGGTGCCTCTGTGGCTGATGGGTAGCAATGCTAGCCTGTCAGTCCAATGGTCGTGGGTTCGATTCCTGCCGAAGTCTCTGGGTGTATTCCGCGACAAGCAAATCGATTCGCGGGTTATGTTAGTTAAAAAAAATTACAGAATGTACTGGCTTCTAAGTGGTGAATATAAGAACGGTACAAAAAGTTCCTGAGTCGGCTACAGATGATTACAAAATTCCTTCACTCTCACCGGAAGATTTACATTAACTTTCTTTACGCATTTCGCGACAACAAAAAGGTAAGTATTACTTTTCTATATTTTTTAAATTTATGGATACATTAATTTAGTATGTCATAATCTGATTTATATAATAATGATTTATACCAGGCTTTAAGCAACTATTATGTGACACAATCATTGGGGACTAAGCTTAGATAGTTTGTTCTAGGATATTCCTATAAAGTGTTTATGAAACCATAACTGGGACTGGCACTAACGCCACCACAATGGAACTAGTACGTAAAGGTTAGGTCTAGAGTATGTTACCGGGTACCTTAATTACACCAATTAACCCCCTGAAATGTTATCGACTTCCAAAGTTGTCGGTACCTCTCATATAAAGCTGCAGACTCGAACTGGTTGCTAGTCCCTCGGAACCAATCACGTGATACACGTTATTTTATCTCTAGGATAATAACACATTCAACAGTGAAAAAATTGGCCAACGAACGCTGACGAGATGGAGTAATTGATTATTATAAAATAAAAAAATTTTCTCACTTTTAATAAAACATTTTAATTCAAAACAAATGCTTAGCTTGCAGATTTGAACTTAAGCCTGCCTAATAATTTCCATCTTTGTAATTTAATCCATAAAAGTTCGAATAATACCAAATAATTTAAAATTATTGAAATTTAATTTTTGCTCCACCTAACATAGGGCTACCCTAATATAAATGCATGAGTTTATAATTTAATTTTTCATGCAGCAAAAACAAAAAAAAAAAACAAAATTGACAGCCCTGATGTGAGCATAAAAGGAAACTAATGTCTAACTTGTATTATCATTTAATATCCATCAAACTTGATAAAATTAATGGTTATTTGGAGTAGTTATAACAGATGCATTGTTCAGAAGAGAATAATAGAATTAGTGTGATTACACTGATTGCGGAAGTGCATTAAGTTGCATGTGCAACTAATGTGATTTTAACAAAATTATATATAGAAAATATTTAAGCACATTAGAGTTGGTTCATTCGACAAGGTGCGAACTTGTGGGATAATTGGCAAATTTTTGCAATTTGATAGATAATAATACAAAGTGAACATAATGCTGATGTTAATGAACACTCTTCGTAATAAATTTCTCATCTTCTAGTCAGCTCATGATTTCAAAATACCACTATTTTCATTCATACATTGCAAGAGGTCTGTTTAAACTATCAGGTGAATTTTCAAACTTCACAAGCAACGTACATTCGGATTAAAGATTTTTTATGTTGGAACACTCGTCTCGAAGATATGCTCACATTTACAGATATTTATCATGTTCAGGTTGTTTGTAAGAGTCAAGGCAGTTAGTTGTTTTTTGAGTATTTGGCAAATTTCTGGTGTTGAAAAATATCAGTCAAATAATGTTTATAAAATTTTGTATAAAAAATGGAATAAAGTACTAAAAAGTTCTTGAAATTTTGAGAGTGGCATACATTGATTTTTCTCTCAGTCCGAAAAATGTTTACAAGTCCTACCGGGTTTTCAAAGAAGGTCATCCTGCACGCTTCGGTACATCAAAAACCGATAAAGATGTTGAAAAGGTGAAGACAATTATTGTAACGATTCGTACAATTACTTCTTACAGAAGTTGGTGGGGATGTCGGGATATCGGGTTTCTCATACTATTCAAGTTTTTCGGAAATTTTGGGGCATAAAGCATGTGGCATTGAATTTTGACAAAAACTATAATTTTTTAGCCAAAAGCATTCATAATAATGATTCAGATATCATGTTCACCACGTTTGACCCCCATGACCTTTCCCATGTTCTCAAGATTCAAAAGACTTATGAAAGGACAGCTGCAGGATGTACCAAAAAGTTTATAAAGCGTATTTTTTTAGAGTGAACAGCACCAGAACAATGCGTGCAAATTTTTTTAATTTTTAATCAAAATAATTGTTCTATTCGTCAAACTCAATATTGTGCACTTCTTCCATTTTATGGCGTATATGAACGTCCTTCAGAGCGGCTAATTCAAAGAAAAAATATATCATTTTCGGACCACATTTATTGTTAATGATCCTGTGCATCCCGTGAGATGCCGAGCACTGCGCACTAAAGAAGCTGTAGCCGCTGCACAGGAAAGCATTGAAGATGATCCCAATCAATCAATTCGTCGCCGTTCTCAGCAACTGGGGTTGTGTCCTTTCATTTTATGGAAGATTTTTTTAGTTGTTGAAAATGAGTCTTCCAGATTGCGCCTTCTATGCGCCAGCCGTGGCGGCCATATGGCAGAAATTATATTTAAACATTAATTTCATAAAATTTTCTTTTCAATTTATGATTTCAACTTGTGTCACTCTATAAAAAAAACATGCTATAGTTCAATAGTGAATATCGCCTCAAGGTTTTGTAGATGTTGCGAAAATTTTCAAATATTTGATTTAAACTTGTGACACTCTATAAAAACATCTGTTTCGAGGATTGGAAAAAGCACTGGTGCACGGGTATTACACTTGAAAGGCTTCAAAATAGGAAGTGAAATAATAAATAAATCATTTTTGTGAACCATGAAAATTTACCGGATTTTTGAATAGAAATCGCATACTTTTTTATGTTTTGTTTGTTCACACTAACTGCCTATTTTTGTATTAAGAATAAAAATTTTCGTTTGAAGCAATAATAAAAAAAAATCAAAATTTGTTTTTGTTTCAATATAAATAACCAAACGAAAATTTTTATTCTTTTTACAAAACAGGCCCTAAATTGATAATTTGGACACTAGTTAAATACATGCTAACAGATCCATCTATTGAATTCAATTGTGTCGATGTTTCTTTGAGAATCAATATATCCCGATGTTTAGCTCTTTGTAGGCTAACCGACTGTACATTCTAATAGCTCCTTATAAATAGATCAATCAATCTACACAAACAGGGAATTGTGATTTTATTTAGAGAAATCACTGAAATCTAAAGCTATTCACAGATTAACAGATTTAGTTGTTGTATATCAAGCAACTTTTTTACCCTTTCTTACCATCTTTAAACTAAGAGTTTAAAAGAAATATTTATTTTGTGCAGATCTACATAAAAACACCTTATAAATCTTAATGTATTTTATTAACCCTAGAAGGTCATCCTTTGTTAAAATGACGACGGAAGATTTTAATTTCAAATTAAAACCAATGCTAAGTTTTTATTAAAAATTACAAAATAAATAAATAAATTTCTTTAAATTATGTATGAATTTCTATTTTAATAGTGAACCTTTATTTATGTAAATTGTATTACAGGATGTTATTTTCTCAACAGGCCAAGAGTTCAAATCTGCGAAACTGCAAATTATTTTTTTATTTTTATTTTAATAAATGAACGTGATTACATTCTATTTATATTTGAGAGTGGAATATTAAGAATATTTTTCATAGTCATTAAACCAGCAGAACGTATCAGTACTGATTTCGAGGCCGCTACGCCATCTCATCAGCGTTCTTTGTTCAATTTTTCCACTGTTTCAAGTGGTGCTAGTTAGTAGGATTATCAACTATTTAACCAATGTTTTTAACGAAAATTGAATAAGAGAACTTCCCACATTCATATTTTAAAGTTATTACTTTTTTGGTTAGTACGAAATTCCCCAATCCTGACGATTAATATTCCCAATATTCCATGTATCTCTTTCGCTTTTTCCAGAGCCATCGGCTGCTGATAGCTAAAGCTTCTTTGTTATTTAATTTCAAGTAATTGAATTTTAGTTAACAATTTGCAATGAACATGTAAACAATATTCATTAAAAAGTGTCTAAATATTAATACATAAGAAATTTATTTTTGTATCCATTTTTGCTCACGAAGTGTTTTATAGTCTCTTGAAGACGAAATGATGGCGTTAGTGTAAGTAAATAAGGATGACGTTCCAGGGTTAATATAACACCATAAAATGCCTCAAAGTCTACTACTAAAGACTGTATTGTCTGTAGTAAAATTTGATGATAAATATAATTGTATAACAATTTAAAGATAAAGATGCACCCTCATGCAGAAGGACGAAAAATATAATGGATATTATATTTAGAATTATCTAACAAAAACGACTGAATAAAAAAAGGTAAAGAATTTGATTTGGTCCTCTGTTCCAGAATCAATCGTTGCAATCTGGTTATTTTTCTATAATATTTTTCTTAGATTTCTTTTTTAATTTAAATTTTTTGTATTTTCCAGTATTTCCTACATGAGCATGAACATGGAGACATGAGCATCCCACAAACATAAATACTAATATGATTATTTTGTTCGACAATCATGGATTCAATTTAGTTAATATTGTGACCTGCTTTTTATTCTGTATTTTTTTTTTGTCTACGAAAGGAATCTGCACATCCTGCTTGAATTACGATCTAATTAAGGAAATATTGTTGCTTGGTAAAGTTGTAGGGAAAACATATAGGGATAACAGGTTAACATTGCACAGTGGGGAGTTTTGAACAATATATGAAACTTTTAAAATGGTGTTGTTGTTTTTTTTTAATTCAGACCAGCACTCAGGGGATGACCGCCACATATGCAGTGTATTGCGCCGGTAACAGAAAGGAGTGGACAGATAAGATAGAGCGTTTTTTCGCTATTCTAACCTTTGACTTCACCGACTAATTTAAATGCCTGTTAAGTTTGTTTGAGAGGAGAGAGGACAGGATTTTAAAAAAGAAGCTGTCGTTGGCTGTCTTTGGAGGTTAACCTGGAACGTAGTCAAAATAAGCTAAAGTTGACCATCTTGTGTTTCAAAAAAAAATCTCTTGAGACTTAAATACCGATTTCCGATCTGCTAAAATATATAAAAGTACAAATTTATTTTCGCTATATTTCAAAGTTTAGAAGATTATAGTTCGATTTAGATTTTAAGCTTAAATTTCGAATTTAATTTGATTTTGTTATTTTGATTTTTTGGTAGAATTCAATTAAATAAAACTGAGTCAAAATTTGTTATTTTATCAAAGGAATTTAAATTTTTTGCAATCGGTTAATATTTAATGTAGCTTAAAGAGTAAGATGTTTTGGTTAAGTGGCGGTGCGCGATTAAGCCCCCACGTCAAGGACACTCTGTCCCCAATACATGGCTCCTACCCTAAACAGAAGTTGAGTAACACACAAATTCAGCTACCAGTTTAAAAATTCCACAATCATTATCCTTTATTTTGTTAATGTCCTCACTGTCCTTTTTGTAAATAAGCAAAACCGAAGGTGATATAAATGAGTTAGTAAATTGTTGTTGTTGTTGTTGTCAACAACTAGACAAGTGCTGTTGCAACACATGTATGCCAAGTATTCAGCAATTGTGGTTACAACACATTTTCCTTGCAATTTCAAATGCTGCACAAGTTGTTCCGGCTCCTTCAGTTTCCTACCAGTAGATTGTTGATTAATGCCACAATATTCAACTTGAAAACAAAAAGATTCTCATGAATGATTCTGTGAAATGCCGCACAGTAACAACAGGCCAACCTTAACTAGCTAACAATCTTAAAGGCCTCAACATTCACTTAACCAGCCTGTAGTTACAAATCCATGAAACGATTTCTGCAGCCCAACCATTTTCTTTCATAGCTAAACATTTTTCAAAGGAATGGAATGGAACGCAGAGCACAACTCTGCGTGTTGAGAGTTTTTTTTTATTGGTTTTAGATTTAAAGTTCTTTCCCACATTATTCTGCTTCTCTGAAGAAAGAGGGGGGTAAGTGTGTGCGTTTTATATAAAAATCAAGTGCATTTCTTTCTGAAGAGTGGACAAGAAAATGATGAGATTAAAGTGAGTGATTTAATCATGTTGATGGATTTGTTGTTGCAAACTAAACTCTAGGATACACGTGCACTAACAATTTGGTCGGCATGTCAAACTTCAGCAGCAGATTGCTAGGACACAGCTATTGGAATTCTAGCCATAGAAAAAAATATTTGGTTTAAAATGCTAAATGAAAATGTTTATTTCAATTTTAATTTTAAAGTTGGAAGTTTTTACAATTATTTGCTGCAATAATCCTGGCGATGATGCTAATTGCATTCTACCCCAAAATCATGTTAAGTTAGTTGAATAAATATTTTTGAAACATAATTTAAAGTAATAGCATTACAGAAATGCATGTTAATTAGGGCAAAATGTTTCTAAATTCACTGCGTTATGCTTTTTTAGGTTTGCAGGGATTAAAGGTTAAATATGAAATTTATGTGAACATTTTAGTTTTACATGTGGAAAATATTTTATAATGATGTGCTTGCAAAAACGTTGATTAATATGAAACTGTAAAATATGCGAAATTTATATAAAATATTAAATTCTTCTGAACTTAGGAATTAAATTATAATAAAGAGACCTTAAGCTTAAAAATATCAGAATAAAATATTTATAAGAGTGTTGAATTGGCTACTAAATAGAAATTATTTAAATGTTTTTATTAGAAAAATATAAGGTGTGATTTAATTTAAAAATCCTTGCCAGTTTTGATTGCCACACATCTTTTATCAAAATTTAGTAATATATTTTATAACAATTTTTTCCTTTGCTTGCGGTTTTTATCCTGCACTTCTGAATTTAATTAATTAAAAGTGCTATAGTCGCCTGTGACGCTTCTTAATAATTCTTCTTTTGATCTCTGATTTTTAACCCTAGAAGACTAACCCACGTAATATTTACTTAGTAAGTTATTTTATTATTGTTGCCACACAAGCACCGTACCAAATTCAATAGAGATTTTTTTAAAAGCTTTTAAGCAAACGCAAAAACATAAAACTTTTTATACCCTACAAAAAATAATTGGAGGGTATATTTAATTTGTCATTCCATTTGTAACGCAGCGAAATATTCATCTAAAACTCTATAAAGTATATATATTCTTGATCAGTGATGAAATCTAAGGCGATCTGAGCATGTGCATTCGTCCGTAAGTCCGTCTGTGGAGATCACGATTCAGTCCAAACGAAAAGAGCCAGACTCTTGAAATTTAGTATAAGTATATCTTGAAGGATAACACAGATCAAGTTCGTGAATGGAATAAATCGGGCAAGAGGGAAAAAAGTTCCCCTAAGATGAACTAAAGCAAGCTCCAAAAAACAACATTATTTTTATTTTATTTTAATTTATATTGAGCTTGAGGCTTATTTTTATAAAAATTATTTATTTTATATTTAGTTCAATATTTCGATATCCTCTGGATATCTTCTTCAGGATAAAATTATTTATAATAATTTAACAATAACAAAATTTTTTATAAATTATATAAACTTAAATATCTGTGTTGTTTTTTGTTTTTATATAAAAAATTGAAAATTAATGAAAAATTTTTTCATACATATTAAAAACATTTCAAAATTGAAACTTTTTTCTTTCCTGTCTACATTATGAAAATTGAAATTTGAAAAATTTCATTATTTTTAAAGTTTTTTATTTTTTTTTGTAATTTTGTTAAACAAATGATATATTTTTATGTAAAAGAAGATCCAACGCGTTAAATTTGGAGCCATAAAATAAAAAAAAATTAATTTTTTGGACCCCGCCCCGTTTAGTGGGCGTTTTTATATGCAAAAATAGTGTAAAAATTTAACAAATTGTTTTACTTAAACCTACATTCCTTAAAAATAAAATTGTTAAGCCTTAATGACGAAGCTGAGACGTAAGCTGGTACTCATCTGCCCTACCCCATCCTACCCCTTTGGCCCCTAAATGACCCTATAAAAAATTAAATAAATTTTACATTTAATTATTCCGAACATTTATTTTTGAAGTTTCATGGCAAAAGTGAATCATCAATTTTATATTAAAGATTTTTACATTTAATATAAAAAAGGTATTTTTTTTTTGAAGAGCTTTAGCAATTTTTTATTTATCCTAAAATCCTGAACTCTTTGCCTTGATAACATTTCTTTTTGCATTATATTTGCACTGCTTATTTGCAAAGCTTAACACAAGAAAAGAAGAAAAACTTAAGTGCTACATACAATGGCTTAAGGAACTTCGATTCAAAAATAAATCTGCATCTACGGCACTCTTTTGACTTGTCAAGAGTCTTAATTACTTTGCTAAATGCCAACATCATAATTTCATGTTTAGCTTTTAAAAAACATTATTTTAAGTATTTATATAAAAATAACAGCAATTTCATATGTGGAAAATTTATGAAAAATATACATGAAAGTTAAATAAAATACAATCGTCTGTTTTTACAAGCACTTGCTCGTATACAACATCATTTTATAAATGTTGTAGTTGCATTTCAGACACAAAGAGTAAATAAATATTCATTTATGCTCAGACTATAAGTGATGAACATGAATGTTCTACATACATTTCAATTGACTTTTCATGTAAATATCTACATTAGGGTGGCAAAAGAAAAACTCAGTTTAGCACTTGTTTTTTTTTTAAACTTGTCAATATTAGTGTGACACTTCGTCTAGAGTTAAAGTGGCATTAAGGGATAAGCACACATGGTGTTCCAAGAAGCGCTTCCTATCTTTAAATTACAAATAAAAGTGTGTCTGAGATATCATGAAAATTTTTTATGCGCTTGAACGACCCGTAGAATATACGAGTAACATCAATCTGCCCCACGATTTCTCTGGTGGTGTACATCCGCAATGCATAATTTTCCATGACTCTGGTGTCTAAGTTACTCTGAATTTCACTGATAGGACAGGGTTATGTTGGGTTTGAAGACCGAAGTGGTTTGCGCCTTATTCGCATATACCGGTGACTTAAGAAAACTCTACTAAAAAAATGCCAACGATACTACATCGCATGATCTCGGTGATTAGTTCATATCACCTCCACGTGAGATGAATATGCCTTCAAGTCCCTAATGCGAAATATTCATGGACATGTAGCTCCTTCCTGTTGAAGCCACATACATATATAGCGTGCTTTTTTAGAGTATCACAACACCAGAGCAACGCGTGCAAATTGATGAAATTTTTAATCAAAATAATTCTTCTAACTCATCGTGCACTTCTACCATCCTATGGCGTACATAATCGTCCTTCAGACCGTCTAATTCGAAAAACAATAGATCGTTTTCGGACCACATTTACTGTTACTGATCATGTGCATCCTGTGAGACGCCGAACAGTTGCGCACTGAAGAAGCTGTAACCGCTGCACAAAAAAGCATTGAAGATTATCCTAATCAATCAATACATCGCCGTTTTCAGCAATTGGGGTTCAGGTCCTTCCACTTTGTGGAAGATTTTTTTTAGTTGTTGAAAATTGGTGTTCTAGATTGCGCCTTCTATCATATTTAAACATTAATTTCATAAAATTGTCTTTCCAATCAAGCCCGTTACATTGATATTAAAAATATATTTCTTTGTTTTATTATGATTTAAACTTGTAACACCCTTTAGTTGGTGTCCAGTTCATCCAATTTAGCCCAAAAGAAGTTGTTCATCATTGACATAGAGCGCTCGCCGTTGACAGTTATGGCCTGGCAAACGTTACTTTCAAAGAAATATGGAGCGACGACACCAAAATTCACACCAAAAACTAACTTCTTAGGAATGCTCTAAACGCTCTTGGATCTCATGTGGATTGGTCATGTATCTATTCCTCCAGAAATGGTGCTCATGGCTAAAGCACGCAGTACGTGGCCCGAACAGAACTATCATTTTAATAAAACAATTTTATTATTTGCAAGTCTTGTTGAATGCTATACACGTCCAGAGTGATTTGGCGAAACAGACTAAATGAATAACATCGAAACTTTCAAAGTACGGAAGCCCCTGTTTTTAAGACTTTCTTTTTTTTTTGAAGTAGGACTAGCACACAGGGGATGACCTCAACATATGCAGGCCATAGCGTGGGAACATGAAAGGAGGGAAGACGGATGTAGAAAGATTGAAGATTTTAACTTTTTACTTCCCCGGCTAATCTTTTTTTGCTACAACGACGACGAAGGATCGCCCTGTTACTCTGCTCTTTAGCACACGATAGTGTCCATGGCTGCCAATTATTATCAGTGAACTGTGATATGCCTTCGTCAGTGAAACAGGCTGATAACAACTAACGCAATGAGAAAAATTCGACACAATATTCATGACTAAGCGCGGAGTTGAACTCGGCACTTTCAGCTTCATAGTATCGTGTTAACTACTTCAGGCGGCAGCAACCCTTTCAACTATTGTTACTATTCTCCTATTCACTGTCTTCTAAGTAGTCACGACAGTAACTCAGGCAATTGCAAAAGTAAGCATGTATTGGTAAAGGTATTGCCATAGTAAAGGTATTCTTACTAACTCAAATGTCAATCTTGTGAAACTCACATATAGTTATTTTATATACCACCCTAATAAAAACACACATCTCGAGCCTCAGCTGCAAAATAGTTATAACTCAAAAGATTTCTTTTTTTGTTTCATAATATAAAATTAGTTGCCACAATATCACAAGAATATTTTTTTAGAGAAAACTTATATATAATTTTATCATGCCGAATTGTTAGCAAATTCAAAAATTCAAACTCGTTTTCTGTAAAACAAATTTTTTTTGGTTTATGACTTTCTTGCAGCAAAGGCATGACATATGTAAAAAAGGAAAAAGTTTCAGCTCAAACAAATGTTAATTTTTATTGTATTTTATATTCGAATTTTTTATTCTTATTTATGCATTAAGTTTATTTTTATTTCAACATTCTTTGTATAAATACAAATATGCATGCATTGAGTACAGAAGTCTTAAAAGAGAAACAAAAATCGTGTTTATACACATGAAGGAAGGTCTTTGTTTTGCGTAGAAAATTTAAGAAAAGATTTGAAAAAAATAATGGATTTACTGTGTAATATTTTTAACTTGAAAAAGATTTTTGCAGCATCTTTAAGAATATAAAAAATTGTATGCGGCAATAGACTTGGAAAATCATGTTCCCTTGGGATTTTTGTTGTTGTTGTTTTTACAGCATTTTTGATGTTTTACATTTTGTTATTATTTTTTCGCAGAATTGATTTGTTTATAAAATTGCAGGGTTTTTAAAGGAAATTATATTTTATGTATATGAAAAATAGAAGAGGTGCAATTTCGTTTTTTTTTCATTTTCAGAAGTAGTTTTCATTAGCTCCAAAATAATACAGCGAATACTCCTATTGCGTCATTTGACGTTTGGTAATTTTATAAGAGAGATACATTTTTTGTTTATTTTACGGGAGGGATACGAAAATTGATAAAATTTCGATTATAATGACTGTTGTAGTGCCATCACTGAGAAAGCTGGCTATAAATCGAGAGGAGAATTCACCCGGTACAAATCTTATTCTACTCGCGACAGTGAATGGGTAAGCACAATTTTTCCTCAACGAAGGCCAGAAAGTGCCTCGTATCCTATAGAAGCCATGTCGGCGATTTTTAAGCAAAATTGTTTGAGGTTAGAAATTTTACAAAGTGAAAATTCGCCACACTTTCCATCACTTTTGACATTTACAAGTCAAATTAATTTTTATATACAATTTAAATTAATTTAATAATAAATGGTGACAAACACAATACACATGAGCACTGATGATGAAAGCGTTGCGGCTTTCGAAAACAGCTGTTCTGCTCTGCTGTGTAAGTTGAATAACTAAAAACTGATGTTATCTTTCCTTTGAGCCTTCTAATATTTATCATGTCTTTCTGAGATTTAAATTAAAAATTTCGAACAATTAGCCTATAGAATAGAATCTTAATTCAATTTAAATTAATTTTGTTTAGTAAATTGTTGTCTATCACCTCTTCTGGTTATTTGTATTCCTTATTTACGCTTAATAGGCTGTTCAGACATGAACCTGAATTAATTTTTTCGCAATCAATGCCATTATTGAGCTCAATTAACTACATACAATTTTAATTGAGTAATTGTTCAATTTACATTACGCCTAAAAAGTGTGTTTAGAAGGCAAAACACAACTCTGTGAATAAAGTTAGTCGAGACTTGGCATCTAAATTGTGGATAAAGTAAAAATAAAATGTAAACAAAATATGCCGAGCCATATTGAAGTAAAGTTATTGATTGGCATTAAATTTTGAATTAATTACAAAATTAAAAAATTTTCCTATACTTGAACTTGCGGTCCTAATGAATATAAAATATAAAATTTTTTTGCTGTTAGTTGTCATACGATAATTGAATTGACTAATTTTTGTATATGTGAACAGAGAGATAATTACGGCAATTAAGTGAATATTGAGTCAAATAAAAATGTATGTCTGAACACCATACAAAGCTTTTTTGCTTCTGCTATTTTGCATATATATAAATGAAAATTTAGTATTTCGGCATAGTTCAATACTTGAACTTATATATTTTGTTTATATATATTAAAAACATCATAATGAATTCTGATAAATTTTCTTGAAATAGAATTTATTTTATATCAAAATGGGCGCATGAAAAATAAATCTTAAAAGACTTTTATTTTATTACTCATAATTCAGAAAATATAAAATATCAACCATTAAGAAATAAAGAAAGGCAAAAACTAAAAGCATAAATTTTATTTATTCCGTTGCTATTAATTATACTCTAAGGGATTTTAAATTGAAAGTATTTTAAAAGTTATTTGAAACTTTTATTGTAGAACTATTAAAAGGCATAAATCTTCATTTATTTTTTATGGAAATAACTACCAACATCAGCACAAGAAACCAAATGCTACTTCCACCAACAATTATGTATGCAAATATAACCATCCATATCAATTACATATGTACGTGTGTATGTATGTTAAGCTCAGTTGTGGTTACGTATGAGTGTTACGAATTCATATTTATTTAAATATCACTCATACGTGTGCATTTAATGAAATTCCTATATATTTTCATAACTTTTTCAGTTATCAGACATTCGATGAACATTTGTATGTGCTAGTGCTTTAAAATATGTATATGTGTGTATGCAGATATTTAATATATTTTATATAAAAAAATAGTTTTATTTAAATAAAACTTTTTATGTGGCCGTAACTTTTAGCTTTAAATAATGTCCTGCAGCATATTTTTCAATATGAAAATATTTTTTTATTTTCGTATTTATTAAAAATCTTGACATCGTTTTTAGTTTAATTGTTATTTTAGCTGAAGCTGAATTATTTAAAAAAGCACACTCACATACACACACACACAAACACATTCCTGAATTCACTTTGAATAACATTTAAATGAATTTGTGCAAAGATGGCTTTCGAATTGCCTCAAAGGGCAAAAGCAGAAATCCAGTATTTAGTTGTATATGCATATATGAATACTAGTGTAGTGAAATTTGTGTATAGGAGAGTGTGTGTGTGTGTGTGTGTGCGAAGTGTGCTTAGTTTTCAGCATGACTACATGCATACATTAAATGAGCTTATTAGATTCTGTTCAATTTAATTTCTGCTTCGTAAATATAAACGAACACTGAGCAACAGAATTATAGACATGCCTTAAAATTTGCTTTCTATAACATAATTTTAATTAAATACATTTTAAGGCGATTGCTCTCAGCAATGATTAGAATTCTAAGGAACAAAAGAAAATTAATATTGTAGTAATATATATAATATATGAAAATTAATATTAATTTAATAGGTGAATATGCTAAAGGCATATCACCGGTCACTGAACATAACTCTCCTTCGTTGTCCCTGTAGCAGAAATTAGCCGGCGAAGTGAAAAGGTTTTAAATTCTATGTCTTCTCATCTTTCTTTTTCAATCCTCTCAATACTATACCCTTCTTTCCAGTTCCGGCACAATGGGGTGCATATGCAAAGATCATGCACTGAGTGCTGTTTCGAACTAAAAAACAAAAATGGAAGTACGAGGCGGCCCCTGCCGTCATAAACAGACTCCTACAAATCAATTTTGGGTTTAATTTCTGGTATTAATTTTAAAAAACGTTTCTTTTGAAGCGGTAGTTCCCCTATTTACGAATTATCGTGTATCACGAACGACTAGAAAATCTAAAATTAAGTACATAATGTTTTTATTAACTGCTAGCATTTTTGGCGGACCAAACTTAAATTTATACATTATACAATAGCCAGTGGCTGAAAGAATGTACACTCGTGCATATTAAATTGCATACACATACACACACGCTCACTAACACAGCCATATGTGCTTTTATTGTTGAACTTAAACTGTCTATGAATTTATAACTCCTTTTAGTGTTCATGGAAATATTTTTATCAATTGCAGCATGCTGTAGAGATAAAATTTAAATGCTGTTAGAGCGAATTGTTGCAGTTGAAAACAAATGGCCAGAAGTAAGGAAAACTCAAAAAAAAAAAATTTGCACAAGAACTAAATTGAATTTAGTTTCAAGGGTTCAACCATGCTAAACTATCAGAATTATATTTCCTTCGTTTCTCTTTCAGGCAAATAGTTATATAAATTTGAATCTAAAATGAGAGCACGAAATGTACAGAGGCCATTTTTTAGCTGCTGCTTTAAATTGTTGGCAATAACAATAGTGCGTGTGAAAATTGTTACCTTAATAACAATAGTGAATAGTTTGCAAACAATATTTGCGAGCCAGCCACTTAGTGCTTGTCAACATTTTTTATGCGAGTAATTAAAATGATTAAGTGCTCCAGGCATTTGAAATGCGCTTTTATGCTCTGCAATTAGAGCAGTAATTTATCCGAGTTATTAAGGGCATAGAATGAAGAGAAATTTTTTTATGTATCCCTAAACTTGCAGTGAGAACGAATAGGTCTCTCTATTTGTTTGTGTCATTTCATTTCTAAATTTCATTTCCCTTTATTCTTTTTTATTTCCCTTTATTATATCCAAAATGAGACTCTTACCTATTCCTTGTGGTACACAATTAACTTGTTCTGACAGCCTGTGACTGCCCTCTGAGTCCTTGAGGAAATTGTCAATTGCTAAGGAAAATGAGTACAGAACAGTTACATTTTTGATATTGTTTTGACATGGTTTTTTTATACCCTCCAAAAAAGAATTGGCGGGTATAGTCACTTTGTCATTCCGTGAGCAACGCAGCAAAATATTCATCTAAGACCCCATAAAGTATATATGTATATTCTTGATCAGTGATGAAATCTAAGACGATTTGCTCCATGTCGGTTCATCTGTGGAAATCACGATTCAGTCCAAACGAAAAGATCCTGAGCCTTGAAATTTAGTACAAATAAATTTTGAAGGTTAGCGCAAGTCAAGTTCGATAATGAGTTGAAACGGGCCAAAGTGGAAAAAGTTGCACTAAGAAGAACTAAACCAACATTTAAAAAAACAAGATCAATACTGAGCCGTTCTGCTGGTTTAATGACTATGAAAAATATTCTTAATATTCCACTCTAAAAAATAAATAGAATTTAAACAAATTCATTTATTAAATAAAAAAATAAAAATAAATATTTGCATTTTCTCAGATTTGTATTTACAGCCTATTGAGAAAATTAATATCCTGTAATACAATTTATATTTATAAATAAAGTTCATTATTAAAATTGAAATTCATACATGATATATTTTTATGTCAAAGAATGTCCAAATCATTGCAGTTGAAAGAATCCAGTTTTGGTCCAGCCCACTAAAGGGCGTTGAATTAAGATGTTACATGCAAAAGTTGTGAAACTATTTAACAAATTGTATTATTTTAGCCTACATTCTTTAAAAATTTAATTTTTAAAATTTTTGAAGAAACTGAGGTGTTCTCTGATCTTCCAAAAACTTAAAATTGGTTGATAGGTTCGTGATATATGGTGGGGAAAATATTCTTTTGGAACAACTTTAAAATTAGATACATTAATTAATTAGTATTTGAAGCAACTTGAAACGTGTTTGATAGAACAAACTTCCAAACTTTAATTATCTATGAATTGTATTCGATTTGGATAGATTACACAGTACGACAGTGGTTTGTACACATGAGTAATGTTAACAGAATATGAAAATAGGCTTAAAATAAAGAAATACGTGTCTCGGCGTTTTGCTGTAGCACGTCAGAATTTTAAGAAAATCGATTTTAAAGATTTGAAGGACCGTGGAGGTTCACTTTTAACGTAATGCTATTATAAAAAGTTTTATATAAATAGAATGGGTGAACCGATTTAAATGCTTGAGCCAGTTTTGAAAAAGGAATTAAATTTGGATTTGTTTTAACATTACCTTTGTGAAATCGGCTGTGAGTGCTTTAAAATAAAAAAAAGGTCAAAACGGTACTTTAAAGATATATTTTTCCCACTAAGTACTCAGTTCGTAACAATTTGTTTGTACATGTACATGTGGCAACATGTAGCAAACTTTAAATAAATACATATCAATTCATTTACATGTGCATGCGTGTATGTGCATGTGAGTAGGTTGCCTTCAATATTCCCTAACTATTCATGTCAGTGTTTATGTTTAACAAATTTTAAATTTCAATAAACATGTACAAGTGCTTTTTAACAACAACCCTGTCAGCAAAATAGTTTTGGCATTTTTAATGTCATTGTTGTGTGCTTATTTATGTTACTCGTAATGTCACCACTAGCAGTTTGCGTTTAACTTATGTTTGTCAAAAACTAAAACTTAAACAAAACATTTTACATCTGAAATAAAATTCTAAAATTATAAATTGCAGACTATTTAAAATTATGAGTACAATAGAGATTTGCTTTGATATAAATTACGATGGCATTTTCATTCTGTCATTTCTCATGCACGCAAAAATGTACCAGCATACATTTTGGGTTTGAAGTAAAACACAGTAAATACTCTGTTCCATAAAAATAGACACATACTAAAGTCGGTTCAATCTCTTATTTGTTTTCATGTGCAAAAACAAAGTTTAATTTAAATTTAAGTGGACATTCCATTGATTGCATTTTAAGGCAATGTCATATGATTTTTCCCAAATGTAATGCTAGCAGCACAATTGGGACCAAAGACAAACTTTCGGCCGCGAATATTCCTAGTCAAAGAGTAAAGCACATTTGCTGCATATCAGAATACAAGAAATAAAAGCGCCGGCAGAAATTAGTCGTACGTGTAGATTTATATTATAGATCTAGTTCTATTTCTCATGGCCGTGAACGAGGAATACTATTACAAAAAAGTTTTTAGTTGTATTAATGTCTCATTTGTTATATATAATTTTGTCACTTTGGTCACACTGTCATACACTTTGTAAACAACTTTATCAATTATAGTGTCATAGCAGTTATATCGTCATTGTTATTGAGTTTCAAATGAAGAATTTAAATAAATATATACCAACGTATTTGCCGTTTTGTACGAAGCCTGTTGTTCGCTCCCAGTTGTATTCCCACCATGTAGGATGGCTTTAAGACTTTTAGTCTTCAAAATTTTTTGACTCTATATTTTGCACATTATCCTAACAATAGGGCGTCGAAGATATATTAATTCAAAAATTTTAAAACCAACATGAGTTCACCATATTTCGAAGAAAAATTTTTCCAATATTTCAAACCGCTATTTCTTCTCTGTTTGGGCCATTTGGACTTATTGCGCAAATGTATAAACTTTGCAAGTTCTTGAAAATACAATTGAAGAGTTACAGATGTGCTGCTTAGTCCAATCATATGGGTTCTTGAGATCTCAGTTAAACTAGGTTAAGTGAAGCTAAGTTTAGTTCATCTAGGTTAAGTTAAACTAGGTTTCTCTAAGCAAGGTTTACTTAAACTAGGTTTACTTGAACCAGGTTTAGTTAAAATAGATTTAGTTAAACTAGGTTTAGCTAAACTAAGTTTAGTTTAACCTGGTTTGGTTAAACTAGGTTTAGTTAAACTAGGTTTAGTTAAACTAGGCTTAGTTAAACCAGGTTTAGCTAAGCTAGGTTTAGTTAAACTAGATTTAGTTAAACTAGGTTTAGTTAAACTAGTTTTAGTTAAACTAGGTTTAGTTAAACTGGGTTTAGTTAAACTAGGTTTACTTAAACTAGCTTTAGTTTTTGTGTATAAACTTCTGACGCAGCATGTTAGAGTTGCTTAAAATGTTGATATTTAATGATATAATAAAAAAATTCCATTTCGCCGACAAATTTCAGAGTTTCAGATTACGTTAAACTAAGTTTAAACTTAAATCAAAAACACGTCCTAAATGTTATTTATTTAACATATTATTTTAATAAAAGTAATTGTTAATAATACAAAAATGCTTAAATAAGACACAAGACTTAATCGAATATACCGAGCTTAATTTTTTGGGCTCACCTTCCACGTTTAACTATTTTCGTGAACAATTTTTTTTTAAATGTCATCTATATGCATCTCAACGCTGTCAACATACAAGGACAATAATTGTTTAATGAAAAGTACACAAAGAAGACACTTTTATGTACATGCCATTGGGAACAGCAGCATGAAAAGCCAAAATCAAAGCAACACAATACGCCCATCACAAAAAAAGCAGGAAAAGCTCACTTAAATCATGAGCAAACAAAGATGTTTTTATTTTGTTTGGATTTTCTTATCGCGTTACAAAATTTGTGTTTATGTACACGATATCATACTGTACGCCGTACATCAAGTTGTTGTTGCATTTGCATCGCATAAAAAGAAAGACATGCCAGAGAGGCGAATGGATAAAAATGTTTTGTGTCCTACATACGAGCATGTACGGGTATAATAGTACAACAACATCATTAAAAAAAAAAAACAAAAAATAAAAGCCAAATAATGTCACAAAAGCCACAAGGACATAAATACACTCTCGTTTATGCAAAACTTTATGTTTCTGTTTGTAGTCATACAATTGTCATCATCAGCAACAGTAACCGGTATCAGCAACCTACTCGTATGTAGTATTTATGCATGTAACAACCGACCATGGCAACTACTACAGCAAACATGTTATGGAATACAACCTCAACCACTTCAATTGCAACGAGCAGTGCTTCTGCATCTGATTCTCCATTTGTTGCAAACATACAAACGCTCTCCAAAACACTCATAGAGCCATAAGTGCGGTTGTATTTGTTAGTTGGACCACTAGAGAGAATTTTCAGTGTTTTTCCTCATTCATACAAACACATTAATAAATATTTATATAAACACCGCTGTGTACATTGTAAAGTATTTTTATGAATAGATGGTTGTTGTTGCGATTTTTTTCTACTTTGAAGCTGTGGTTGTTTTCTATATGTTGTTCTTTAAAGTTGTTGTTTTGATATTGCAACATGCTCATATATGAGTATTATGATTTGATGTGTTTTTTTGTTAATGTAATGATTTCGTTTCAATGAATTACTACTGCCAGCAGGCCAACGAAACAGGGAGAAACTCGTAAATCCTTTTAACAAAATTTTATTTCACAAAAAACTACATGCACAGAGACAACTTTGGCAAACGAAGTGATTATGCTGGTTTTGGTTTGTTTAAACAAAATTAAGTTTTAATTTTGGTTAAAGCTAAAAAAATTAATATGCCACTTGGCAGTGTTTCATAAAAGAAAGAGAGAGAGAGAGAGAGCGAGGGCTTCTTATTTAATCCAGACGAGCTGAAAGTAGGAATATTTCACTCTGCTGTGTCAGTTGAAAAATTTTCGTTTTTATAAGTTCGACAAATAAAATTTAAATTCATTATTCATATACTTGGAAGTTTCATCAAAATAATTCTAATGATATTTTGGTTCATTAACCAAACGAAAATAGTGATAATGGATGAATACTAAAGAAGTTTTGAATGCAATAAATATGGAAATTCACAGAATCTGTGAAAATTATTATCTGAATTAAGCAAAATAGTAGATACTCAGGATACTATGGAAACCTTTTATCTTTTTATTGGCTTAACAGCTGAACAAACACAAAGTTTTCACATCAACACTAAACCCCTAATTAAACAGCTTTACTACGAATGAAATCTAGTTTGTTCTAAATAGTGTTAAGATGTCTGTTGCACGGTGTTGTGTATGGCAAAATTTAATCATGTATTATGTTCTACACCCAGCACGTTTCACTAAATTTTAAAAGGAAAATTTAAAATTATCTAACACACGAAAGAAAATAAATCATTTGTATTAGTCACTGGCAAAATCCATTAATTCTACACAAAAACGTTGTTGGGGCCAACGTCAATGCAAACAACATTAAAAACAACTGATTTAAATCTATAGTCCTGTTTAAATAGAAATGAATGGTATTTCTGTAGGACGATGATAAAATATATTTGTCATATTGTGTGTATATTTCATATTAAAATCTGCATATTTTTTTTAAAGTTAAACCTGTCAATAAACATAAATTGACAAATGGTGGCTCGGAAAGAAAAAAATAAATAAATGCAATGACAACCTCACGCCCACTATTTAAAAGCAGCCTGGTCGGCTTGGCTCTATACTATAGTCTATAGCAATAAAATACGCCAACAAAGAGAGGAAAGAAAGACATACTGAAATTACAATCTGCAGAATATAATTGATGGCTGTCAAAATCCTGAAAACATGTTTCATGTAGTCCAAACATGCTCCATAGAGAAACACGAAAAAAGTTGTTGTCTTTTAAATTTATGAGATTGCAAGTTGTAGAAGAGAAAAAAAAATATTTAAAAGCTCTCAAATTGAACCAATTTAAAACTGATTGTATGAAAATTATACCCGACAAAAAAGGAACTAAAACGGAAAAAATTCGTTCTTACTTAAATTAAAAAAAAAAGGAATGACAAAAATATTTTGCAATAAATGAAATGAAACTGACTAGAACGGAAATATGAAAGGAAAGTCTTGCGAAATTGGTTAGAAAATTGTGTGCTGAAGCGTTAGTGTTTCTGTGTGTGTGTGTGTTCGAAATTATTCCATACAAATGCTTGTCATATCAGCATAGTTTTACTCTTACACACACACACATGAGCTTAAGTTTCTACGAATGAACAGGTACAAATTTGCTCCTTTGAGTATTTCTAATATTCTCTTACGTCCCATTAAGTATTATTGCATGAAATAGGTGATATTTTGCTAAAATGGTAGCAACTTTAAAGAAATTTAAACTATACGCATATTGCAAATAATTTTCATTTAAAAGGATGTATTAAAAAAATAATGCACTTGGGAAATATTCGCAAGAGAAATGCATAAAGAAATAGAAAATTGTTGTTAATAAAATATGCATATTGATCCATTGATATATTTTCAGATTAAAAAAAAAATCAATGACATATCTAAAGGACCAGGGGGCTGCTGTGGCAGAAACGAAACTTATGGGTAGCTGTGTCGTTTTAAAGAAACTAAATGACACTCCCAGTAACCAATTGCACTGGATTTTTTAGTCAAGCCTGGCATTTTAGGGACAATAATAACAATAAGAAAAAAAATTTTCATTTTCAAAATTCTGAATTAAGTCGTATTCTGGACGTGCAGCTTTTCGCAAATATTATATCATTATTTATAAAATAATATTTTTATTTAAAATAATATTTTTTTTTAAGCTCGATGTAGTTTTTTACATACAACTAGCTTTTACCTGCGTCTTTGCTCGCCAAGAATGAGAAATTTCACCATACAGATTAATATGTTACTGTTTTACTGAATCAAAGTTTAAAACGTTTTTAGTTATCAGTTTAATAATTTTATATCTACATATATACAAATTTTCCTCCACCCTTGACCACTCAATGCTATCATTTGCAAGATTCGTCGGATCTTGAACGATCTCTATGCAACATTTCAGAGAGACAGAGTTACTTTCATATTTATTATAGTAGCAAGGAAAAATGTGCAGTCATTATAAAAAGTGCAACTCATTATAAAAAGTGCAACTCATTATAAAAAGTGCAAGTCATCATAGAAAATGCAAGTCATTATAAAAAAATGCAAGCTATTATAAAAAGTGCAAGTCATCATAAAAAGTGCAAGCTATTATAAAAAGTGCAAGTCATCATAAAATATGCAAGTTATTATAAAAAGTGCAAGTCATCATAAAAATGCAAGTCATTATAAAAAGTGCAGGTCATTACGAAAAGTGCAGGTCATTATAAAAAGTGCAACTCATCATAAAAAGTGCAAGTCATTATAAAAAGTGCAAGTCATTATAAAAAGTGCAAGTCATCATAAAAATGCAAGTCATTATGAAAAGTGCAAGTCATCATAAAAAGTGCAAGCCATCATAAAAAGTGCTAGTCATTACAAAAAGTGCAAGTCATCATAAAAAGTGCAAGTCATTATAAAAAGTGCAGGTCATCATAAAAAATGCAAGTCGTTATAATAAGTGCAAGTCATTATAAAATTACAACTCATCATAAAAATTGCAAGTCATATTTGGACTATTTCAGTATCGTGTTAACTTCTTTAGAGGTTATTTTTTTATTGCCTGAAAACAGTTATTGTAGCCTGTGATAAAATGTTTGTACCCACAGAAATATTTTCCTTCGTTTTGTAACTATTTGTCTTTGTGACAGACTCGAAGTATTGAATAGAAAATTGGACAAGCAGTCGATTGTAGAAGGAAAAAGTGAGAATAACTAAAAACGAAAATTGCTAGAATAACTAAAGACATTATCTTGAACTCGTACAATTAGAATTAGAGTTGGAAAAAAGCCAGTCAATGTAGTTTGATAAAGTATATTAAATATAAGTATATAATTAAAAAGGGATAATTGGATTATTGAGTTCTTGTTATATCTTTAATATTTGTTTAAACTTATTATTCTATTGAGTGGAAATTTAAAATAGTATCTTTCGTTATTATAGGAAATGTTGGGTTTAAAGGTTCTTTGAAGATCTGCCTTAGCCCCAGTGAAATGCTCATAGGAATTGACTAAAAATCCCTCAATAAAAAATTTTAGCGTTTTGTTTTTGTAAATTTGGGAAAAAGAATTAGCATCGTTGGAAATTAAAAAAGGTAATGGTAAACAACAGATACCCAAATATATAAATTTAAATTAATTTTCTGCAGAATAATTTTCATTTATACGAGGACGTATCAATATGTCCGTAACTTTTTTGAATGACCTCGACAAATCATATTTTTCAGCAGGGTAAGAAAAACTTTTGAGAAACGTTGGACTAAGTGTATAGAACTCAAAGGAGACTAGATTGGAAAATAAAATAAATTTGTACATAAGAACCTGTGTTCCATTAAAAAAGTTACGGACGTATTGAGCCGCCCTCGTACTTTGTGCGCACTAATTCAAATTTGAATAATCGCATGTATGTATATAAAGCTTCTATCAACGAGAGTTCTCCTTAAAAAAAGCTGATTTTAACACAGTGAAGATATTTGTTATTTTTTGTAATTGCAGGCGGAAATGTCTGCACTTGTTTTTGTGTAAAATTAGATCGCATTGGCTTCTATTGTACAATTTTCAAACTGAACTGCGTGTGACAACAATAGCCACCCAAATAATCGTATTTCATGGCAGATCAATCTAGTGGAAATTTTTAATCTTGTTTGGTATCGGGTATTTTTTTTAGCTGCCAGGGACCGTAAAATTATAATGCGAAAGAAAAAAGGAATGATTCGAATTAATTTTTTTATTATTTTAATCAGTTATATTGTAAATATAATGCGAGGGGGTGTTTAAATATTATTTTAGTCCCCATTGGATTCTTGATTTATTAAAGAGCCTTAGAATCGATAGTCGGCTCTATAAGATGGCAAAGTCACTTGCCGAAGTGGGAAATAATATAGTTTCTAGTTTAGAGTCAAAATTATTTCTAAACTTTATTAACAAAAACCTTCCGCTTATATACTATTCTTATTATACAAATTACAATAATAATTCTTATTTCTATTTCTTACTTCAATATCAATCGCAATATTATATTGATTACTACAAACCAAATTTGCTTATTCTGCACAATTGAAATATCGGTCAGTGAAGTTGTTTCATAAATGTGACCTAATTTTATTTTGTGTTTATGTCAGTTTTTTTTCTTTATATTTTTTTGTTTGCTTTAATTTTTGTATTTTCGTGTGGTGTCATATGTGTGTATGATTACATTATGAATGTACTACACCCCTACCGTTTAAAGAAAAAAAAATTTTTTTATTTGGTAAAAAAAATTTTTTATTTGGTAAAATAAAAATAATTATTTCTTATATATTTTTTAAAATTATTTTAACCGTACAGCGTCAATGATGCCTGGAATATTGGCTTCTAATGCTTCAAGAAAGGCTGGTTTATAGGAATAAACCAACAAACCATAAGAAATTAACCAGAGGCGCATCATTGAGGTAGAGGTCCAGTTAATAAGACCACTTCCGGAAATAAATTTAATTTTGCAATAAATATATCACTGCATGATAAGTTGCGCCGTATTGCTGAAATCAAATCTAGTTGATGTTGTAGCTGATTAATTTTTGAGAAACAAAAATTCAATCACAATGGCTTGATAGCCCTCACCATTCACCGTAAAGGGTCATTTTTGGCAAGTCTCAGATGAGTCTAATTAAAAAAAAATTTGACATGCACGATGGCCGTTTGGTTTCAATTTTTGAACGAACTGTATTTCAAAGGAACGTAAGCCAATATCCTTACGTAAACTGTTACACGTAGTGAAAGGTCAAATACCAACCAGTTCTTTTTCAATACTTCAAGCTACAGCGACAATATCATTTTCCTAAACGCATTTCGTTAACGAGAAGAATAGTGTGAAAACGATCAATAACTGAACGAATTGTTGGTCTGTAAAATAGCTGAAGTGCTCTATAAACTTCGAGAATAAATTTTTTTGAAATAAATTTAAACAATTTGGAAGCGTTGTTCTGGTGTTATACCATTCATGATGTCTTGCTAAGTCTTACTGAATATTAAATGTGGTGGAAGTAAGAACGGTTCAAAAAGTTCCCAGACATGACTGGTAAAAAGAGAACATATCACCAAACTAGACTAACACTGTTTACAAAATTCCCTTATATTTATTTTTTGAAAGTCTTGCACGAAGAAAAACAAGTTAAATATTAATTCTCTATATATTTTTTAAATTTTTTAGGGTCCGAGTTTACATTAATTATTTTATAATCTGAATAAAATAATAAAGAGTTATACCAAGTTTTATGCATTTATTCTGTCTCATAATCATTAAGGACTGGGCTTAGACAGTTGCCCAGGATATTTTTATAACTGGTGTTTATGAAACCGGTCCACTATAGGAACGGTAAGTAACCTGTCACCAAGTAACTTATTTATCTTAACTGACCCCCGGCATTGACAACGAAATGCAAAAGTTATCTAGCACATAAAATTCCGGAACTCGAGCCAGTTGCTAGTCCCTAAGAGCAGCCACGTGACGTGTCCTGTGACAGGTTCTTTTCTCTATAGGCTAAATACAGAAATGTCAAATAATAGTCATCGTTAACGATAGTTCTCATGCAGCTAAAAAAAATCACCCATTTTATTTTTCAATTATTCTTATGCATCACTGGCATTTGTACACAAATACCGGTGAGTAATTGTTGGGTTTAAGTTATTTGCACCACTACTAACGACTTGCAAATATTTGCATGCAATGCCATGCAATCCTTCATGCACGTCTGCCTTTTTTATGTGCCGGAATGTATGGATATTCAAAAATACCTAAACAAGTGTATTTTTAAGTAAATTTTGTCAAATGCTTTTGGATACTTAAATAGAATTTTTGAAATTTATTTCAATTTCCCCTTTAATGAGTTGTTAATGCAGTTCTGATAAAAGAATAAATTTATGCTATGGAGAAATAGTTCTTTCTAAGAATTTAAGGGATTAAAAACTAATTTATTACGTTGAGGATTTCAGCGTTAGTTCTATAACGAAGATACTGTTTCCAATTTAATACAGGATGGGCAAATATGAGGTTAGGAAGTAATTTGGCTGTTAAATGACAAGAACCGAACTGGCTTTCTTTGACATTTATTTAGCAAAGAGTTGGGAAATTTTAGCCACGGAACGCAACACTCTTGAACAAAGTTGTTTAATTGTGAAAATTTATTATTTGAAGAACTGAACGAAAATAAAGCGTTTTTTTCAACGAAATCATTTTTAGGGATAAGGCCCATTTTCAATTAGGCGGTTAAGAAAAAAAAAATTTTAAAAATTGTCGCATATGGGGCTCACAAAACCCACAAACAGTCCTCGAAAAGTCTTTACATCTAAAAAAAGCGACCGTATGCAGCGGTTTGTGGCCAGGCGGCATCATCGGCCCGTATTTTTTTTTTTCAAAATTGTGCAAAGAAACGCGGTCACTGTGAATTCTCTATGCTACCAAACCATGATAACGAATTTTTTGTGGCCACAATTGGCTAATGTTGATATCAGTGATCTCTGGCTTCAGCAAGACAGCACCACAGGCCACACTGCCGGCCAAAAAATTCTGTTTTTCCATGAGAAGTTTACCGCTCGCGTAGTTTCTCGATTTGTCAATGTGAATTGGCCGCCTCGTTTTTGTGCTATAACGATGCTGGATTATATCCTCTGGAGGCAGTTGAAAGACCGGGTTTAAGTGAACAAGCCACAAATAACTGACGCACTGAAAGATGTAGTTCGACGCTGCGTTGACGAGATAAGCGAAACTTTGTTACAAAATGTGGTTCAAAATTTGTGAAAAGAGCGGACGACTGCTGACGTGCTAGAGATGGACATTTGTCCGATATCATATTCTATTATTAATTCCCATATTTCTGCTTTACATTGGCATCAATAAAACATATTCTTTCATTTATATGCTAATAATCATTTAATACCAAAATTACTAATAAAGTTCACTAAGTTTAAGGCACAGCAAAATATAATGTGCCAGTATACAGCTTAAAGGTTTTCTGTTATCCTTAACGAAAAAAAAAATCCACAATCACATATATCAACGTACACACTTTCTACAAACCGAGTAAGCATTTCAACATGTTTAATTATTGTAAAATACTTTGGTCAGTTGAGTTTGTGAAACTTCCCAAAAACAAACATGCACGTACACGTACATTTTTGTTGTATCACGGCCTGCACAAAAGTTTTACACCGTAATCCATGTGTTTACATGTGCGCACGAGCTAAACATGAAGTAAATGACTGAAAATGTTTGCCATGCCAGTCTTGCCCACAGACACACTTCATCATTAAAATGTAAATATAGTTGCACAGTGGGCAGATATTGAAAATTTACAAAAGTTTTTAAGTGGTGGCTAAATTATGTGATTGTGAACTTATTACAGCTGCTCTTGCGTGCTGTTACAACAATTTTTATTACAATCAACACAATTTACAAAATTTATTACAGCCAATGATACCAGTTCTAATAAGTGTTTTTTAAGGTTACAGAATATCGACCTATAACCGCTCAAAAACGGTTAATTTTTGAATAAAGCATTTTTTGGCCAAAAAGCACTTAAATAAAATAATACATTTTCGCCAAAAAAAAAAGAATTTATTTTTGTACGACTAACAAATTGCAGGCAACATTTTCAAACCATGGCGGACGCCTGAAGCGCATTAATATTACGTTTGAATATGAGCGATAAAGATAGAGAGGAAATAAAGGAAGTCCAGGAAATGAAAATACAGGAGGACTTTTCGAGAAACCTCAAAAAGAAACAAACGCTCATTGTAAAGTACAATAAGAAGAATATGAAAATTTTTTAACTGCAAATGATATAATAAAGTAATTACGACTTTTGGTCTAAATAAATATGTACTTCCATACGAAACAAAAAAATTTCGCCAGAACTACAAAGCAGGCGATTGTATTGAAACCACACACGAAGAAATATTAGAAGAAAGAGAATTTTTAGCTTCCCTCTAAGAAAATTGAAAGTTTTTTAGAAATCGAGAAATTATTGGGTTTACTCCGTTTTGCAAAAATAGTTTTTATACCAGATCTCGACATTCTCCCGGCTACTCCTGAAAGGTCGTTACTATGTCTGTGTGTGTGTATAAGTAGGTGACCCGCTTGTAACATTTGATTGGCTGAACCGAACCGAACCAAACTAGTCACGTTTTAAAGAGTGCTTTCTTAGATTTCCTGTGAATTGGAACCGCTTCGGATCGGTGGATTTCTAGAAATATCAAAAACGCAAGAATATATGTTTTTTCAAAAGCGTTTTTTTATAACTTTAAAAAACAGCTCTTGACATTTCAAAACCACGTCGATCGCCACAAATCGAGTCAAAACCGGTCCACGCATCCATGACATCTCGGGAACGAAAATATTCCAAAAAAAAGTAAATTAAAAAAAAAATTCGATATTATATATGTGATTAGTGTTCTCGATTGTTTTATAGAAGAACTGCATCCAGCACTGCTTATCACATAGGAATCGGTCGATCCATGTAAAAGTTATAGCAGTTTGAAAATTAATACAATAATTGCGGGGATGGCAATATGATGACAATAATTGCGGGGATCGTTTTCCATATTTTTTTTGGAACGAAGTTTATTTTTCCTACACCGGGAAAAAACGTCCGTAACTTAAGATTTTTTGTCTTTAAATCAATGTCTAAGACGTATGAGTAATACTATTCCATACAAACAAATATTAATCATACGCAGCCGTGCCGTGACAGAATTCAATTTCGTTTGGGGACAAAATTGATTCTGTATTTTCGTTGGTGGGCGAAAAAAAAATTGTAATAAAAAATGTATACCTGAATAATTATTTTCCTTATACCTTGAATAAAATTTAAAATTAATATTTTTATAATAAGGAACTTTGTTCCTATCCGGTGTCCCACGACACCACACATCTTTTTTTTAAACTATTTTAAACTTTTTGGTGCAGGGTCAAGGAAGAAGGGCGCTGTTACTCTGCTCTGTAGTATTGGACTGTCAATAGCTGCTAGTAATTGTACAGTAACCATTTCTAAGACTTCGTCACTGAAATAGTTCATAAAATGCAGATCAGATAAACTTGCCGCGTTAACTATTTTTGCCTACTTATAGAAATAATTAATTTTTGATTTGTATTCAATGAATGAAAAACAATTTGGGGCAAACAAAATTTAAATTTTTTAAAAATTTAATAATTTAATTCCTCTGGTTTCTTCACCTCTTTTTAATTATTATTGTATTCTGATATTTTTAAGCTTAAGGTCTCTTTATTTTAATATAATTTTTAATTTCAATATTTCGTCACTTCTTTGTGTGAATTTCCTGAAGAATTTCCTTAAATATATCAGAATACAATATTAATAATTTAATTGAAAACACTTTTCTTTATCGTTATATTTTTTCCTTCCCTTCTACTTCTTTACTTTGCAGAATGATACATGTTTACCTTAGAGCGCAAAAATCTTTTGACAATCGTTCAACATGTTGGCCAAATACCAAAAAATTTTGATTTTCTTAAAAAACATGCTTCAAATATTTATTCAAACAACTAAACAACCTCTTCTCAAGTTTCGTCATGTCTCTACTTCCAGCACTACCTTCCCATTTCTATACTTCCGGCACAATGCATTCTATGAGTGCGTACTATCACTTAGGTGCAGGTAGTAAAAAATCAAAAGTGCTGGATTTGCTTTTTCTGTAGAATTTTAAATGTTTTTAAATCGTTTATAATAAGCAAATTTGTTATTTTGGAATTAGCCTGAAGACTACTGATGATGAGGTGTAAGAAGCCATGGAATGCAGTCAGCAAGACGAACTAATCCCCCAATAAACAAATCATTATGTTGAAGAAACAAATAATATTGTGGCATACAATCACAGTTTTGCGGCACCGCACCCACTGTAATAACCCAATCAACCAACCACTTCTTTCATTTGCTAGTGGAGACACCGACATGCTCACATATTTCGGGCATGTTTTAATATTTTTTTCCTTTATCTTTTTGCGGAAGTAGTTGTTGCTAATCATATTAAAAGTAAACGTATGCAAATGTAATTTTCAAAAGTGTCAGTCTTTGTTCAGCAGGTAGATCGTTGTGTTAATATGTACAAATGATTGCAGTTTAAATGGAAATGTATACATTTATGGGCAAATATGTATGTGTGTGTGTGTGAGTTTGTGTGCGTTCATGTTGTAAAAGCCCCCAAAACAAACTGACTGACTGACAGCTAGGCAATGTTTCATAATGTTGCACTGTGGCATGCACAAACACTTACGAACGAAATTTTAATTTCCGAAAAACCTTTTGTTTTCGTGTACCCTTGTGTGTGTGTGTGTGTGTGTGTGTGTGTGTGTCTGTCTGTCTCTTGACACTTATACGTTTGGTTGCATGTTTATTTGTTTACTTGGGGCGCATGTTCTTTCATAATACCCATTCAATTTAATGGGAATTTTCTTTTAGTGTCATAAATAGTTGCTGCACTATGCAGCAAAATACACAAAGTGTAAGACGGACAGATTAAAGTGCATTGAAGTGGTTCGTGCAATATTCACGATTTTTTTTTCAAGATTCTTTAACTATTTCGACATGATGGCAGTTTAGGAGAAACATTAAAAAATTATATAAATTTGTTGTTCAACTGAACATTTATTGTTGGTTCTATTCAAGTGAAATGCATTTTGCCAGCATGAATAATTTGATTCAAATTTTAGTCACAAAACAAATTAAAATAAATAGTCACCTTTTTAATGCTATAAACTTGTGTTGTGGTTTTTGGAGTGAAAAAATTTCAATTTTAATAAAATAAAATTTTTGTCGTTATAAATATTTACCATTTGATGCATAATAATTTATGAAAATGTTTTGCATCAAAATGTGTTCCATAAAGCTTTTATAGATTTTTTAATAATTTTTAGCAAAAACGAAATATATATTTGGCGGCATAATTCATGTCATGTGAAAACGAATCGTCTCCAGTATTAAGCAATATATATATATATTTTTTGCTCTAAAGTTCCTAACCTGTTATTTAGAACAATATAATACTGGATTAATATTAAAAAATAATAATAAATTAAATCTTCAATCTAGATAGAAGAAGAGTGAACCCTGATTTTCGAAGTCGCTACAACGCAAAGAACATTCAATTTTATTGCAGTGTAATTCTCGAATTGAAATAAACAGTGATCGTAATGTCATGATAAAGAAATAAAATAATAAATAAACATAAAATATGCATTAATAAAATAAATCAAATATATTAATAAATAATTTATATATTTTTCCGATCATTTGCTTTTTTAAAAACACTTTTTATTTCATCGAATATTTTCCGTAACATTTAAAAATACTCGCAAGTTAAAGATGAAAGTGGAAAGCGATAACATTTTTTGTAGGTGTTGCGAAATACTCGTAGGATAAGAATAAGAAGAAACACATTTAAAATCTGGGGCCATTCGGTAGCGATCGAAATTTCAATACAATTTAATTTGGAAATAAAAAATTGCTTTTCATATTTTAAGGCACTTGAGTGCCAAATATTTAGTAAGTAAAATTAATATGTTTAACTGGGTGGGACAGAGTTCCTTTATATAATATCGGACGTCAACGCCCACTGAAGCGGGCGGGGTCCAAAAATAGACTACATCATGGTTTCCACAGACCAAAGTATGGGCATTGCTAGATCGTCTCAGACTTCATCACTAATCAAGAATACTTTATGTGGTCTAATTCTCTGTGGAGAGCATTAAATCTGTATTTTTGAAGTCTCTCTGGCAAGGGCCGTGGGGGAGACATTTCACCTTTGCCATAAGACTCTAAAAATAAATATATGGAATAATTATATATAAAATTTATTATGTGAGTGACGATAAATATGCCGAGTTAAACATGTTTTGACGTAACCAGTTACGAGACAACGTATTTAGCTGGGAAGTTAAATATGTTATGACGTAACGAAATGACAAACAGTGACGTCTTTTTTTTAAGAAAATCCATATTTAATAAATTTTTTTAACATTGTGTCAACAAATTTACAGGCCATGAAAGGTCAATTTACAGGTCATGAGAGTGTGTGATCTTGCCCCCAGTGGCTATATAAGGAGTTGGCAGGCATTGCCAGTATATACAAAATGATGTATGGGATTTAAGACACTCCCGTAATCGTTTTCTATATAAATATGGGTTTTTATACAAAAAAAAAATGTCACTGATTGTCATTTCGTTACGTCATAACATATTTAACTTCACTTCGTAACTGCTTACGTCAAAACATATTTATCGTCACACACATATACTTACTTTTAATTTCTTTTGAAAGGGTCATTTAGGAGGCAAAGGATAGGAGGGTGTAGGGCAGAGTAGTACCAGGTTACGTCTCAGCTTCGTCATTGAAGCTTAAAAATTTTATTTTTAAGGAATGTAGGCTTAAGTAAAACGATTTGTTAAAATTTTACACTATTTTTGCTATATAATAACGCCTACTAAAGGGGGCGGTGTCCAAAACTTATTTTTTATTTTATTTTATGACTCCAAGTCTAACGCGTTGGACCTGCTTTGGCATAAAAATATATCATTTGCTTAACAAAGTTAGGAATAGTGTTGTTTTTTAGAGGTTGGTTTTGTTTTCCTTAGGGGAACTTTTTTCCCTCTGGCACGATTCAGCCCATTTACGAACTTGACCTCTCCTTCAAGGTATATTTGTACCAAATTTCAAGAGTTTGGATCTTTTCGTTTGGATTGAATCGTGATTTCCACAGACGGACGGACGTGGTCAGATCGTCTTAGATTTCATCACTGATCAAGAATATATATACTTTATGAGGTCTCAGATGGATATTTCGCTGCGTTACAAATGGAATGACAAAGTTTATATATTCTTTTTTGGAGGCTATAAAAATTGAGTTGATGATAGAAGAATTTCTGCACTTCGACACACTGTGCCATTTCTAACCAATTTTATTTTGCTGTCGATATTAAAGTTTCAGTTGCATACAAACACTTTGTAGTGGTAATCAGAACAGAAAACTAAAGGTAACTCTTCTGCTATGAGGGTATATTTGCAGCAATTTTCTTTTTTTGATAACTAATAGCCAAAATATGTGGTAAATGCACGAGTAAATACACACATACACACATATACTACTACACAAATCTATGTGAGAGCAAATGAAATTATTGTACAGTTATTAGGGTGTGAGTGGATGTGGAGGACTTCATTTAATATAGATGATGCATTGCGGCATCAGGTTCTCGTTTGCTTGCAGTACTTGATTTCAACCAATAAATTAGATTACTTTGCTGCAAAGTCTTTGAAGAAAGTCTGAATTACTACAATTTATTTTAAGTTTTTCATAAATAATTTATTAAATGGGTTAGAAAAAGACATTTTTTTCATATTTTTTCTAGCCAAAATGTTGCTAAAAGGAGGAGCACGAAAACTAATAATTAAAATTGTAAGAGCAAATAAATTATAGTTTGTAAAACATGTCAATACCAAGCCGCAGGTGCTTGCTGCAGTGTTGCATGCAGCAAAGAGTTTCTTTTCTTGTTGTAGATTTTTATGTTGTTCGATTTTTGATTTTGTGCAAAAATGAAAGAGTAAAACAAAGTTTAAAATACGTGCAGGACTTAAAATAAAATTTATTAATTTATAAAACTCTTGTGCGAGTAGTGAAGTAGATCTCCTTCCAGTTGCTGTTGTGGAGCAGATTAATAGCACCAAACTTCGGTTTTGAATTCTTGGCTGCATAAAACTCTAAACATTTAAGCGTTAAACACAGTTGCGGCAGCTGGATACTGAATGATTATTTTCAGGGCAACAAGACGGGTTGTTGTCTGTGCTGCTTTTTTGTTTAGAGTCAAAATAAAGTAAATTCTATTTCTGTGATAGAATTTCAAATTATCAGTACAAAAAAAAAAAAAATATCTATATATGTGACCTTCTCCTCTGCGCCGAAAAGAAGTTATTGAGAAAAACGCGTTTAAAAAAAGCGCATCGTTTTTCCGTGTTTTGCGCAATTAATTATGTTCATCTTTACAGGTGATTTGTAAAAAAACTAAAAGACATAGAAACTTGCAGTTTGCGGCATTTGAAAGAGCGTTTTTTTCCTATAAGAATCCTCAAAAAGTAAAAAAAAATTTTTTCGGCGCAAAGGTCCCTTTTCGTGGAGCAGGTCACATATATGAACTTGAAAATGTTTTATTCCATTTGAAAAAATAATATATTATATTTTTAAGCCACGGAAATGGTCTGCTTTTCCAACAAACATGTTGGGCAAATTTGAGGTTAGGAAGTAAATTGGCTGTCAAATGATGAGATGTCAATGCCACCTTTTGACATTCGTTTAGTAAAAAGTTGGGAAATTTTAACTATGGAAATACCGGCCGACAATTGTTTGCATCGAAATTTGTTAGATTGGCTTGTTGAAAAACTGAACGATAACAGCGCATTTTTCCACAAAATTATGTGATAAGGCCCATTTTCAATTAGGCGATTATGAACAAAATTTAAAAAATTGTCGCATATGGCACTCACAAAGCCCCCAAAAAAGCCTTCGAAAAACCTTAACATCCAAAGAAAGTGGAGATATGGTGCGGTTTGTGGTCAGGCGGCATCGTCGACCCGTGTTTTTAAGAAAATTATCAAAGAAACGCCGTCACAGTGAATTCTCTGCACAATCAAACCATGATAACCGGTTTCTTGCGGCCACAACTGGCATATGTTGACATCAGAGACCGACCTTTGGTTTTAGCAAGACGGCGCCACAAGCCACACAGCCGGCCAAATAATTCAGTTATTGCATGCGAAATTTCCCGCTGGCGTAATTTCGCAATTTGGAGATGTCAATTGGCCGCCTCGTTCTTGTGATTTAACGCCGCTGCATTATTTTCCATTTTAAAGAACGGGTTCACGTGAACAAACCACAAACAACTGAAGCTCTGAAAGACGAAATTCGGCGCTGCATTGACGTGACAAGCGAAATTTGTTTGTGGCAAACTGTGGATCAAAATTTTGCGGTAAGAGCGGACATTGGCCGAAGTGCTAAAGATGGAAATTTGTCTGACATCAAATTCCATTATTTATTCCCAAATGTCTAATTTACATTGGTAACAATAAAACTGAATTTGTCGAGAAGGAAGTATGTCTTTAAAGCAATTTACCTCCTAACCTCAAATTTGCCACCTTTTACAAAAGCGGCTGCATTGTCTCATATACACATTTCTACAACAAACAGCATTGTTGTAGTCGTGCGCCATTTAATCTGCTGGCCTTTAAGTTTTCAAAGCTTAAATAAATTATATATAAAATACATATATACATTTTGAATTCTTTACTTGTAAGAACCGTCCTTTGAGAGCATTTACATGATTTTATGCCAGTTTCAGTTTCCAAAATATGCTGATTCAGCAGAAAGCCACCAAATGCTTATAAAAAACTTTTTTGTCAACTTTAAAAAATTGTTTTACTTTGGAAGAACAAAGTTTTGCATATCTTCACGTTTTCATATCACTTTTATTTACTGAATGAACGAGTTAAAATAATACTTATTCACAAAAATTTAAGATGTTTCTTGTTTCCTTTTTGTTGTTCAATAACTCGTTAAAAAGAAAACTTTTGCCTTCACCAGGGCTGACCAGTGGCCAATTTAATATTTCCTTTCCTGTTTATCTTTGGGGTATAGCATGTCCAGGCCGTTGAGAAAATCAACAATCAAAGTGTCTACACACTAAATGGCAATTTAGGACTTGTCCAAAGTCAGTGCTTTTGCCATAATCAATAAAAGTACTGCCAGCAATAAGGAAAGTAAAACAAGGAATTTTCTTTTCTTTATTTTTTAATTTTTTTTTTTTGAAAACAACAAAAATCCCTAAAAGGCAAGACAGGAGGTAACTGGAAAAGAGTTAAGAGTGTGTAAACTGTGTTTTTGCCAGAACGGATGTCAGAGTGTGTTACCAACCATATTTGTAGGCAGCCAGTCGTTAAAATTTCCTTTTCTTTACTTTTCGTACTGGAAAATTTTCTAAATATTCCTGAACAACTATTTTTTGTTGTTGTACCGTTGGCTTGCGTGCAATTGTGTCTGTGCTTTTGAACAATACAAAAAACTTTGCAAACAGTATGGGGAGAGAAAAACAAGAGAATAGATAATCTCCAATTTTTTTATTAAATAAAATAAAAATGAAATACGACCAACCAAAATAAAAAAAAAGCAAAATAAAAATTATCTGGGCAAAGAATGTTGTGCCTATTGCACGTAGAAGGAACAGAGTGGTTGCGGGAAAGAGGGGACAAAATTGCTGTATGTGCCATGAATTGAGTTGGCAATCAAGAGCAATCGAACTTCTTTGGCAAACTCATTTTTAAATCTTGTTTATATTTATGCTAAACTAAAGCTTCAGACTTCCCAGACTTTGAGGAAGGGAAAAAGGAAGATATGTTAGGAATTTAATTATAATTATCTCACTCGCTCTCGCTCCATGGCTATGTGCTTCATACTACGTTTGCCCTTACTCGCTCTCTCTCAATCGTTCTCAATTGCTTTCTCCCTCCTCTTGCACAAAAACGTCCCACATTTTCGAGTCGCGTTTCATCCGTAAAAATTTTACTCTCATCCGCGCAAAGAAGTTTCATTTCAAATATTAAATCAGTTTTAATTTCATTAGTGAATTTCGTGCCTAATATTAGAAATGAGTTCGTTCTGAAAAATAGTTTGCTTTTTCGCTGACTAAACTGCTGCTGTTGGCTGAAGTAGTAGAACACGAGACTATGAAGCGGAGGGTCGTGAGTTCGAGCCCGCGCTGAGTCATGAAATATTGTGTTGAATTCTTCTGAACAGCATTAGTGCGTGGTTGTGTTAGTTGTTGCCAGCCTGTTTCAATGATGAAGGCATAGTCACTGGTCACTGAACATAATTGGCAACGACTGACACTATCATGTACTAAAAAGCAGAGTAACAGCACCCACCTTCGTCGGCCCTGTAGCAAAAATTAGCCGGCGAAGTAAAAGGTTGAAATAGCTACAAAAACAAAAAAACTGTCTATCTTCTCATCTTTCCTAATCTGTCCCCTCAATACTATCCCCTCGTTTTCAGTGCCGGCGCAATGCATTGCATATATAGGGGTCATCCCCTGAGTGCTGGTCCAAGATAAAAAAAGGCAGAATCAATTCTGTTCCCAAACGAAATTGAATTTTGTCATGGTATGCCTGCGTATGATTAATATTTGTTGGTATGGATTCGTATTACTGATACGTCTTAAACATACATTTAGAAACAAAAACGTTCCACATTTTATTTTCATCCGTAAAAATTGTACCCTCATGCACGCAAAGAAGTTTCACTTCAAAAATAGTATTTATTTTTTCAAAATTTTTTATGTCCTCCAAAAAAACAATATGGAGGGTAAACTCACTTTGCCATTCCATTTGTAACGCAGCTAAATATCCATCTGAGACCTCATAGAGTATATATATATATATTCTTGATCAGTGATGAAATCTAAGACGATCTGAGCATGTCTGTCCATCCGTCCGTCTGTGGAAATCACGATTCAGTCCAAACGAAAAAAGCCAGAATCTTGAAATTTTGTATAAATATATCTTGAAGGATAGCACAGGTTAAGTTCGGAAATGGACTAAATCACGCAAGAGGGAAATAAGTTCCCCTAAGAAGAACTAAACTAACCTCTAAAAAACAACATAATTTTTAAAGTTTTTTTTTTTTGTAATTTTGTTAAGCAAATGATATATTTTTATGTCAAAGAAGGTCCAATGCGTTACAATTGGAGCCATAAAATATAAAAAATAGTTTTTGGACCCCGCCCCTTTATTGGACGTTATTACATGCAAAAATAGTGTAAAAATTTAACAAATTGTCATTGGTCGTGAGTTCGAGCCCGCGCTGAGTCATGAAATATTGTGTTGAATACTTCTGATCAGCATTAGTGCGTGGTTGTGTTAGTCGTTGCCAGCCTGTTTCAGTGATGAAGGCATAGTCACTGGTCACTGAACATAATTGGCAGCGACTGACTACACTATCATGCACTTAAAGGAGAGTAACAGCACACTCGTCGGTCCTGTAACAAAAATTAGCCGGCGAAGTAAAAGGTTGAAATAGCTACAAAAACAACTGTCTATCTTCTCATTTTTCCTATTCTGTCCCCTCAATACTATCCCCTCGTTTTCAGTTCCGGCGCAATGCATTGCATATTTAGGGGTCATCCCCTGAGTGCTGGTCCTACTCCTAAAAAAAAAAATTTAACAAATTGTTTTACTTAAGCCTACATTCCTTAAAAATAAAAACCTGGTACTACTCTGCCCTACCCCCTTCGCCCCCTAAATGACCCTAACAAATATTATTATTTTTTTAATTTTGTAGTTAATTATTCCAAACATTTATTTTTATGTTTTATGACAAAGGTGAAATGTCTCCCCCACAGCCCTTGCCAGAACGGCCGCACCAAAATACAATTTTTGTACCCTCCAAAGAGAATTGGACCCCATGAAGTATATATATTCTTGATAAGTGCTGAAGTCTGAGACGATCTAGCAATGCCCATACATTCGTCTGTGGAAAACATGATATGGTCTGTTTTTGCACCCCGCCCCACTTAGTGGGAGTTGACGTACGGTATTATATGCAAAAATAGTGTTATTATTGAAAAATTTTTATTCCTTAAGTCTATCAGATGCTGAGATATTCTCTGATCTTGCAGAGATGAAACGTCTCTTCCACGGCCCTTCCCAGAATGACTCTCTCAAAATAGAGATTTAAAATTGGCTACAGAGGAGTCTTAAAGGAACTCTGTTCCACCAAGCTAAACATTTTAAATTTACTTACTAATATTTGGAGGGTATTTAAGATTCGACCCGGTCGAATATAACGTTTTAACTTGTTTTTAATTTTTCCGAAGGAGTAACACAAATAAGTGGCGAAATAATGAAAAATAAATAATATTTTTAAGCTCAAATCATAAAAATATTAATGTGGTCGCAGTGCGGAGTCTGTATAAGAAATTCTTCCCCAAAAAAATCTGATGGAATGAAATAGTTAGAAATTTATTTATCAAATCAAATTAACAGAAAGAATTACACCATCTCATCAGCTTCCTACTTTTCAGGGTGGTTCTAGTCAGTACGAAAAATTTAACAAAGCTTTGGAATTTTTTGAAAATTATTTAGAAAAAAGAAGAATCAGTAAGACCTAAACTGAAAAAGTCTGGGCGAGTTTAAGATTTCCTTTTTTATTGGTTGCCAGTAGTTTGATGCTCTCGCATACGGCCCTGGCTAAAATTTTCGACATAAAAGTATAAATTTCAACTGGTATGTGTACGTGTGTGTGTGTGTGTTTGTGTATGTTTATAAAAACTTTGCCAAAGAATGCGAATTAATACTTGTATGTGGGTGGGTGTACGTTGTAGCTTCACTGTGCAGTCGTTTATGATCGAAGGAGTGTATTTTTTACTTAAAATGAAAAAGTATAGATTCTGGTAGTTAATTCAAAGCAAAAATAACTTTATCGGAATTTAGAAATTTTTTTCTGGTTTCTAAACTTAAGTAAGTTTGAATAAAGCACTAGACTTACTTGTAGTCGCATATTGCACAGACTATCATATTCTTCATAGTCGTACTCGTATAATAGAGTGGGCGTTGGCACACAAGTCTACATCAGATAGGATGTTGTGGCTAAATGTAGTCCTTCGTAGGGAGAATAATAAAATAGGTTAAACTTTATTGTATCTTGATGACTTAATGCAGCTGTTATTGTTGCTATTGTTTTTGTAGTCACATCTTGTCTGTCTGTAAACCGCAAGTCGCATGTTGTTACTGGATTGTGTATGAGAGAGAGAGAGAAAGAGGAGGGGCAGAAAACTGTAAACTTTGATTTTACTTTTTTGGATTTTTGACTATAAATTCAATATAAGCATTTGAAATGTCTTGGCAAGTCGACATAAGTATGGCTTATTGAGTTTAAGACTTTAGCTAAACTGAATCTATTGATACGTGCCTTCAGACAAATGATTTGCTACTGTTCTGCTGATTGGCTTTTTTTATTTATTTTTTTTTTTACAAAATCTATGAAAAATTATTCGTGCTGTGGCATGCAACAAACACAAACAATAGAAAAACTCTTCAAATATTGTGGGGATTTTTTTTTTAATTTTTTCTAAGTTGCTGTTGGGTATTTTTTTTTTCTTATTTGATGACATGCAGAAACAGGTTTTTGTTTGTGTTGGTTTCATTAAAGCCAAATACCGAAAACGTAGTAAATATTCAGCAGTTTGATTAAAACATTATGCTTCTCTGTTTATAGTCGGTTTGGCTGTAGGTGATAAAATTAGAAAATGATGTTTTGAACATCAAAAAGAAAATTGATTGGTTTTTCCTAAACCACAATCTAGACTAGGAAACTAAATTGTAAATTACTTTATGGCACAGAATAAAAAGTTTTATGTTTGAGGCTGTAAGTTAAATGTGTACTTAACACGTTTAGAGGCATCAAAAAAATGTTTATTATTAAAGAGAAATAAATTAAATGGGAACTTTATAAAATACGAGGTGTATTCAGAAATATGTTTCCCAACATATTTTCCCTTATTCTGTAAGTACTTTTCAACGTCACGTGAAGACAATATCAAAAAGAGGACCTACTCCTTGTGCACAAGAATTTTTTATCTCTGACATCTTATAACTGCTCTCTAATTTTCTAATTTCTCGCATATATTTTTTTTATTTATCTCGGACCAGCACTCAGGCGATGGCCCCTACATATGCAGTGCATTGCGCCGGAACTAGAAAGGGGGGGGGGGGGGTGGGGGTGTAGTATTGAGGGGACAGATGAAGAAAGATGAGGAGATAGAAAATTTCTGTAGCTATTTCAACCTTTCTTTTCCTTCGCCGTCTAATTTTTGCTACAGGACCGACGAAGGAGGATGCTGCTGTTACTCTGCTTTTAGTACATGATAGTGTCAGTCGCTGCCAATTTTGTTCAGTGACCAGTGCTATGCCTTCATCATTGAAACAGATTTGCAATAACTAACACAACCACGCACTAATGATGATCAGAAGAATTCAACATAATATTCATGACGCAGTGCGAGGTTGAACTCAGGACCCTCCGCTTCATAGTCTCGTGTTCTACTACTTCAGCCAACAGCACCCTCAAAGCACGAGTGTTTTTTTTTCATTTGGATTCAGATTTACACGTAAATTAGGGTGTTTTTTTTATAGAGTGACACAAGTTTAAATTATAATAAAACAAGAAAAAACATTTTTAATATCAATGAAACGGGCTTTATTGGAAAGAAAATGTTATGAAATTAATGTTTGAATATGATTTCTGGCATGTGGACGCCACGGCTGGCACGTGGAAGGGCGCAATCTGGAACAACAATAAAAAAAGTCCTCCATAAAGTGGAGGGACACATCCCCAGCTGCTGTGAACGGCGACGAATTGATTGATTAGAATCATCTTCAATGCTTTTCTGTACAGCAACTACAGTTTCTTCAGTGCGCAATGATCGGCGTATCACGGGATGCACATGATCAGTAACAGTAAATGTGGTCGGAATTAGACGCTCTGAAGGACGATTATGGACGCCATAAAATGGAAGACATGCACAATCAGTTTGACGAATAGAACAATTATTTTGATTAAAAATCTCAGCAATTTGCACGCGTTGCTCTGGTGTTGTGACACTCGAAAAAAACACGCTACTAAGGAGATGAGATAGAGCGCACTCAATGTTTCTTTTGAAACCTGAAACTAATTTTAAGTAACATTTTTTAAATGTCAAGCATTTTGGACAATTATTCGTCAGCAGTCTTACAAAAAGTCTCAATGGCCTTGCTTCACGACATATTCAATGAAATTTCATTTCAAAGAATTTACTTTTTACTTACAAAAAATATATTTAAAATAAAATATCTATTCCCTTTAACTGATATTGTAATAAAAATTTAATTCCTCGTTACCCATAAGTTGGCAACAAAAAAATCAAGATGATGATGACAAAACGTCAATTCATTCCAATCATCTGCATTCTTTTTTTCTCTCTTGCTCACTCACTAACTTTTTCATTTAACAACATCGTACACAAGTGTTTATGTGTGTGTTTGTGTGTGACATATTACAGCACCTGTTACGAGAGTTTTTGCGAAATGTAAACGCCAGGAGTGAGGGAGGGAATACACTAAAGTTGGGTAAGTAATCTTGCAAAAGTTAAATATATAATTTTATGTGTTGTATCATGCATAAAAATAATTTTTGTAATATTTTCTTAAGGGGATTTAGTTTTTCTTCTGCGTCAGTTTTTAGAATTTTCATCTCAGTTTGTTTCTTTGTTGTAATCTTTGGCATTCCTGACGTTATTATTGTACATTTCAATATTGAGGTGTTGTTGTATGTGTGAATAAGTTTATAAAGCGATTTGCATATTAAGTTTCTTAATAAAATTACCAATACATGCATAAATATTGTACATTAAGGAGATAAAGAGAGAAATAAACAAGGAATAATAAATACTAGGCGGATGTGGTGGCTGTGTGTGTGTGTGTGTAGTTGGGTGGTTGTTTCAAAAGTGAAGAAGGTTTTGCTTCGTTGGCGAATAATTTACATAAATTTATTTATTTTTAAACGATTTTATAGAAATTTAAAATTAAAAGAAGGGGAAATAAATAACAGATTTTATGAATTGTTAGTGAGTAAACTTTTTGCAAATTGTTCTATTACAGCCGAAGACTTTCTGTTTTTTACAAAACATTTTTTTTATAAGCAAGAGAAATATTATCGCTGCCGTAAAGTTGGTATTGGACTCATTAATAGCATGATTTACAATGTGAATGATTCTCATAAAAAAATACGTTCCCATAATTCTCATTTCTCTTGCATGGAATCTGTAGTAGAGACATACACCCCCATTATCTGGTACAGGTTCTAATAATTCCTCTAGAGCTGGAAGATGAGTCTCTGTCCGTCTATTCAATAGTATCCCCTCCTAAAAATACCCTAATGCTGATCAGTAAAATTGACTACCAGATTCATGACTTAGTGCGATGTAGCACTCCAGATTTTCGCCTTTCTTGCTACCGCGTTAAATACTTCAGAGCCACCAACACCCCCAAAACATCAAATAAATACAATAAGATTTTCAGAATTTCATTTCAGAACAGCATTTAGAATGTATGTTATACGTAATAAATTAAAAAAAAAATCATATACATAGAACATTCAATTTGCACTTACCTCCTTTTTTTCTGGCTTTTATGTCCACTGTTTTTATCATTATCCTTTAGTTGTTGATGGTGTTGACAATGGTTTTATCGTCGTTGTAAAATCAGCATAATCTTGAATAATTTATAACATAATATTTGGAGTAATTTGTATGTATGTGTGTCAAGTGTTTTTCTATTTTTTAACAAAAAACACAGAACCAAGAAGATAGACAAAAACTGATTTCTGTTGTAGACCTCCAAAGCGATGCTTGCTGTTGATGATGGTCGGATGTATGGATGGAATGGGTATTATTTTAATTATTAAATTTAAAAAATATTCTGTGTACTTTTGAATTTCTTGAAAGCTGTGTAAATGATATAAAATAAAAAGGTATCACATCAGTCGGATTATACTCAGCTGTGCATTTAAATACGTATAAACACAATAAACCTGTTGAGCCGTTTACTGCTCTAAAACGATAATATTCTGTTTTAAACAAAATCTACTTTCAAAATCTAAAATATCTGAATACCCATTAATTTGTTTTTTGTTATGCTAATGCATGACAACAACAGACACGTACACCCATACAAGGCTACTTTTTAGTCTTATAGTATATTTTGTAGATAATACACTTTATCTCCAAGTTGCAAATTATGCAAGTACTTTCAATGGCAATTTGTGTTGCTTTTTCTTTTTGTTTCTCTTTTCAGCTTTTGGGTTTGCTTTATGATTTTATGCTCTTTTAAAAAATTTCTTTAATTTAATTCTGTCTAATGTTTAGCATTTATTGTGATTTATATTCTGTATGGCTGCATTTGCAAAAAGTGTGAAATAAAGATAATTTTTAGAAAAACAAATTTTGCGGTAAAAGAAAATTCTATTAGGAGAAAACTGTTTTCAATAGATATTTTTTTTTGTTTGTTAATCACAGCTTCTTTAAAAGATAATTATTTTGAAAAAAAAAAATTTTTGGAAAAAGTATATTCTTAAAAAGTTACTGCCTATTCTACTCTATTCAAAGATTTTCTTTCTGTTGTACAATTCCATTAAAAGCAAAAATAAAATTTCATAAAAGAAATCATTCTTTTAATAACACGTAACATTCTTTTAATAAAGTAAATTTTTTAAAGATTCACACTTTTCTGAAGCCATTTATTTTTAACAGAGATATTAATTTGCATAGTGACTTGTTGTGATATGTACTTTTTCAAAAGGTACTTTATTTTAATTTTTTTTTTGTCAACAGGTACTTTTATAAAGATGGTTTTTATATCAAGCAAATTTTTTAATGATTTTTTTTTTCTCATAAAAAATTAAAAAAATAAGTAAATGTTTTTCATTTTTTTTTTTTTGGTATCCACTTGTTATAAAGTACTTTTTCCATTAATAATATCTAAGGTAAAAAGTACTTTTTAAGAAAGACACCACTCTTCTCATCAACAAAATTTTTTAAAACAAATTTTGTAAAATGTGCTCATTGTAAGGTACTTTTTCTGTAAAGAAATTCTTAAGAGGTACTTTCTTTAAAGTGTACGCTAAAAGGTACTTTACATAGCAGGTGCATTTTGAATTGAATTTTGGACGCATACATTTTTGAAAGGTACCTTTTTCAAAACTTAAAATTTTTTTTTTAAATAAAACACTTTTCTTTTTTTAAATAAAACACCTTTAAAAAAAAAACAAAAAAAAGGTAATTTTTTTAAAGAACAATTTTTTTAAAGAACCTGCTGCTTTTTGAGAAAACACTCGATTGAAATTAGTCTTTCTAGTAGGGATTTCGTGATTGGTACTTTTCTTAAACGGCTCGCTTTTGCAAGGGCATTGCTTTAAAGGTACTTTTTAGAAAAGGTGTTTTTTCAAGCCTATTTAGAGTACTTTTTTAGGCGAAGTTGTAAAGTATTTCTTATGTTGCATTGAGAAGTACTAAATTTAAATGCGCTAATTTTTAAATGTTTTTTTAAGTAATCTTTTTAAATGCACTTTTTTGAAATAATATTTTTTTCAAGGCTCTTTCTTAGAGTACTATTTTTTTTGAAGGTACTTTTTTTAAAGAAGTTTTTTAATAATACTTTTGATAAAACAAGTTCTTGTAAAGGCAGTTCTTTTAATCGATACCATTTTAAAAGGTACTTTTTTAAACATATCTGTAACACAAACATTTTCGATGCCCTGTTAAATGGTACTTTTTTAAATATATCTTTTATACAAATACTTTCGATAGCCTGTTGAATAGTACTTTTTTAAATTTAACTTTTTCATAGGGCTTCTATAGTTTACATTACAAATAATGGCACTTTTTTTATAAAAAAAAAATAAATAAATAAAATAAATAATAAAAAAGTACTTTTTTACCCACATTATTTTTTGATTGGTACTTAATTTCCGCTTTTCTTAATATATATAATTTTTAAAAACTTTATATAAAAAATTCTTTTTCAAAAATCTACTTTTTCTATATAATGTTTATATGAATAGTACTTTTTATCGTATAAATTGTTTTAAAGGTACTTTTATTGGAGGATAACTTTTGTATATAACAACTTTTCTAGATATTGGTAATAGTTATTTTTTGAAACGTACTTTACTTGGCTCTTTTAATTTCCGCTTTTCTTCATATATATAATTTTTAAAAAGGTCCTTCATTTAAAGTGTGTTTTCTATATTTTTTTCAGCATAGAGTACGTTGTAAATAAGTAAAGGTGCTTTTTCCGCAACTAGATGTTAAAGTACGTAATATTTTCTTAAGATATTTTTTAAAAGCCCACTTTAAAATACTTCTCTCTTATATACGTTTTGTAACGTTTATACTTTTTATTTAAATATTTTTTATTTACTTAATTTCTTGCAAAATCCCATGTTTTAAAATTATTAAATTGTTTTTTTTTTTTGGAAACACATACACACATTGTTGCAAACTATCCGCTGCCTACAAGCGACAAAAATGGGGCCATTATGAGCAAATGGTAAAATAATTCAAGCCTTCTGTTGCAATCATTACAGTAGCCTTTTTGGCTGGTGCAGTTTACACCAACATTTTTGTGTTGCTGAGGGAAAAACGTAAAGAATAGAATATAAAACTATAAAAACAATACCGGCCCTTTTTGTTTACTGATTTGTTAAAAAAAGCACCAACATAAATAAAACAAAATGTGGAAGATAATTTCTGCAGAGGCAAGAGATGGAGTGGACGGCAGGCACAAGCAGATAAATCAATGCGATTAATAAAAACAAGTTGTTCTATAGTTTATTTATGTGTTGTTTATTTTATTAAAAAATCATTTATTACGTAATTATATATTTATCTATTTAGTTATTTTTTTCTTTAGCAATTTACACATACATTTATTTAGTATAATTTTTACAAGTATTTTTATTTTGTTGTGTTTATTTAAAGTTTAATCCTTCGTTTTTTTTTTAAATTAAATTAAATTAATTTTATCTTTCTGTTTAAAAATGACAATCGGTAAAGTGATTATCAGTTTATTTTTATTATTATTTTTTCTTAGTTTTCAATTAATATTTTTTTGTTTGTTTTTGAACACAAATAATTATTTTTCAACAAAACAAGCTGCCAGCATTTACATAGTTTTTAGCGTTTTTAATTACAAAACTGTTTTTTTTTTACTTTTTATTAATGCGTTTTTAGATTTTAGTATACAATTTAATTTTTTTTTTAAATTTAATTTAGTGGTACAAAAGAAACAACTTTCATCATATTTAAATAATTGGGTGGTAAATAAATATTTGTACCTCAGGTAATTTTTTTTTCTTTTATATTAAATTAAATTTAAAGATGTTTCAACATAGTTTTGTTGCATTTTTTAGTTTTGAATGTTAAACACTTTCTATTTTTTTTTTTAAGGAATTAGTTAAGGAAATTTGGTGTCTATCTACTGTACAAAGATAAGACTAATGCGGAGGCCTTTTTACAACGTCATATTTAAAAAAATCTTCCACTTGGAATTTATTTAACATTTTCTGAAATATTTATGAAAAATACGCGAAAATTCTTTAAAAGTCAGAATCTGAAATGTACGTAGTTCTGAATAATTTCGTAGCAAATTTGTAATTGTTTACAATTTTGATGCAATTTTTATATTTTCTGCTATAAAACCGTCTAAGAGTTTTGTATAGAACTACTGTTTTTTATAAATAGTTCGTTGAATAAAAAAGAATAAAACAATTAAATGCTGGATAACTATAGAAAAATTTGGGTCCAGTAGCCGATTTGGTAATACCAACCGAAGTTAAACTTTTTACGAATTAAACAGATTCACCCGAATCGAGAATTATTTTATGAATTTGGCCTCAATTAAAATTTTTTATAAAAAGTGTAATATTTTTATAATTATCATACCAAAGGAGCGAATCAGTTGCTACACCATCTTACCAGTGTTCTTAGCTCAGTTTTTCCTATTCTGAAGGTAGTGCTTTTCAATAGCAATATGAACTATTTAACCAGCTCTGGTGTCTATTATTCCAAATACAAGGCGGGCAAATTTTGAGGTTATGAAGTAAAATTGACTGCCAAAGGATGAAATGTCAAGTATTGAGTTGTCACCCTTTGAAATTTATTTAGTAAAAAGTTGGAAAATTTTAGCCAGGGAATGTTACAAATCTTGAACAAAGAATTTTAATTGTGAAAATTTAGTGTTTGACAGACTGAACGAAAACAAAGAAGTATTTTTCAACAAAATCATTTTTAGTAATGAGCCCCATTTTCAAATAGGCGATTATGAAAACAAATCAAATTGTCGCATATGGGCTCACAAAGACCACAAACAGTCTTAGAAAAACCATTACAGACGAAGAAAGTCACGGTATGGTGCGGTTTGTGGTCAGACGCCGACACAGTGAATTCTCAGCACGATTTTTTGTGGCCTTAATTGGCTAATGTTGACAACAGTGACCTTTAGTTTCAACAAGACGGTCCCACAACCCACATGGCCGGCCGCATAATTTAGTTATTGCATGAGAAATTTTCCGGTCGCATAATTTCTCGATTGACCGTCTCGTTCTTGTGATTTAATGCCACTGAATTATTTGATCTGCGGCCATTTGAAAGACTTGAACAAACCACAAACTACTGGCGCTCTGAAAAATAAAATTCGACGCTGTATTGATGAGATAAGCGAATCTTTATTGTAAAATGTGATTCAACATTTTGTGAAAAGAGTGGACGTCTGCCGAACTGTTAGAGGTGGACATTTGCCCGACATCATATTCCATTATTAATTCCCATATTTCTACTTTACATTGGTATCAATAAAACTGATTTTGTAAAAAAAAAAAATTGGTTTTTAAGCCAATTTATTTCCTAACCTCAAATTTGCCCACCCTTTATTTAATTTTCTCTTTTGGTTTTTTTAAGGCAGGAAATGGCTGCCGGAAAAAGTTGAAGAATAATTGATTCTCATATTCTATAGCATTAACAAAACATTAACCCAATTCACAATCCTGTGCAAATGGTCTTGCATTATAGCATTTGCAAATTGAGAGAGTATTTGAGAGCATTTTCAATGTATTTTGTTGGTACAATTATTTTGCAAATGCAATGATGCAAGAACATTTGCACAAGATTGTGAATAGGGCTATTGTTTTAATAATTGATATTCCCACTGACAAACGCCACCTTTTACAAGTGGGTCTAGTGAAGAAAGAATACCGATGAGATGACATGGCGTCCGAAATCATTGCTGAGCCGTTCTTCTAATTTGATGAACATGAAAAATATTCGGATATTCTCTGTTGTCAGCTGAAAAGTGGATGTGCTACGGCCTTTTACGATAAGAGATGTTCTTTAAGTTCATTATGCACCTAAACTAAAAAGGAGTTGCATTTAACAAAAGAGAAAGGAATTATTGTACTACAATATTTTTCTAAAATCTAAATAATATTAGATTCATTTCAAAACTGCTTATCTAAAAGTCTTATCTTTAGTTATAGTTTTATGTTAAGGCGGGAAAAAATAAAACTGAATTTGAAACTAAAAAGAAAATTATGTACAAAAAGAAAACATTTTGAAATTTAATTATTTTAGTTTTAAGCTATTTATAAAATCAAAAATTTGCGTGTGTATATATTTCTTTTTTTTTAATTTTATATATTTTGTTAATCTTTGTAATACTCTGATCATATTTTATTGTCAGCGGTTTTTATACAATTTTTTATTATTTTTTTTCTTTTTCTTTGTTTTCAGTTTTATTTAACTCAATATTCGTTTCATGTTTTCTCTGCTTTAGCAAAACAAACATAAAGACACTAAACCTAGAAAGAAAAATATTTTATATTTTTGCGTAAAATTTCAAACAAAAATGAAAATCAAGTTACACCTCGTTATAGAAAAAAATAAGAAAAATAAATTTTGTGATTTGAGACACCAGCACTAAAGCAAATTCGTTTAAGACTTCATTTTGTGTTTCTGTGCCAGCTAAAGGGTGTTTTTTTATGAAGTTTTCTTTTTATACGAATCACTCTGTTGTCTGACAGCTGTTTTGACAGTTTAAAGTGACGTCTCTACTCAGTATTGTTTGGCAAATCATCATGAACAGGTTAACTCCAGAACAACGCTTCCAAATCGTGGAAATTTATTTGCAAAAACAGTGTTCAATTAAAAATGTTTATCCGCTTTTTTACCGCAAAATTCTCTTCAGTGATGAGGCGCATTTTTGGTTGAATTAATATGTCAACAAGCAAAATTGCCGTATTTGGAGCAAAGATAATCCACACGCCGTTCAAGAATTACCAATGCATCCCGATAAAAGTACTGTTTGGTGCGGTCTATGGGCTGGTGGAATCATCGTTCCTTATTTCTTTAAAAATGAGGAAGGACGACGCGTTACCGTGAATGGAAATCGATACAGAATCATGATCAATGAATTTTTGGTGCCAAAACTTCAAGATATGGATGTAAACGAAATGTGGTTTCAACAGGATGGTGCCACTTGTCATACTGCGGGCGAAACAATGGACTTATTGAAAGAACATTTCAACGGCACCATTATTTCGAGAAATGGACCTGTGAATTGGCCTCCGCGTTCGTGTGATTTGACGCCACTCGATTATTTTTTGTGGGGATACCTGAAATCATTGGATTACGTGGATAAACCAGCAACGATTGACGCTTTGGAAACCAGTATTCAACGTGTCATTGCTGAAATACGCCCTCAAATGCTTGAAAAGGTGGTCGAAAATTGGACCTCCAGAATGATCTTTGTGCAAAATAGTCGTGGTGGCCATATGCCCGAAATTATATTTAAATGTTAAATGACAAGAAATTATCTACCAAATAAAAAATTTTGTTGGCCATTTCATAATTTGGCATGTGTTTTATTTAAATTTCAAATCAGCAAAGCTCTTATAAAAACACCCTTTATAAAACAGAAATTCGTTTGTCAAACTTTTCTTCAGTGTAAATTCATATATAAAAAAATGTTTCTAGAAAACTTTTATTTAGCAACTCTAAGAGAGAATTGAAAATATTATTTTACAAATATTTTCTTGTAAATGAAAACGAAAATCATGTCTTGCAAAACATGAATTTATTTTGCAAGTATTTGCTTACACGCTGCTGTGTCCCTTTATCGTATCAAGTTAGCAATTGTTTTGTTTGTTTCTTCGTTAAAATGAACTGGAGTTTTTATTAAAGTTTTACTTTAAACATTATATTTATACACAATCAGTCAAATAAAATTTTTTTTAGTTAATTTGCAAGTAAATTTTATTTTCCTGTTCCACAATATCGCCATTTATTGTTCTATTGCACAAATAACATTTACAATTGAATAAAATTCCAAAATTTTGAATTCAACTTCAAGTGTTATTTGTGAAAAAGAATGATGTCTCGCGAGATTATGGAACATCAAGTCACTGTTGAAGGTGCGCGCTTTAGTGATAAGACCACTTCTTTTGTTTGGCCGAAAATAAAGAGTTTTTTGCATTTTATCACTCAAATGTTATTTTAACATACTCATTTATTTTTTTTTAAATTACCACGCTGTTTGTTTTTGTATCTTGAACTAGCACTCAGGGGATGGCCCCTATATATGCAATGCATTGCGCCGAAACTGAAAACGAGGGGATAGTATTGAGGAGACAGATTAGGAAAGATGAGAAGATAGACAGTTTTTTTGTAGCTATTTCAACCTTTTGTACTTCGCCGGCTAATTTTAGCTACAGGGTCGACGAAGGTGGGTACTGTTACTCTGCTTTTTAGTACATGATAGTGTCAGTCGCTGCCAATTTTGTTCAGTGACCAGTGACTGTGCCCTCATCATTGAAACAGGCAGGCAACAACTAACACAACCACGCACTAATGCTGATCAGAAGAATTCAACACAATATTTCGTGTCTCAGTGCGTTCTCGAACTCAGGACCCACCGCTTCATAGTCTCGTGTTCTACTACTTCAGCCAACAGCTGAAGTTTTTTCCGAAGCGACCTGATTAGGAGAAAAAGCTTCGCGAATTTTGCAAAGTGATACAGGAAAATTTTCATAATTTTTATAGTAAATTTACACAATTAAAATTTTTGGTTGAACAGTGTAACGTTTCATGGTTAAAATTTTCCAACTTTTTACTAAATAACTGTCAAAGGATGATAGCTCAATTCTTGACATTTCGTTGTCTGACAGCCAATTTACTTCCTAACCTCAAATTTGCCCATTCTTTAGAAAGAAAAAAAGAAGGAAGGAAGAGAGATTAGAAAAGAAAATAGAGAATTTGTTGTAGCTATTTAAATTTTTACTTCGCCGGGGAAGGGGTGGCACTGTAGTTCTGCTCTTTAGTACCTGACAAAGTCAATCGCTGCCAGTATGCATTGCCCATGCCTTCGTCAATAAAACAGGGCGACAGCAACTAACGCAGGCATTCACTAAAGGCTGAACAGAAAAATTCCACACCGTATTCACTGACTGAGAGCAGAGTCGAATTAATGGAAAATATACCAACAGCACGATATTGTCTCACAGCATTGAATTGGTTATTTAAATTTTTGCCAGGCAATAAAATTCCAGGTTAAAGTAAGTGATCTTGTCATTAAAGCGCCCGCCTTGTACTTTTTATAATTATTTTTACAGCCTAACTATTTTTATATGTTTAAGTAGATATACAGATAGTATATATAAAATATTAATTTCTAATATTAAAATTATTTTATTTGCTTTTTTTATACATTTAAGGCCTAATTCACAAAAACATGTGATAAATGGCAATCAAACATTTCTCACCTAAGCAATTTAAAAATATTATTTTTTTTATGAATTAAGCCTTTAGTTTTTAATAACATGTACAACATAAATAACATGTGCCTTATACACTAACAAAATAAATTGAATTTCAAATGTAGTTACGAAAACATTTCAAATTCGAATTAATTTGCGCGTTATTAATTTATTTAATAATTCATTAATAACTAATTATTAAAATATTAAAAGCTCTTTTATTAACTTTCAAGTATTCTTATAAATCAAATTTTTAATTATAATTTTTTTTTTTTGCTTTGCAAAATTGTTTTTCCTGTCATTTTTACATATAAAACTTATGATGATATTAAATAAAAAAATTTCTATAACTAATTAATTTTTGTTTGTTTGATTTTATATACAATTAAGTAAAATTTTCATAACTATACAGTGGTAACAGTTCAATTTTTAAGAAAACACATACTACATTTCGTATAAAATTTTAAAGTTTTGAAATTTATAGAAGATACAATTTTAAAATGAAAACGTCGTTAAAGCAATTATAGTCATAAAGATTTTTGTTACATAAATAACTACAGCAAGATTGGACATGTGAATGTTGGTGGACGATATTTTGAAAGGTTGAATTATAAAAAAAAAAAAATTAATAAATTAAAAATGAAATAAAAAAAAAATTTAATAGAGGAAATTTCGGCTTGCCCAAGAGGATCAGTTTATTTTTCACATTTTTCTTTAGTGCGTTTTAATTTTTAATCAAGAATGCGTATTATTTGCTTTGAATTCAAATTTTTCATTAAGAATAGAATACTTAGAAGATTTTTATAATAATAACTGCATCAGTATTGATTTCGACACCGCCATGACATCTCGTCATGGCGGTGTCTCGCCTTTTTTTAGTTTTTCAACTTATTCATGATTATTGTTTATATTTTTAATAAATAATGATTTGGCCAGATTTTGTTATTAAGACAGTAGAGGAAAATAATTAAATAAATTATACACAATTACTTCATTAAGAATAAGATTCACCGATGTATTCTTAAGAAAATTTTCTTTTGGACAAACTTTTTTTTTATATGAAGTTTCACGTCTCTCTCAGACAGGGAGACAAATAAATTTTTCCGGAGAACTCTCAGATTGAATTGGTTTAATATCATATTTACTCCGAACAAACTTGAAATGAGATGCCAATAACCGAAATAAAAGTTGAATTGAGTTGCCCCATCTTAAAATTTGCATGGTCATTTTGGGGCTGTGAAGTTGTGAAGTGATTGTGAGTGACAATTTCCTATATAAAATAATTAATATATATAAAGAAATATATTTTAAAATGCGAAACAATAAATATATCGCAAAAAAAAAGCAAAAGTAAAATCAGTTCTGCCACTTTTTAAAAAGAAAACATCTTTTTTTTACATACGGCAGCTTTGATTTTCTTGCTAAAATTTATGAAATGAGTGAATCGTTCCCCAGTAAACTCCCATTAAAATTATTATTCTACGGAAAATTAATTTCTTCAGAATAAATGTGTGAATCCCCCATTAATGGTTTAAATAATATCGTGTGGGCCATCTAGCGGTTCAAATTTGAACTACCGGTTATTTCAAAATACTGACAATACTTATGTCATTCTATTCTGTCAGTAAATACTGAACGAAATGAATCGACTTACGCTTGAGCAACGTTGGGATTTATTCGAAATTTATTTCTAAAACAAAGACAATTTGGTCGGCAATCGATTTTTCTATTTTTCCAAAAAAAAAAAAAAAGAAATTATCTTTTCGGCTGAAGCCCATTTTCATCTCTGTGGGTACGTTAATAAGCAAAATTGCCGCATCTGGGGCTCAGAAAACCCAGACGTGGTCTTACAGAAGCTACTGCACTCATTAAGAGTGGCTATTTGGTGCGGCTTGTGGGGCGGAGGCATCATTAGCCCATATTTCTTTGAAAATGAGGACGGTGCTCAGTCATTACGGGCAATGGAGACACCTACTGCACCATGATAACCGATTTTTGTGTGTCCGATCTTCATGGTATTCATGTGAAAGATATTTGATTTCAACAGAATCGATTTATTGCTTGAAACGTTTGATGGCCGTTTAAGTAGTCGAAATGGTGATGTCTAATGGCCGCCAAAAAGCTGCGACTTGGCACCGTTGGACTATTTTCTGTGGGGCGCCTACAAACCAGAGGCAATTGAGCATTTGAAGGTCAACATTTGTGATGCCGTTGCCGAGATACAACCCCATACCATTAAAAAAAAGGGTTGGAAAATTGGTGTGATTGAATGGGGTACTGTAAGGCAGCCACATGAATGAAATAATATTCCATCTCTACCAGGAACAATTGTACTTCACAACAACAAAAATAAACAAATGAAAAAAATAAATAAATTTGGCAAATTTTCAACCCGTTTATATTAAGGCCTGTAGGCTGCTTTTTATATATTAAAGGCCTTATTTATAAAAAATATTTATGATTTATAAAAGGTGTATAAAACAAATTTCCATACAAAATTTGTTTCATAAAACCTTTATAAAATAGAAATATTTCTTATGAATAGAGCAGTCAATCACTAACTCCCTTATTCATAACAATTATGAGAGTCTAATAACAGCGTAATAAAACAAAATTTGATAAGAAATTTGCCTCTCATAATTTTCATGAATAAGGGGGTAAGACAATAATTCATGGAACTTTTTTAAATTTAAAAATTTTATTATCGTCGCACAAATGCCTATTTTTTAAATATAATAGAAATTTTCATCTAAGAATTTATATTGCAACAAATAAAATTAAGTTAAGCAATTTCCCAATAAAATTTCTTTAAATAAGAACTATTATCATATTCAAATAGGCCACCTAATAAGTGGTGACATACAGAATACACATGAAAACTGATGATGAAAGCGTTGCGGTTTTCGAAAACAGCTGTTCTGCTCTGCTGTGTAAGTTGAGTAACTAAAAAACTGATGTTAACTTTCCTTTGTCCCTTGGAATATTTATCATGTCTTTCCGAATTTTAAACAAAAAATTTCTAACAATTAGCCTATAAATCTTAATTAAATTTAATATTTAAATTTTTTATTTTTTTGGACACACGAAAAATTTTATTTTAGTTACAAAAAGCGACAGTAAATATTTTATAGGAATAAAACATTCAACAAACTTGTGCTTTAAAGAAGAACTACAAACAAACATCTGTTTTTTATGGGTGAAGGGTAGTATCAAAGATTCGCTACAACCAAATGTCGCACTCATAATTGCTCTATAATAATTTTATGAGAACGAGTCAGCAACAGAAACAATTATTTAAAATGTTTGTCATGTCATATCTTTGACATTTAATTGGCATGGCATGTCATTTAATACAAAATGATATTAATAAATTCTTTTTGTGTTTTGTGTGCCGCCTTCTCTGACGTTTTAAATTTAATTTGGCACTGAAAATGGCCGGCACGTGATTGTGCTAGACTTTTTCCTTCTTCTATTATTCATTTATGAAATAAATTAGTGTGAAAGAAAGCGACTCAATGGAATTGTGTGTTTAGTTTTTAGTAATCAGCTTCTCGGGGAATTTAACTTTTATCTAGTTTAGAAAGTTTGTAATGACTCTCCTGCTGTCTTTAATCAAGCAAAATTAAAGATGTTTGTATCAAGTTTTGTTTGTTTTTAAAGTCAGTCTATTATTAAAAGCTTTAGCTTTTCCACACAATTTTCATGTTATAAATGACTGCCTGTCTTTTGTGGAATTGGATGATATGTTTACAAGAGGCAGTAATAAGTGGGACAATATAAACAACAACAGCAGTCATAGGAAATTATACAAGTGATATCAATGCAAGAGAGCGGTTGTGGGTGATTACAAAAAACATTTAGACCGTAGTAACACTTAATTAGTGTCTAACAAGAGAACAATAGAGTGCATTTTTTACTTGTGTACTATTTTTTCCCTTTCTTTCAGAAAAATAAATAAAAATTAAAACTAAATTTATGTATGTAGTACTAGTGCGTTACTACACACAGTTTATGCCACAAGCTTAAATATTTAAAAACAATTCAACATTTTAAAATCTCAGTTACATATTTAACCAATAAAATAAATGCGTTGTTGGCTTTGATTTTAGTCTAATTTCATACTATCGATTTGTTTAAACAGCACACATTTACACACTATTTTCTAAAAACAAAAAAAAAAATGAAAAATTTCTATCGACAAAGCGTACACATAAAACAAATGCATATTTTACATAAACTTTCAAACTCACACAAATACTCACACAATGACAAAATGTTTCTTTGAAATTGTATACACGGCTCTTCCATACAAAACATTCAATGTAAAATATATCATTGACTAGCACACAAATATTCAATTTGTTGTATGCAAATTTGATTTTTTTGTTTCTATTGTTGATTTTTATGTGTATTTCAGTGCATCAACATATAGAACATCCGCTTTCACATGGCGCTTCCGGCGTCATATTACTTAGCTTTGTTACAAAAAAAAAGCAACAACAGTTTTATTTAACAAAAGAATACAATCGTTTTTTTTTGCTATTCAAATAAAAGCCCTTAAAAGCAAAAATGGGAAGAGTTGTAGCATTCATTTATGCATGAATTTTATCATGATGTTGTAAAAAAGATTCTCATGTGTGTATTTTTTCTATTTCCGGTTTTAAGAAAATGCAGGTATTTACAGTCGTTTGTAAGTTTTACCAGGTCCTGGACAGAAATATGCATGTTTTTAGAATTTAGGTTTAACAATAAGTATTTCACAAGTTTTTTCTTTTTACTGAAAAGTGAAGAAACTTATGTTGGATGCATTTTTATATATTCCCCCTTATTCTGTAACTATTTGCCGACGTCAACGTCAAGACAATATCAAAAATACGACAATTATTTACACTGTTTCTTCACCAATTATTTGCTTTTAACAGCCTCTTTTTAATTTCTATACCCTAAAGAATAGTTTCAGGCCATCGGCAGAATTCAATTATTCACCACAACGAGTATCTAAGCATCCCATTTTTGATATTGTCTTGACGTTGACGTTGACGTCGACAAATAGTTACAGAATAAGGCGGATTATTTAGATAGGAACAGGGCATCTGGTACTAGTTTTTGGTTTAAATTTGTAATATGCTATTGTCTAAATTAATATTTCAATTTTAGGTAAAATAAAAATCACTTTTAGGTAAAACGGATATTTTATAATAATGGGTGATTCAAGGAGAGATACTTTTTTCAATAGCCTTCTTTTGACAGATCACGTGTGAGTCGTGTCATGCTATTTTTGTTTAATATTGTTTGGCATTTCATAACAGAAAGACTTATGCCTGAACAACGATTCCGCGCCGTTTGCAGCAACTCGGACATGATAACCGAAATTGAAGCTCGTGATCTCCGCGACATTTGGTTTCAGCAAGACGGCGCCACTTCCCACACATCGCATCATACAATGGATTTATTGAGAGAACATTTCGGTGAGCACATAATTTCACGTTTTGGGCCGGTCGATTGGCCACCAAGATCGTGTGATATCACACCGTTAGACTTTTTCCTGTAGGGATATGTAAAGTTTATGCGGACAAACCCGCTTCGATTCACGCCTCGTAGGGAAACATCACGCGAGTCATTCGCCAGTTACCAGTCGAAATGCTCGAAGGAGTCATCGAAAATTGGAGTCAACGGATGGACCATCTGCAACGTAGCAACGGCCAACATTTGATAGACATAATTTTCAAAAAATAAATGCCAAAGACTGTTCTTTCAAATGATAATAAATATTCTCCATTAAATTTGATTTTTCTGTACTTTTTATTTTTCTTTAAAAAAGTAGGGAGCCTCGAAATGGATCACCCATTACAACTGCTAGCTTTAATGTCAGATTATCGGGGGACCTGGTTCAAAGGTTGTTCATAATACAAATCATCCATCTAGCCAGATCAGAAAGATTTAACCCCACATTCATTACTGAGTAGGGGAATGCGTCTACGGCGTCAGTTAATTCAACCAACCGCATTCACTTGAAACAAGAAATGAAAGGAGAATGTCAAACAGAGAAAAATTTACTTATTTTTTGACTTCTATCTCTTCTATAACTGGAGATCAAGTTTTCATCGATGATAACAATTAAAAAAAATATATAATAAATAAATAAAAAAAATTTAAATAAATAAATAAATAAAAAAAAATCAAATAAATAAATCAACCGCCAGTTCAACGCTGTCGCAAGTTATCGTACGATAGAATGGACAACATTTAAAACTAAAACAATTTTTAAAATTTATATGTTATTCCTTTCCACATCGCAGAACAAGCAGTCAATTCTTTTATTTTTTTTTTTAGATTTATTTATTTATTTAAATTTATTTATTTGGTTTTTATTTAGTTCTTTTTTATTTATTAATTTTTTTTTTTGCAATTAAATGAAATAAAAAAAAAAACACTTTATAATTCGATCTTAATAATTATTTTAATTATTTAAATTATTCAGGCCGAAGTTAAAATCCGTAAATCGAAAAATAATTTTGATATTTAAAATTTTGTATTAAATTCGATATTTTTTGAATTAAGAGTAGAATATTTAAAATATTTTTTAAATCACTTGCTTGCTGGTTCTTCAATCATCATTTTAGATTTTTAATTATCTGTTCAGGCTTTACTTTACTTTTTCATAAAAGAAACTGAAATTCTTTGTTAACAGATATTTCGATATCCTCTGGATATCTTTGAGAGGGCAATAATTGTAATTAACATTAATATAACAATATTTAAAAAAAATTAAAAGAGATATATAATCGCTTTTATCGTTTTTATTTTAATTAATTAGAATATTTTTTATGATAATTTTTAAATTAATTTGTTTATAAGCGGAACGTTCTGCTGGTTCAATGATTATAAACAATATTTTAAATATTCCACTCCTAACACGAAAAAAGAAAATAATAAACAAATTGAATTTAATACAAATTCCTATATAAAAAAAATAATTTGTGGATTCCAGGATTTGAACTTGAGCCTGAATAATACTTTTTAGCTTAATAATTAAAACAAAATAATAACAGTTAAATAAAAAAAATATGTGGGTAAGAACAAAGAAAACAACAGCTGATGTGAAATGTTTAATTTTTACTTTCGCCAAAAATTTAATTCATGAATTAAGGACCTAATTGAGTAAATCACTTTGCGTCGGTGAAATGGATATACACACAAACGCAATATACAAAAAAATTAATTTTTTTTGCTATCATTTTCTGAATTGGTTTATGATTTTCATATAAAGTTTTAACATATTGCAAAGAAAAGCAACGCTTGAATTTTTGTTCGTTTGTTAAGCCTAGTATTCTGTTTAAAATTTCATGTGAAATTCTGGCAGAACCCATACAAAAAATATTCAATCGAAATATTTATGAAAAAATTTTGCTAAACTAGTACTCTGTTTTAATTATGAAAAACATGTGAAATAATATGAATGTTATTTATTTCGTACGATAATTTTTTGACACTAAAAATTTTCTTATTGAAAATGGAACACACAATTTCAATTAAAAAAGAAAAAAAAAAACTGAAACTGAAATAACTGATGTTGCGCAAAATTTTCCACAAATTCAAACAGATTACTAGGCTTTAGATGAAAGAAAACAATAATAATTTTTACAATTTAAAGTTATTTTCTTTGACATTTTTTGTTATTAACTTATTTAACTCAAGAACAAGTGATAACCCAAAGGCTTTTTGTGAATTTTGAATTTATAAATGAAATCTTATCATAGAAAACAATTTTGTATTGAAACACCTATGGAATGTAATCGAAATGTCTACACCTCAAAGGATCTTTAAAATAGTCTTTTGTTTTTCAGTAACAAAAAAAAAAAAAAAAAAAAAAAATAAACAGGACAGAAAATATTAGTAGAATTCTTAGAATTTTGTTTTTGTGAATGTCACCAACATCGAGTGATTTACACCTTAAGGGATTTAATATTTTATATCCTCGCTTTTATTTGAAACACCCTGAACTAAAAATTTATCTTGTTCCATAAAATCCCAATAAAAAGTTCATCGCACCATTTTCAATCTGAAGTCCATCTTGCATCATTTTAAAGAAAACACCCGAATTTCTTTTTAAATAAAAATTATCTATATATATTAAATAATAAATGGAAACTTTTTTACATAAATTCTTAAAATAAACCTGTACAGCGTGGAGTAGTAAAAATTATTTCTTTCTATTTTGTACACTTTCAAAATTGTTTTTTCTTTTGTTGGCTCATTGTGCCGCTTATTCTTTTATTAACTTGACTGATCATGGTCAATTTACCTTAAACACGTTTGAATTAAATCTGGTTGATGGTAGGAGTTGTATGTTATAAATTTGTGTATGGGAGCTGTTAAGCTGGTGGATTCATTGTCAGTTTTATTTCTGCTCGAGGCAAATAAGCAGAAGGAATGAGAATTCTTAATATTTAAAGCTGTAATTTTATAAACCATCTTTCAGGAATTGTGCATTCAATTGTCTTATTGTTATTATGTCCTTTGGTTTTTATAGTCTACCTCTTTCTGTAAATGTTGCTTCTGTTGAGGCTGCTGTTGCAACATATTGTTGTAGTTGATGTCTTCATATTGTACATTATTATTACTATATATTTCCTCCTGTGCTTGTTGCTTCTGCTGCTGCTGCTGTTGCTGCTGAGTGTGATGTTGCATAATGGCCTCCGCATTATTATTGTTATTATGATGGTGGTTGAATTGATTATTATCGTGGATGTTGCTGTTATTGTTGTCGTCATTTTCATGATTGTTGTTATTGTTGTTGCTGTTGACATTTGTGCTTCGCGAAGAAAATAATTCATTGATTATTTTATCATCATCTTCATCAGTATTGGAATTCTTTGGTTCCGTGGGTGACATTTTTAACACTTCTTTTGCTTTATTTTCCCATAATTCTCGATTGGCTCTTAGCTGTTTGAAATCAAGCATTCAATGATTTCACAAAAAAAGTGCATACAGAAAATACATTATATTGATTTTTTTTTTTTGTTTTTTTTTTCAAATATGTATATTATTTTCACCATCATCACATCGTGGTATATGAAATAATTTTTAATGCATGCACATTAAGCGCACACATATTAAGGAGAAAGAGATAAAAAAAAGGATATTAAAACTTTGAAAGAGCATTAAAAATTACTTAAATGTATGGAATACATGACACCAGAAAATGAAGCGGAGAAAACATTTGAAAAAAATAGTGCAGAATGCTAAAATTGTGCAGGTATGTAAATGATAAAAAGCAAAAAATGAGAAAAGCACGCAAGGAAATGAAATGGAAATAAATTTGCCAAGGGAAACGGTGAACTTAAAAATACTTAAACATCAAAGAAATGGAAATATAAATAAATCAAGTGGTGTGCAGCTTATATGTTTCGCAGGAAAAAAAAAACAAGAATCCTATTTGATTTGTATCCTTTTGACAATAAACACGAATAATGACTTTCACATCTTTTACACGCACTTAATGTCGTTTATATTGTATATTTTAATAATAAGTGTGTGTGTGTGTGTGTTTTGTTAAGTTATATTCTTTTTAGTTGCTCGTATTTACACTTATAAGACAGATATTTGTGATCATGCATATTTTAAAGGAAACAGATGTTGAGTTTGTGGTTCAGTTTATAAGACTGTTTAAGATTTTGTATTTATTTTGGGCAGAAGTGTTATTTTAAATGACAAACAACTTGCAACACTAAATAGATAGTGAACATCATATGCAAGGGATTGGTATTAATAGAAATAGATTTTAATTTAAAAAAAAAAATTTTTTTTTCTCAAGGTTAAACCGGAAGAGTTAAAAAAAAAATAATATTGGCTTTTTAATAAGAGCTACAAAACAGAAAAACAGAAATCAAATTAATGTCGCACTTTAAAAACGAATCATATGTTTGATATACTGTTAGATGCTATACGAGATCAGTTCAAAATATATGGTGAATTTTAATTTCTTTTTCAAGAAATATGTACTTATTCATCAGTATCCATTTTGTCATCTTCAATTTAATACTTTTCAGATATCAAATACTTGTGACTGCAATTTTTTCAATCCTAGAAGCTCTACTGAATTGCATTCTTGGCTACGCTCTTGAGCTCCCTACACAATTCCGTTGTTATGTCCTTAATTGCCGCAAAACTCACTCCTTTTGTGGGTCTCTTCAATTTTGGCAACAGTAAAAAATAAATGAAAGGGTGTCAAATGTCGTGATTTCGTTGATTGAGGCATGATTACGGTGTAGTAGGGTACATCTGTGGCTGATGGGTAGCAATGCTAGCCTGTCAGTCCAATGGTCGCGGGTTCGATTCCCGCCGGAGACTCTGGGTGTTTTCCGCAGACAAGCAAATCGTTTTTTTTTTGTAATTAGGACCGGCACTCAGGGGATGGCCCATACTCATGCGTACATTGTGTTTGGAACTAAGAAAATTGGTTGTGGGAAGGAGGATAAAGTGTCTATGAACATTCGATTTGAATTTCCTAATGCTATATACGGGAGGAAAGACTTCCGCAGGGAGTTTATTCCACATACGGGCAGTACGGACAAAGAATGAATTTTCCCTGCAATGTGTAGTGCGGTTCACTGGTAAATCCACCACATATGGGTGTGATCGCACTGTAGAGCGTGTTGAGCGTAAAAAAGTGCGTGTTTCGGGAAAAAGATCCCTGACTTCGTCGGAACAAAACCCATTATAGTAACGATAAAACAGTGAAACGTACCCCACATTGCGACGATGCTCAAGTGAGTCGATAGAGTTGGCTACCCTACCATCCCAGTGGCCTGTATACGGTCGAGTTACTTCAAAATAGACTTTGAAGCACCGGCCCATACATGAGAGTTGTATTCCATCTTCGGTCGGATGTAAGTGGTATAAATAGCAAGGAGATCAGATGGGGTGAAGTATGTCTTACACCGCCTTAGAGAGCCGATGCACTTGAATGCTTCTTTTAAAACATGAAAAATGTGTTCGGTCCATCGAACGTCGCACTGGATTTTCATGCCAAGAACATCAAGAGCTTCTGATTCCTCAATATCTATACCACCCATCGCTTTGCGGATCGTGTTTGTTATATAAAATAAAAAATTGGGAGGATAGATTTTTTTTTGTATAATTCAGAAGTCTTGCAACGGCATCATCTTTAGTTTTCTCTTATTGGGATTCGATAATTCGCCATAAAAACATTTTTCACTTTTTCATCATTTTCATTGATGAGGAAAGGACTAGGACCGGCCATTACGCCGCAACTATGAAAGGAGGGGATAGCATTGAGAATATGTATGAGAAAGTAGGGAATTTGTTGTAACTTCGCAAGTGAATTTGAATGATAAAGAGGGGTGCTGTTGCTCTGCTCTTTAACACATGAAAGTGTCAATCGCTGCCAGGAAAGTCCAGAAGACCCTACGCCCTCGTCATTGAAATAAGCTGACAACACAACTACGAAATAATGCAGAATAGAAAAATGCGAGATGATTTTCGGCTACTAGCTGAAGTCGAAAATCATCTCGCAGCTCCCTCTAGGGTTAAGCCAGTCATGACGACTTCCGAAAGCCTACTGAACGGAAATATATACACAAATGTCAATATAGTTTAATATTATCAACTGTCTAATTAAGTAGTTCTCATGACGATTAAAAAAAACCCCGATATTTGCTGAACCGTATACGCTGCAGTTGATGGTTATTACTTCTGCTTCAATACTTTAATTTAGAAACTACTTTTTAGCCACGAGTTCTATGGTTTTTTTCTCTATGCAAATAATTTATATAATTTTTTTTATAATATTCCCCTTAATGAAAAATGAATTTATTAATGGATTCACTGAATTTATTAATGAAAGACTCGTCTCATGCCACTGGCAAAAAGTTCCAGGTTTTATAAAAATATATTATAAAAATATAGAAACAACTAACGCACATATGGAGCCAGATCTTATAATAAAATAATTTAATTTTAAAATCCTTCCCAACAGTTTACTCGTGATACAGAAATTCCAAATGGTGCGCGTGCAACATGTTTATGCTGAATGGAATACACAAGTTCATAATGCTCATACGCACTGTTGCACATGTACGAGTACAGGAAAAACATCAACTAACACTTCAAAATTTTTTTTACATATCACAGCAATATGTTGTAATTTTGCAGCAAAATAAACACAACATTAAACATCTGTACAGTAGAAAACAGAAGAAGAAGAAGAAGAAAAAAAAGAAAATCGAAAACAAAAACAATATGTTGAACAAAATTCTCTTCTTTTGTTTTGTTGGCAGAGCACAAACAAAACACATGTAAAAAGCTAATATCTTTAAATGTGGAGCTACAAACGACATAAACAATACATATTGCAAGTATTTTTGACTCTTGTTGCTTGCACCACGCACGCTTCGGTTGCAATAAAAACGTGTTTTATATTTCCGTTAATTATTTTGCATGTCTTACAGACGTTAGCGAAGCCAATTTGATATGAAGAATGATAAAAAGTGTTATTAAAGTGCTGAAGCAGCAAAATATTAAAGCCAAAATGCAAATACGTTTTTAATGATTTTTTTATGCACTCGTTCAGTAATTGAAGCATCACAGCAATAAAAACAGATATTATGGTTTCTACTAAAAATTGAGGAAGATCTTAAAATCATTTTTATTGCACCATCATTTAAGCAAAATATGTGGATATATTTCTTGTAGCCATGGAGGGTTAATAAGTAATTCACAAAATGAACAATATGTTTCGTACGACGGTGGTGGGATCTAATATAAAGCAGCAGGGGTCGACTTGTTAATTTAAAAAAAAAATAAAATTGCTCTCGTATGCAGGATATAAATTAAAGCTGAATTTCGAAACATTTTTGAAATTTAGAGTTTTAAGTTTGTGCTTAATTCAGTTTCCCAATTTAAATTTTAACTGGACATCTTCATTTCTTTAGAAACTGACTGTCAGTTTACATACTGTTATCGCAAAATGATATCAAATGTTATTTATGAGTCTTTATATTGAAGCAACAACAATAAAAAAAAACTCAAAATTTGTTTTTGTTTCAATAAATTTTTATTCATATTACAAAAACAGGCAGTAAATAGGTCCTATATAATTTTGTGGTACACTTCTAGACATTTTATCGTCCATCAATATTGATTAAAAATATGTGGTTAAAAAGATATTTTTAATTAGATATGCAAAAGTAAAGAATGCAGAGAAAAAATTAAGAAATAACTACAACAAAATGCCGATCTTCTCATCTTTCTTCACGTGTTATCTCAATTTTTTTTATACGGAGTTTATTTAAAAAATAATTTTCATTTTCAAATTTGGAGTGCTACTTTCATTCGAATACCATATTTCTTTGATACAATTGTTTTGAAAATATGTTCAGATGTTTGTAGCAAGTGTTGCTTTTTTTGAGAATCATGGAAGTCAGAAAAAATGGGTCAAAGAATTTGTATAAAATTTTGGGTAAAAATTGAAGCTCTCTATATGCTGGCAGTGGGAAACGGTGATTATAGTGTGATCCAGAAAAATTTTTACAAATAGCAGGAGCTTAAAAACAATGCCGTGAAGATGTGAACGACGTCGCTGGTTCTATACGCCTCAGAACATCAAAAACCGATGAGAAGGTAAAGAAAATTGCTAAGGAGATTCTTTGAATATTTATTGGAGCAGTTGTTGAGGATGTCGTCAAATCGGTTTGTTAAATGAAAGCAATTTCATTGGAAAATTAAGGGCATGACCTGGGCGACAGCAAAGGTCATTGCAAAATTGTTAAATTTTTTATAAAAAAAATAAATATATTAAAATAAAAAAAGAGTTTTCAATGTGAAAGACATTTTCGAAATAATCTTACTTAAAATTTAAAATAGCAATAAAAAGTTCAATACAAAAATTGAAGCTCCTGGCTTCAGAACGAATAATTCAAATAAAACGTTCACATAGACTTAAAAAGTTGGACTTAATGGCAATGGTACAGACAATTTAGAAAAGGGAATATCCCTTGAGTACTGTGGCGAATCAAAAAAAAAAAAAAATAATTATGAAAATAATGAAACAGCAAAACTCGTATTAAACTCGTACATATTACCATGGATTTGATAAAGTTCTCATATACAATTTCCTAATGGAATTGTTAGAAATAAAAATTGTTATCATATTCAACTAATATGTGGTAACAAAAAAAAAAAAAAAAAAAAAAGGATGATGCAAGTGCAGCGGCCTTCGAAAACAGCTGTTCTGCTTTGCTAAATAAGTTGGATAATTAAAACCAATATTGACTTTCTCTTGTATTCTGGAATATTTATCAAGTCTTTCTGAATTTAAAGCATATTTTCGAAAAATTTGAATATCAATTTTAATTGAATTTAATATAGCAAAAAAAAAAAAAATTATTGTTTTCTCAAGAACAACACAGTAGTCGTGCTTTAACCCCTGAAACTTTTTCTGCTCCCAAGATTGTAGAGACCCATGAAAGGAAGATGTTTAGCGACGATTGAGGCAAAAACCCGTATCGCGGAAAGAGCTCAAGGACAAGGATGCCAAAATGTCCATATCAGAACTACTTGGATGATTAGAAAAATTGCTCTTACAAGTGTATTATCGCTCAGGGGGAAAACAGCAATTTCTGATTAAATAAATATTTTTTTAACGAAGATTGACCTCGTATTTATACTGCTCTGTATACTTACTATTGTACATCTGCCGCACTGCAGGAAATAAACCTTTCATATATTTTGTTTTTCCTTTTTTGCTTTCTTTTATGTTGTATATTGCGGCATATAATAAACGCTGGGTCTGGTATTGGCAATTGCCAATTTTTGTATAAAATATCAATAAATTTTTGCTAATAATGGCATTCCGCAATATAGTTACGAGCTATACAAGTATTATGTTAATTAATATTCTATCTACATGACAAAATACTATTATTGTTAATATTAAACAAATTTGTATGTAGTATTTTTTTTTGCAGTTTGGAGCAAAAGCACTTAAGTTTGTTTAAGACATTATTCGTTATTATAAAAAAAACACCTACTCGGAATAGTGTTACCGATAGATACATTAAGTTTTTGCAAGTTTAACTTATTTTCTATTTGATTAAGCTGAAACTAGCCCAAAAGAAACAGATTTACATGATTTAAATCCATCTTATTAAAAAAACTCTGAGTTTGCTTTAATGTTGTTTTGCTGTATCACTATAAGACCAGAATATTATTTTTTTAATAAATAATAAATGTTTTAGTCCCCGCGCAAATTCTCATAATCCGACTTAAGCTGTTTTGTCCAAATCCAACATGTTTGCATTTTATATATGAATGAATTTATCCACATTTATGTTGGTTGAACTCAAATTAAGTTATTGTTTCACAAGCAGACACAGATGTGATTCCGAATACAGACATTAAAAATCAATTGAACCCTTTTAGTCCACCAATTTTATTTATTATATGAATGTTTTTTTTGTGCCAGAGCAACGACAAATTGGCTTAGTGATGGCAACATTTTTTATGCTGTTCATGTTTGCTTTAGCCTCCCCAGTGGATGTGATTTAAAATATATTAACATTATTAAATTTCGTTTAATTTTTTCTCTTTCGTATTAATTAAAATTTATTGTAATTGTTTAAATTGCAAGCCGAAATGGCATCGTAAAAGTTTTTAAATTTTCATTGGACGTGCTCATGAATATGGCGGGTCTTTATTTTATATTTTAAATACAGTGATAATTTTATATTAAAATTGAGATAATTATGAGAAGAAAAGGAAAAATTAGCACAAATAAATATTAATTTATATTCGCACTCGCAATGAATGCACATCGATAGGGAGATATAAAGAATCGTTGAAGATATTTCCTACAGAGAATTTCACACATTTTTTTTTTAATTGTTCCACTGTAAAATATATAATTTTTAATTTGCATTGATACCACATCTATATATCAATAAGGAACACTTTGCATGTGTGCGTTTGTGTTGTACTGGTATTGCGGCGGCTATATTTTTAAGCTTTTTTATTATCGGCCTTATTAGCAGCAACTGATTAACGTTTCATTTTTTTTTCTTTTATTTTGCCCTCATTATTTTTGCCGTTTTTGCTCCGGTTCATTTGACAAATTATATTTTACCAATATTAATATTTCCGCAGAGATTTTTAATTAAAATTGCATACATATGCTCACGGTTTTGCTATTTTACTCTTTTTTCCAACAATTCTTAATAAAACCAAAATGTTTTAATGAAAAAAATAAAATAAAAAATGTCGGATGATATTAGGAAAGTGGTTGTGGCACAAAAAAAAAATGAATAAATGATTGAATACAATTGCGGCAGCATTATTTCGGTAGCAGGTGTTTTACGGCAGACATTTTATATTGTATTTTGTGGTAAAATGTAATGCTGAAAAATTAATTGGCAAGTTTAACATTCTACGGGATGTTAAAATGCATTTACTACTGTTCGCATTTAATTAATCATCTCATGTACTTTGAAAAAGGCCATTTAACACATGAATTGGTTTGTGTGACCTGCTATACAAAACTTTTAATAGGAAATTGTAAAAATTTTGCTATAGATGTGTTTTTAATTACAGTAAAATATGCGGGCTTTTTAAGGATAACCGAAAGGTATCAAAAGTTTATGGCGGAAGATCAGTTTCATTGGGATATTTTTAGCATTTGAGCTTAATTTTCAACAAAAACAAATATTTTTTTTCTATCCCTCTAGACGGTTACAAATAATTTTTGAGCTTATCCTCCCTGCAGGAGGATAAGCGTTAATTGTCTTTAAGCTACTGGTACGATTACTAGCATAGCAAGCACTACTTCAAAAGGTGATTGAACATATACAGAAAAGTACTAGTACTTCAAGTAGTTCATTTATAGATTCATTTGACTTGTAGAATTTCATTGTACTTTTTGATCATGTTTTAAAGCGAATTGCTAAATCGCTTTTTCATTTATTTTATTTTTAATTGTTACAATTTTTGAACAAATTCAAATTTGAAACAAAGAATAGTATTAGAAGACTTTGCTTTTAGAGATTTTTTTTATATATAAACCAGTTCTTACTGCAGAACTGATTGTACTAGTATCCGACTAGAAGAAATTATACTAGTACTCAACTAGTACTAACAGTACTAGTATCCCCCTAGCTTCCATCTAGTACCAATGGTACTAGTAATTTTCCAAAACACACTCAATGTTAATTTGAGCTTTAACATGGTATAGGAAAGTTCACAGTTAGGAACTAGTACTGGTGATTTTTGTACTAGTACAATACTAATTTGATACTAGTTCGATCTCCTGCAGGCTATGTACTCCAACATATAATTGGAACGTAATATATATACAAGATTTTTTTAAAGCAAATTAGACATAAACTATATGACGAATGGAAATAAATGCCTGTATAAAATATGTAAGCAATAGGATCTCAAACCACATTTTTTTGTTGCAAAAATCTTATATGTATTTTAGAAACGATCAGAAATATTGTCGCAGGGTAGAATATCTCGTCATTTAAAATAAAAAACAATTAAGTTAAAAAATTATCGAAAATGATTTTTCATTTCATTGTTTTTTCTAGCTGGATGAAAACTATCGCATCGATAACTATTGCTTGAGTGCTGAGAAAGTCGCCATTTTTGTTCAGTAAAGTTTGCAATCAAAATGTCTATTCTTGTCAGTGTTTGTATCAAAGAATTGTGTTTAATGATGAACCTCATTTTTGGTTATGGAACCAAAGCAATCCTCAAGCCGTTAATGAATTGTTTAATAGACATTAGAATTGACCGCTTTATTAATCTCGCAATGAGCATGCAGCTGCCGCTACGGCGAATGCCGACCGCTATCGATCGAAGCTGAATTTTTTTTCCCTTAAAAAACTAATCTGCTAAATATCAAAGAGTTTTGTTTAAAAGAAGATAGCGTAATCAGACAATCCGAGTTTAACAATATATTTATTGCAAAATATATTTGATGACAACTTTATATCGCTTTAGTCGTGCGATTTCGCAACTCTCAATTACAGACCTCTCGATTACAAAGATAAAGTATACAATAATTCAAAGCGAAAAATAAAAAATTATACTTAGACAATAAATATCTCAAATAAATTACATTTAAAACGATCGACTACTTTTTATGGGGCTAATTCAAGTCATTGGCTTATCATTAATTCATGAAGAATTGAAAGTCAACAGTCAAGCCACCATTGACGCTATTCGGTCATATTAAAAAAAAAAAACTATCTAAATATAGTACTGATTTAATGGACCACGTAACTCGTCGAAAATCATATTTAAAAGTAAATGCCTTCAAATTGTTTACCGAACTATAATAAAACAAACTCATTCGATCAATATTTCTGTGTTGTATAATAATTTTAAGTCTGTATGCAAAAAAAAAAACTAAAAACGTTATATTCGACCGGATCGACTCTTAAATACCCTCCAAATAGGAGCAGCCTGGCTGAGACACTTTTCCATCAGCATAAAAGCAATTTACCTTATTTTTGCAGTTAATATTTCATATGAACGCGCATAAAAAGGGACGGAGATATATAAAAATTTTTAACCCGCTGGGAAAGAGTTAAGACATTTCTGTGCCCAATTTTAAAACGCTATTTTGACAGAGTCACTACGGGCAGGGCCATGGGTGAGACATCTCAGCTTTGTCGTAAAAACTGAAAAAGTAAATATTTGGCGTAATTAAGAGAAAAAAATTTTTTTTTATATTCATTTAGGGGGCAAAGGTGGGTAGAACAGGGGAAGATCAGAGAAGATCTTAGAGTCCTCGTAAGATCTTAAAAATTTAGTTTTTAAGCAATTTAGGCTTAAGGAATACAATTTGTTAAATATTTACACTATTTTTCCATGTAATATGTTACTTCAACGCCCACTAAAGGGGCGGGGCACAAAAATGTGTTAAAAAAAGTGCAACTTTTTCAATCTTCTTTGCCATACAACTATATCATTTGCTTATCAAATTTACAAAAAAAAAAAAATTTTATTTATAATGTTTTTTGGAGGTTGGTTTAGTTCTTCTTAGGGGAACTTTTTCCCCTCTAACCCGATTCAGCCCATTAACGAACTTGACCTGTGATATTCTACAAAATTTATCTATACAAAATTTCAAGGGTATGGCAGTTTTCATTTTGGACTGTATCGTGATTTCCAGGGACGGTGGGACTTGGCTAGATCATGTTAGATTTCATTACTCATCAAGAATGTATATATTTACGTTATCTGGTCTTAGAGGGATATTTCGCTGTTTTACTCACGCCATAACAAAGTTAATATACTCTCCAATTCTTTAATAAAAATAGCGATAAAATAATAGCGGGGTCATAGTAATTAATATCCATCGATATGGAGTAGGTGTTCCCATAGTCCTTTCACATTGGGCAATTAATTATACTACTTCGTTAATGTCAAGGTCTTGGTATTTATATAAAAAGTAAATATTATCGCTACAATTTTAATTAAATTCATTACTAAAAGAAACCTTATCTATGCAATTCACAAAATTAATTTTACACTAACACTCTCAAACAGATTTCACAAAAATCCTTTTATCAATAGCCACTTAAAGTTTTGCTGCTTTTCCTAAAGCAAGTCATTTGCTAAATACTGTACGCAAAGATTCTAAGAGCAAAAATAATAATAATAATACATTTATATTAAAAATATATATAAATTTTTTTGTTTCTTAAAGAGCAAAGTTTAATTTCCTTTTGGTAATTTTTGGTATTTCGAAACTCATTAGTGTTGGAAATCAAGCTGGTTGAAAAAGTCGGCAGCGTAAATGAATATAATTGAGTATCATTTGCAATGAAAGGAGACCTAAACAATATACACAACTTTAATGGTGATAACAACAGAATTTGGAACACTGGGACGACGATTGTGGGGGGAGGGGTCAAAGAGAGTAGAGCAGATTTTACAGAATCTAATCTCCTTAGGTTGAAAATTAACAAGGGAGCATGATAAGTCTGTCTTAAAATATTTGTTGTAAGAATAAGAAATTATATTTACTTTCTTTCTTTCGTAATGTTCTGGTTCGTACTTTTTCATTGAATTAAACGTGGCAGCAACAATAAGAAAAATGTGTATGTATGTATGTATGTATGTTTATATGAAAGTTAACAAAATCAAAAGCTGAAATTAAATGAAACATAATGGGAATAAGTATGACACAAAGTACTACTACTGCACTACTACTAAAGTAAACAGCACAGAACAAACACATATAATGACGTTAACAATACATACACACAAACCTATAAACAGCAGGGAAAATTGGAATTTTTTTCCCTAACAAAACAAAACACCAACAAACAAACAAAAAGAAAAAATATACAAATTTAAATAAAATAGAGCACAACACAAAACACGAAATTGGTACGAGCACAGAAAAATAACAACAACAAAAAACAACACGGGGGGAACAGTAAAACGATATAAGCTGCACATACCTTAGACGTATTATCTTCTACCCAGGCATCTGGCTTACCATAATCCGGCGGATTTGCAAAGGGATCATAGCCCAACACCGACAACATGGGCGCCACGTCAGCCATGTCTCGTACCACATCCTCGGGTATATTTCCCACCCATTTGGTGAGTGCCTCCAAATTAACTGGTTTAATTACCTGGTCTGATGAACGCTCAACTCTGTGCAGGGCAAAAGAAACGAAAAGAAAAAGATAGTAAATTAATGAAAGAAAGTAGAGAAAATATTTTTAAATAAGAAAAACTCAATTGCTTTGTCAGAGAATCATGATTCCTGGTTTTTGTTTTTGTTTCTTGTGTTTCTTTTTAGTTGTAATTTACAAAGAAGACACTATAAACGATTATATGGAGCATAAAAACTTTTGACTTGAGTCCAGTTGCAGTTTTGCAAACGAAATAAAATATAGGTAAATACTCATAGACTGATACTAATGCATTTATGTATGTGTGTGTGCGTATACAAAATCAGCTGGTTTTTTCAAAGAGGTTTTTAAGCAGAGCTGTAAAAAAGTTAAGCTTTGGTGAAAGGCATTTCCACGAGCAGAAGAGAAAACTGCAGAGGCAAGATTATTGTGACAATAAAAATTTTAATTTAGATTTAAGATGTGTTACCGCCTTATTACTCTTATACTTCTCGTATTCTATTTGTTATAAAATTTGCATATATAAGACCTGATATCGCAGTCACCACTATAATACAGGACATGTCTCTGAAGTTTCTGAAACAAAAAAAAACATTTTTTTCTGCCACGCCCCAAAGTGCGGCACTTGTTTTATTTTATGTTTAGTTCGATCTTATCATGCCGCATATCGTTGCTCATTCAGCAAATAAGACATGAAAAATAATAATCGAACGCGTATGCACAGGAATTTAAAGTCTGTTACCAACCGATTAGTACTCATACAATTCTCGTATTGTATTTCGTTATAAAATTTACATAAATTCTTCTGTTTTTTTTACCTCTTTTTAATTATTATTATTCTCTGATATTTTTGAGCTTAAGGTAGCATAATTTCTCGATTTGGCGATGTCAATTGGCCGTCTCGATCTTGTGATTTTATGTCTCTAGATTATTTCCTCTGAAACGTGAACGAACCACAAACATCTGACGTTCTGATATGTGAAATACGGCGTTGCACTGACGCGATAAACGAAGATTTGTTGTAATATGCGGTTTACTATTTTGTGAAAAGAGCGGACATTTGCCCGACGTCAGGTTCCATTATTAATTCCCGTATTTCTATTTTACATTGGCAACAATAAAACTGAATTTGACCAAAAATTTGTATTTTTAAGCCAATTTATTTCCTAACCTCAAATTTGCCCACGATTTATTGCATGTCTAGTTCGGTCTTATCATGTCACATATCGTTGTTCATGGCTTTTCTAAAGCTTCAATTTTTATTTTAATGGTTTTTTTTTTGATCCAGCTTAAAATTCTAGATTCCATTTTTGATATCTGGCATCCTTCCCCTCTTTAAGTTTTTATATATAGAAAATCGGCACGCAGTGTTAAGTAGGAGCGAATTAGAACTTTTTGGGCTGTAAGTTTTAGCGATGTTGAGAATTTGTGATCTTGCCCTGTTCTATAAAGGATCTTCCTGCAGGGACTTTCGAATTTTGGCACGGTCATCTTGTTAAAGCTATATTTCTTCAGTCTGTTTTGCCTAATCAAAATGCAGGGTATGGCATTCAACCACACATGCAAATAATAATTTTTCTTTTATCAAAATATTCGGGCAACGCACCCATTTTACGTTTGCCATAATCGTACAAACGGGAAGATTATTCGCAATGAGGTGGACGTGGACAACGAAACGCAATATCTGTCGAACACATGATGACCGTAAGAGTGTACAGAAGAATCCAAGATCGTGAATTTCACGTCGCTCACAAGAACTCGAACTTCCCCAGACCACAAATTTGAGAGAATTGCATCATGACTTGGGCCCTCACACCTACAAAATTCCTCTTACCCAGGAACTAAAGCTAAACATCCATAGACAATGTCTGGTAAATGAATAAACGATAAATGATCCTAATATTCATTTTAAAATAATTTTCTGCCACCGTATTCATAAACAATAATGCAGACTTAAATTGTCTTTTAAATCTTCATACAAAATTAATTTTACAGCAGTTTTTAAGTTCATGTTAATCTTTTCTTTTACACAATACCAATATTTAAGATGAGATTCTTTTACATCCCTGCTTCCCTTGCCCGACATAACAACTAGAAAGACACTTTATGGTTAACATTTACGTTTCCTTTTCATTTTATTATTCTTATTTTTTTTTTTGCTCTTTATCATTTTGCAGTTGCTTGTGCAACTGAAGCTGCAGCTCCTGCTGAAGCTGTTGTTCCTTTATTTTGCAGTTTCCACTCTTACACACACACACACATACGCAACTTATACTTATAATTGTTAGTTATGGCGGAAATTAATTTTAGTTAGCACCACTAAAGCTTCAATAATTAGTTTTACTTTTAGCTTTGTTTAATTTTTTAAGACCATTCTATAGTACAGCACAACTAGAACGAACGCACATCAACATCATCAACGGCATAAGCGGCGGTGTTAAAACCGACAGCGATAATACAGCAAAAAGAAAGTAAAACATAATCCAGCGAAACAAACAAATAAAAAAGGAAATTAAAAAATTTATATAAGAAAAAAATGTGTATTATTTTTTTATATTTTAACAAATTTGTTTGATGATGATGATGATGATGGAAGCAAGAATTATTAACCTCCTTTTCATTTCCGTATAGAGGAGCACGAGAAAGCGAATTAAAAAGTTTATGGGTTTTAGTTTTCTAATGAAAAGACCTTTTATTACTTTCACTCGTATTATCTGTGGAATGTAGGAATTCTATTCTTTATTCTTTGTTGTTTCAAGTTATTTAAAAAAGTTTAATGGGATTTTACAAATGGTTCACTGGTGTGTGTAATTGTTTTCCAGGATATTAAGAGGCTTTAGTATAAATAAATCAATTAAGCGGCATTAGCATTTTTCCCTTTTCAAAATAAATTATTTAAAGCAGAATATTTTTTTTTTAAATGATCAAGTGCGAGCGCAATTCAATAATTTAGAAAGTCATGTTTTTGCTAAAATAATCTTCATAATATCTTCAAGTTAAGAACCTTAAAGTTCATTGTTAATTCTGTTCGTTAATTCTATTCATTCTATTGAATTTGTGTGTATGAAGTGTCATGTGGCACAAACGTTTCCCATGCTTTAGCTATCATTTTCCACTAATTTTAATAAGTATTTATGAATATTGATGTCGTGCTTCTATTGAAAGCCTCTGAATGCTTTCAAATTTACAAGAGATGCCTTTAAATGTCAACTGACAAATTAACGTCTCTGCTAAAGTAACAGCACCACGGTGACAGAGTAATTTGCTTAACAAACAAATAAACAAACAAACAAACAAACAGACAACGAAACCCACACATAGAAATGTCTGCCAAACAGTTATTGTGTGCGTGAGTCAATTATAATCTCAATAATAAGCTGCAAATTAATATCAAAGACAGGACTTACTTGGAAAGTGGCACACCACCAGGCTTATTAATAAATTCCTCATGATGCAGCACCGAATTATTCCAGGGCACATCAAGAAATTCCAATATTTTACGCATCCATTCTTCCGGATGCAACACCAATTGTTCATAATAGACCTGCAACAAAAGTTTAATATTTAAGTGAAAAAGAAAATACATTTACATATTTCAATATATAAAATGTTTAATAAATAAAATTAATGCAATAAATGGAATCAAATTAATAATTTGTAAATAAACTATATATAAAAAGGCGAAGAAAGCTGAAAGCGGAAAAGTATAATTATGAATGAACATTTAAACAGCGCATAATACGAATCATGTATGTTAATTTCCTGTTTACATGAAGAGAAAAGTGGGAATAAAAAAAAGTGGGAAATGAAAAAAGTAATATATTTAAAATAAACATAAAAAAAATTTTTTTTTTATTTAATAATTTTTAACGGAATTCAATTAAACGGAAAAACATTTTTCACATCCTGTTCATGCAGCGACAGGATCAAAAATAAATTCCTTTACATCCGTTTATAAACACGTTAAACAAAATGTTATAACACTGCGATACAAATTCTATCGCACTGTGTGTGGCTTAAAAAATAAATGCAATTGGGGGGACTCGAACTCTAGTCATAAAGTCATATGTAATAAAATAATACCACGAATATATCAGTTGAGCCATTGAAAAGTTTAAATTTAAAAATGCAATAAAACAAAAACTGTTTGATATTTTGCCAAATTTACTTTTTTTGTTGTTGTGAAGTAAAATTGTTCCAGGTAGAGATGGAATATTATTTCATTCATAGGGCTGCCACGGCTGGCCTCACATTACCCCAGTTTTCGAGCACTTTTTCAAGTGGGGTCGTATCTTGGCAATGGCATCACGAATGTTGGCCTTCATATGCGCAACTGTCGGCGCCCCACTGAAGATAGTCCAATGGTGTCAAATCGCAGCTTCTTTAAGGCCAATTGACATCACAATTTCGAGTATTTAAACGGCCATCAAACGTTTGAAGTAATAAATCGATTGTAGCAGAACTTCGTTCACATTAATACATCGAAGAACGGTTATCATGGTGCGATAGGTGTCTCCATTGACCGTAATGGTTGTGCGTCGTCCTCATTTCCAAATAAATAAAGGCCAGTGATGTCTCCTATCCACAAGCCGCACCAAACAGTCACTCGTAATGGGTGCACTGGCTTCTGTAAGACCCCGCATGGATTTTCTGAGCCCCAAATACGACAATTTTGCTTATTAACGTACCCAAAGAGATGAAAATGGGCTTTTGCCGAAGAGATAATTTTTTTTTTGCAACATCGAAAAATCAATTTCCGACCAATTGTCTTTGTTTTAGAAATAAATTTAGAATAATTCCCAACGCTGCTCAAGCGTAAGTCGATTCATTTCGTTCAGTAAATATAGACTGAATTTTGTGACACAATAGAATGACAAAAATAAGTATTGCCAGATTCGTAATAACTTGCGTTTCAAATTTGCACCGATAGATGTCTCACGCGATAGTATTTAAAACATTAAAGGAGGATTCACCCATTTATTCTGAAGAAATTAGTTTTCCGGAGAATAATATTTTTCATGAGAGTTTTCTGGGGAACGATTCACTCATTTCAGAAATTATATCAAGAAAATAAAAAGCTGCCGTATGTAAAAAAAATGTATTCGTTTTAAAAAGTGGCCGAACTGATTTTATTTTTGCTTTTTTTTGGGCGATATATTCATTGTTTCGCATTTTAAAATATTTTTATTTATTTTTTTTTATTTTTTATTGTTACAGTAACATTTACATTTTTACAATAATTTAACTTTTCATTTTAAGAGATCAATTTATAAACAATTTTTCTACTTAATCATTTACAGCATTTATTTTATAAATATATATGTACTACTTTATTATAATTTATTTAGGGAAAAAATCTATCAAAAACCCATAAGTAGGGCAGTTTAGTTAGACGGTAAAAACAAAAGATAAAAGTTATCAAACTAATGCATTGATGTGTAAATAGCTAGAGTATCTACAGCGATTTGTAAAGTTTAGAGTCAATATATTGAGTTTATCTTTAACTAATTTTATGTTAGACATAGAGTGCAAAGTTTGTGTGGAAAAACGCATTTTAAAATATATTTCTTTTTTTTCAGAACTGTGGTTAAAGTCTACTGACGATTTGGTAAAGCACCAATGAAATGCATATAGACATTGCTTAACCACCAACAAATAAATTTCATTTATATATAGTAGTATTGTGACAACAATGTGTCAAATAAAAAAGAAATTTCATATATTTCTTTATATTTATTGATAATTTTATTTAGGATATTGTCACTCACAATCACTTCACAACTTCACAGCACAAAATTACTATGCAAATTTCAAGATGGAGCAACTCAATTCAACTTTTATTTAGTTTATTCGCATCTCATTTCAAGTTTGTTCGGAATAAATATGAAATTAAACCAATTCAATCTGAGAGTTCTCCGAAAAAAATAATTTGCCTGAGAGATTAAATCCTGAATTTTGCGACTGAATAGAATGACAAAAATAAGTATTGCCAGATTCGGAATAACCGGTGGTTCAAATTTAAACCGATGGATGGCAGAACTCTTTTTGTATTTTTATATTTTTATACTTTGTGATTTAATTATTGTGATTTAATTATTTTTTACTTATTTTTAGGTTATAAAAATGTTAGTTAATCTATAGATATAAAAACGTGAATAGTTTTTAAACAGTTTTTTATTCTTGTGCTCTATATAAGTAACGTTGTTCGACTCAGATTTCTAAATCTATTTTGCGACAAACCAATAAATATATCTCAAGAAGTCTTATACTCCCTTATTCTGTAACTATTTGTCAACGTCACGTCAAGACGATATCAAAAAGAAAACACTTCTGTACTTCTTTGTGTCTGGAGTTGACAATTTCTAATAGCCTCTATATCAAAAGCTGTTGATATAGTGGTCCCATGCTATTATAAAGAATTAATTATTGTTCACAAGAAGTTGGTAAGAGTCTAATTTTTGATATTGTCTTGATGTGACATTGACAAGTAGCTACAGAATAAAAAGGCAATATTATCTTTTGTATGATGGTTTTGAATTTAAAATAATAGCTGCCCGAGTTGTTTCTTCACTAGGCCCATAATTTATTTTTCATCAAACTAAATTTCCACAATTCGGATGAGTTGTTCTATCCTCAAATGATTCATGATGACTTATACGTATGTATGTGTAATGTTCTTAATATGTTCGCTGGGATATGACTGACACATTAGCTACTTCGTTGCTACTACTTCCACTAGTCTTTAGCTTGCGTTGTCTGCCATTCCAAAAGGAACACTTTTTCTTTATTAACTGCAAAGTTTGTGGGTTTTCTTTCTTTCAGCTATCGCGACATTCAATTCAGTGAGGAATATACGTTGAAGAAAAATTAAAAACTAATTTGCCAGCTTTAATTTCAACGGAAAAAAGTCACATTACCAGCAGCTGCTTTTAATTATATAATAAAAAAGTTGAAATGGAAATTTAACCGCAGCACTGGAGAAAATTTTTTGACAAAACTTTTTGTTTCTCACTGTATTCAATTTAATCAGTTCTTTTGGGATGAATAATTTTGTTTTTTAATTTGTCATTTTCCGTACGATCTTATTTATTTTATTTTTCTTTCATAGTGTTTTCCTTCCCGCTTCGGTTTTTCGAACGGATGACAACATAAAATTTGCTGCATGATAATTAATGTCACTTCGTTGAAGAATTTTTTTTCTTTTTTAAATAAAACAAGTTAATCGTTTTAAAGTATGCTGTATTTAATTTGCAATCAAACTATTACACAGTTATCGATTCATGATATAAAAGGAAAACGGAGATAGGAAGCAAAAAAAAAACAAATATATATCCAAGCATATACAAAATGTTCACTATGGAACATAAAACAGAAAGATAATAAAGAGAAATTTTTTAGCAACTTTATTTTTGTCAACACTGTTTTTGACAGATCAGATGTTTTCATGCCACATGTTATTGTTAAACATGTTCAGTTTGGTCTATAATTTAACCCGGAACAATGTTTGCAGATTATGGAATTGTATTATGAAAATTCATGTTTGGGCAAGAAAGTTCATGCTCATTTCTAGTTGAATGGCTACGTGAACAAGCAAAATTGCCGCGATTATTGTGAAGAGCTGCCAGGAGCATTACAAGGACAGGTAACGCATCCCGGAAAATACACCGTTTGGTGTAGATTATGGGCCAGTGGCATAATTTTCCAAAAACGAGGACAGGAATGTTACTGTGAATGGTAAGCGTTACCCTAGGATGATTAACATTTTTTTTACCCACAATGGAAGAGCTGGACTTAGCTAACAAGACAGTGATAAATGCTACACAGCATGGGAAACAGTGGCCCAATTAAGAGACGAATTTGGTGAACAGTTTATTTCGCGTTTGGACCTCCTAGATGGTGCCATTGAACGCCTTTAAACCATTTAAAAATAAATTAATTTCTTTTTAATTTTTATTTTTTTTTTAATTTTTTTCTAATTTTTTTTTTAATTTTTTTTTTATTTTTTTTTAATTTTTTTTTTAATTTTTTTTTTTAATTTTTTTTTTAATTTTTTTTTTTAATTTTTATTTTTTTTTTAATTTTTATTTTTTTTTTTTAATTTTTATTTTTTTTTTAATTTTTATTTTTTTTTTAATTTTTATTTTTTTTTTATTTTTTTTTTTATTTATTTATTTTATTATTATTATTTATTTTATATGTATTTTAGAATGATTGAGCTCGAGGTCGTTTTTGTAAAAATCGTTATAATTTTTCTATTTTATTCGATACTTCGTCAACAATTTGTTGACATCATCAAGATTTTTTATTTTCGATTGTTATTCCTGATGATGTCAACAAATTGTTGACGAAATATCGAATAAAATAGAAAAATTATAACGATTTTTACAAAAACGACCTCGAGCTCAATCATTCTAAAATACATATATAAGAAAAGGTCAATAAAAGCAAACAATATTTATTTTATTTTTTTTTTTTACAATGTCAAGGGTAATTTATATAGGAACATGCGGGCTTGCGGTTGCCTCACTGGAAGTCAATATGAAGAATTTATTCGTTATGTTGAAGAGTGTATGCCTAAATTGACGTCAGCGCATGACGTCAATCCTCCTTTAAACATTGAGTCACATAGATCGTACTATCGACACAAATTATGAGTTTATTTTTTAAAACCAAATACGAAAGCTGTTAAAAAATCACCCTGCAGAAACAGGATAGATCTAAGGGACGCAGTAAGGAAAATCAGCGATTCAGAAATGTTTGTTTAAACTACAGAAACAGCAGAAATGTCATTTCAGTTTTATTGAAACTTTTTTTTCGTGTATTTTTGTATCTCATCCATAAAGGACATGACGCCAAAAGCACGCACATACATACAGACGGACTGACCGAAAAGAATACATTTGAATGTGTATAAATAAATACAGACAGACAAACAGACACATGTATGACAAGATGACCATAAAATCACATTTACATATGGGTTTCGACATGGCGGTTAACAAGACAGAGACGAGCAATTTAAAAATTATGTTCAAGTATGCGGCCGACATTCTCAAGAGTGTATTTAATACTATTAATTCCTTTACAGCATTAACCCCAAAAAGTGCGGTTTAAAAACCGTAGTATTATCATTCACTCACTTGTGTTGGGATAGTGGCTGTCAATTACGTAAATGAAATTTTTAAAAATTGATAAGTCAAAAAAAAAAATAATAATAATAAAACGAAAAAAAGAGAATGTTTATCAACTGAAGCTTTAAATGATGTTTCCTTTGTGACATAGTATAAACGTTTAGGACTGAACATTTCATTTTTAAGGGAGAAGCGGTTTTTTATGGACGTTAAGTTTGATCTATTGTTTTTTAAAATCGCAATATTTTTTTGATGTGTTAACATCTATACGCACGCCTCTAGGGCAGTAAACTATCAGTTTCAATACACACGCAATTTTAAGTGTAAGAGTTTGTTTGTTCGTTGCTTGGCAGTCGGTATTGAAAGTGATTATTGGGCGATTTTCATAAAATTCTCCCACGCGATTTTCTCCGGAAATTCATAGTCGATTTTACTAATTTTTGGATTAAAACGCTAGTGCGGGTTTCGACGAAGAGTTTAGGTCAAAAATTAAGGCGATCCGATATCGGCGAGCGGAGATTTAAGTGTTTTAATTCGGATTATTAATTTGGAGTAATATTAAAAAAGTGTTTTATGTTGATCTTCCGTTTTGTCTTATGCATAGCAAAGAGAATAGTGACGTGGTTATACGTACATATATAAAAATGAGATAGCAAGACAGCAACGTATGTAGCTTATGTACAAACATAACAATGTATGTATGTACATTTGGCTGTTGCTTTGCATTCTCTTTGTTTTTTGTGGGTTTAAAATAAAATAAATAAACAAAAAGGTGCTAACACATCGCCTGTGAGTTCGAACACTCATTGATTTTTTTTGAACAGACCTCGCATATCAGCTTCATACATAACAACAAATAAAATGCATATTTTAAAAAATACTTGCACTTACCATCATACAACGTTCTTTGCCAATTTCTTTGCACTGATCATGCATCACTTCGATGGCGTGATTCCACTTTTGCATGCACTGGCGATAACTGGAGAGATCAAAGCCCGTAATAGTGACTTTGCGCGATATAATTGAATGCACAGTAGCACGACCATCACGGACCATAAATAAAAATTTGGCCTATAAAAATATTCTTGACTTTAAAACTCTATTCACATCGAACAATAAAATATGTACTCACATTTGGAAAGAGTTCTATCACATAAGTTCCCATTTTCAAGGTCAGGGGATCTTTATTGCACAGTCTGGGCGCTGGATCGCCATGTTTGGCAATAATTTCCAAACAAAATTGTGCTATAGCGCTGTTCATTACCTCTTTTGTAATGCCAGCCTCTATCAGTCGCAGTGATTCCTTTTCCGATTTCAGCCAATGCGCACGTAATTGCAATATTCTCGGTATCACACGTGTTTCCTGGCCACATCTGAAAGTGTAAATTGAAAAACGTTCAATAGACAAGTGATTACGATTAAACAAAATCTTAGATATTTGAAATGTTTTTTTGTGAACATTTCAAAAGTTACAGTTCAGGAGGGTTTAACCCTTTTTAAAATTTTATCCTTTTACTTTTGCAAGACAATTTCGCGCAACAAAACTTGGGAAAAGTTTTCGCTTTGCAAAACTTCGCAATTGTTTGCATTGATTTCGCAACACAATTAAAATAAAAATATTTTATAACAATAAATAACACAAGAATGTATGAAACCATTTAGAAATTTTGTTGCAAAAGTAAAATCAAAAGTTGTAGTTGCTTAACTGCCAACAATAGCAACAACGAAAATGAAATTTGCTGCTAATTTTTAAGATTATACAACTTGACGATTAATGCAACTTAAAGAAAAAGAAAACGAAAATTCCGTTATGTAGAGCAAGTTAAATGAATAGTTTGAACAGCAACAATGCAAGAAGAATAAGAACTATTGGAAACATGGATTAAATGAAGCACACAGTACACAAAATTAAAGGAGGATGCAAAAACAGTTTTTTTTTTTTTTTGGTTTTATTTTAATTTTCTGTTTACTATTTTACTGCTTTACAAACAATTGAATTGAATCATTCGCAGAACAATCCAGGACACCGTACGAACGGCAGTTACAATTCCTATTTAGCCGTGCACAACAACCATCGAATCATTCTTGTTTAGTGAAGAGACAAGGATGCCAGATTTGCAGATTTATAGCCACGTTTTATTATCAGAGAACGGCATGGGGAAAATTGAAACAATGTATAAAGCAAAATGATGATATAAAACAGATATATTGTAGAAATGAAATGTTTTTATTACAATCTGATAGATTATTTCATGACATTTATTTTTTAAATAAGATTTCCAGCATGTGTCCGGATGCGCATTAAATGGTCTATTCAATCAGTCCAAAGATTTTTTTTCAGCTAAGGCGAATAAGTCGCAGTAGGTCCTATTTTAGGGGCCCATTTTTATATGGATGTACTTTAATCCATATAAAATTCAACTCACGGAACAATTAAGACTGGCTGATTAACAACGGCCTATAAGAACAGCCATTCAATGATTGATTTTTGGAACAACATTTCGAGCAGCGCTGAACCTCACTCGTTGTTTACGTCAACAATCAAAGGTGCCGCCTATGGAACTCGCAAAATCCAAAGTGATTGTGGAAAAGCCATTGTATCCAGAAAAAGTGATTGCTTGGTGAGCCTTATGGTCATATGGCCTTATGGTCTGAAGGTGGCGTTGTGTCGTTATTTTTCTCATTGCACTGAAACATCCAGTTCAGATCTTTTTTGAATTCATTTAAAATTGATAGTCAAATAGTTCGAAAATGTTGTTTTAAATTCAGAAAGCCATTACGAGGTACAAAAGAAAATCAACATCAGTTTCTAATTATTCAACTTAACCAGCAGAGCAGAAAAGCCGTTTTCGAAGGCCGCTACACTTTCATCATCCGTACTTATGTGTATTTTTGTTTAGGCGAATTAAGTAGAATATGGTACCAGTCAGAAAAATGTTCTTAAGAAATTGCATACGAGAACTGCAACAAACCGATGGTAGCACATTTAATAACTTAAGGGCCATCTGATAACCGATTTTTTTATCCTGAAATTCAGGATTGTGAAATGCGGGATATAAGGTTTTGACACCATCGATTTCAGCTTTATTGCTGGAGACGCTTTGATACTGCTTTATTCGAACTGGCTCAGGACAGGTGGTTCAGAGTATCCACTTGCGAGATATCAAGTCTTATGGCCCCGACTTGACTCTAGGAGGACGAGGGATCTTTTGAAATTCGCAAAAGGTCATCTACGCAGTATGGTGGCCACACTTACTGGTCACTGCACCTTTGGGATCCATGCCAGGCGCATTTGTCTCCCCTATAATGACTACTGCTCCAGTTACAATGACGAGAAGCAGGAGGAAAGCATTGCACACCTGCTTGCACTCTGCTTCTGTCCTGCTCAATAGGAGCAGCGCCTACAGTCTCTGGGCAAGACACGCTTTGGAGACATTTCGGAGATAGTACTGAGATACCTGAGTCTCTTCATTAGGAGCAGTGGCTGGTTTGGCAGCTGACTCCCCGTGGTGCGCGTGTCCAGGACCATAGCCTTTGTCTTTTGTATTCCACCTTCTTCTTCTTACTATCCCTCTTACCTAAACTCCGACTATCCCCTACTCCTTCCTCACCTCTCACCTATACACTCTTCCTTTCATATACAGGTGTCACAAAGGGATCAAGATAATTGGACCCAAGTGGGCTTGACTCTATTTTCCTTTTACCAGCAACCTGCTAACCTTACCTAACCTAAAGATATCGATAGAGATAAGCATAAAAATAAGAGCTGCTGCAAAAAATTTTAATATTTGTTTTTTAAATCATTGTAATCCTCTGATGCCAGTCAGATTGTTTAGACACTCAATAATTATCCCGGTGTTGTCCATTTTTTTTCAGAACAAATTCCTTTTTGTAATTATTTTCTGAAAAATTTTTTGTCTGTAAATAAATTATTATTTTCATTTAACAGCTGATGGGGTGACCATCTGAAAAAGTGAGAAATAGAAAGAAAAACTATATCATAAAAAGTGTTCAAAATTAATAAAAAGTCGTCCGAATGATACATTTTTGTGAATTGGTGAATGCATTTTTAGTATGTACTGAAAATTTTAGTGCTACATGCAACAATACAGTAGTGAACTATGTTTTTCCACAAAAAACCAGTTTGAGTATATGAAACCTGGTCACTTTATATTGATTTGTTCGTCGTTCGTTGACGAAACAATTAGAAATAAATGTATTTCAACTTTCGCTGAGTATGACGAATTTCGCCCAACGCCACGATTGTGTGCATTTTCATATACAACAATGTGTTTTATTTTTGGGGACGAATATTCGCGACCAAAAATTCGTCGTTCGTCGCAGTTGTGTTCCTAGCATTAGAGTGAAATTTTTTTATTTACTTGACTTATAAATTTTAATTTTCTAGCCAAGAATCTCAAATGAATTTCATGTTGTTTAAAATTTTCACAAATTTGTACAGAGTAGCAGCAGGCTTTAGAGCACAACATGTAGAATTTTGACTTTATTTTTTATAAAAAAATAATATATACAATGTTATAGCTAGTATTTAAATAGTTGTTACCAAGGCCTTTTGAAAACTATTGACGTAAAATTTCTATTATTTTAAACTGAACAATTGTGTCAATACAGAGAAATGTAAACAAAATTGTTTTGCTAATATCCACTTTAAGTAAATTAATACAATTTTATTTACTCATTAGCTTTTTTTAATTAAATTTCATAAGAATTTTTTAGCATTCGGCAAGAAAATAACACTGTACAACAAAGTCTCGTGTTCTTGCTTTTTCTGTTCACAGTGAAAAAAATCAATTTTTTTTTCTTGTCTTGGACCAGCACTCAGGGGATGACCCCTATATATTGCGCCGGAACTGAAAACGAGGGGATAGTGTTGAGAGGACAGATTAGGAAAGATGAGAAGATAGACAGTTTTTTTTTGTAGCCATTTCAACCTAGTTTTTACTTCGCCGGCAAATTTTTGCTACAGGGCCGACGAAGGTGGGTGCAGTTACTCTGCTTTTAGTACATGATAGTGTCAGTCGCCGCCAATTATGTTCAGTGACCAGTGACTATGCCTTCATCATTGAAACAGGCTGGCAACAACTAACACAACCACGCACTAATGCTGATCAGAAGAATTCAACACAATATTTCATGACTCAGCGCGGGCTCGAACTCACAACCCTCCGCTTCATAGTCTCGTGTTCTACTACTTCAGCCAACAGCACCCACAATTGCCACTTCTGGCAGTTGTCATCAAATGGATTTTTTTTGCCTTAAATCGATTGTTAAGCACGCTGTATGGCAAATAGCGCCGTCTTGTGGGTACTAAAAGTCGTTGATGTTTAGCGGGTTAATTTTTGGGGAGAGATATTCAGTCAGCATGACTTGATAGCGCTTGCTAATCACTGTGACAACAGCTTCTTCTTCATTTGGAATGAAATAAGGCCCGATGATGCCTCCAGCTCCCCATCAGTTAAATTTAGTACATTCGTTAACTGCTCGAATATTGTCTTCTCTTCAGATACGAAAACATTTTGCTTATTGAAGAAGCCGTTTAAGCAGAAATGGGCTAAAGACAATTCTATGATAAAAATGATTTTCGACCAGTAGACAATCATGAAAACTGCGAGGTATATGATGATCCTTTGACTTTAATTCTTGCACGATCAGTATTATATAGGCACATGAGCCAAGATCCTGACGTAAAATTTTCCACGAAGTCGAATGGCAAAGTACAACAAATTGAGAACGACTACAAATCGACATTTCGGTGTTTACTTTAATCCTTCGCCCTACAGCAGTCCTCTCTTGTGTGCCAATTTTTTAATATTTTTATTTTTATACCCTCCAAAAAAAGCATATGGAGGGTATATTCACTTTGTCATTCTGTTTGTAACGCAGCGAAAAATCCATCTGACACCCCATAGAGTATATATATTCTTGATCAGTGATGAAATCTAAGACGATCTGAGCATGTCCGTCCGTCCGTCTGTGGAAATCACGATTCAGTGCAAACGAAAAGAGCTAGACTCTTGAAATATAGTATAAATATATATTGAAGGATAGCACAGGTTAAGTTCGGAGATGGGCTAAATCGGGCAAGAGGGAAAAAAGTTCCCCTAAGAAGAACTAAACCAGCCTCTAAAAACAAAATAATTTTAAAATTTTTTTTTTTGTAATTTTGTTAAGCAAATGATATATTTTTATGTCAAAGAAGGTCCAACGCGTTAAACCTGGAGCCGTACAATAAAAAAAAATGTTTGGACCCCGCCCCTTTAGTGGGCGTTATTATATGCAAAAATAGTGTAAAAAGTTAACAAATTGTTGTACTTAAGCCTACATTCCTTAAAAATAACACTTTTAAGCTTTAATGACGAAGCTGAAACGTAACCTGGTACTGCCATACTCCCTGCTCCCCCTTTGCCAGCTAAATGACCCTATGAAAAAAAAAATTAATAAATTTTACATTTAATTCTTTCGAACATTTATTTGAGAAGTTTCATGGCAAAGGTGAAATGTCTTCCCCACGGCCCTTGCCATAGAGACCTCAAAAAAATACAGTTTCAACGCCCTCCAAAAAGAATTGGATCCCATAAAGTGTACATATATACATATTCTTGATCTGTGATGAAGTCTAAGACGTTCGTTTGTGAAAAACATGATATACGGCCATGTGATGGAAATCGCTTATCGCATGAAATAAAGCGTTTTCGATTTGAAGTCACAAAATTGGTGTGCTAGAGGTCGCAATCGCTCAAAATCGTTCAAAAGAAATTGGCGTTTTTCAAGTCGCATGAGATTCGAAAATCGTGCGATTCACAGCACATACATGATACTCTGTTTTTGGGCCACGCCCCCTTTAGTGGGCGTTGACGTACGATATCATATGCAAAAATAGTGTAAATATTGAACAATTTTTATTCCTAAAGCCTATAAGAAGCTGAGATGTTCTCTAATCTTGCAGAGGTGAAACGTCTCTTCCACGGCCCTTCCCGGAATGACTCTCTCAAAATAGAGATTTAAAATTGGTTACAGAGATGTCTTAAAGGAACTCTGTCCCACCATGTTAAACAATTTAAATTTACTTACTAAATATTTGGAGGGTATTTAAGATTCGATCCGGTCGAATATAACGTTTTTACTTGTTTTCTTTAATTTTTTTGTCTTATTGATAGTTTTCAATAGTGAAGAGCAAAATCAAAAGCAAATTAATTTTTATCAAAGCGAATTTCCACAACTTAGAATCGTTGCTCTGCAGTTAAACAATTCATGGAGGCTTGCCAAGCCGTACTGAACAGAAACGTCAACACAATTTGACATTCTTAGCTGTCAAACCGATATCTATATTACTAATTCTCAAGCAGCTAAAAAAATCCCTATATACCTAACATTTTGGCTATAGCGAACTATATTCCCTATATTATAGACCGCAAGACTTGTTATTCGGCTAGATGTTAATTGTCTGGCCACAATCTAAGCAACAAATTGTACTTTAATATTAAAATAAGATATGTTGTTGTTGTTTAAATAAAATATGTTGACTGTTTTGTACTCACAGAGGAAACAACCTGCAGCACTTGCGTTCCCTTAAAGTCAATATCATGATTTTGTAAACTCTGACTGATGTGACGACCTTTTTTTCAGATGTCAAGTGCAAATATATGAACGTACGAGTATGAGTCACATCGATGCTGGATGAAATCAATGTAAACATCAATTAAAAAGACATGGCAAATTTAAATTTGTTATTGGAACTCAACATCGAGTTTTGAGATTTACACAAGATTGTGCAATAGTAAACGAGTAGTATTTCGTATTTCAAAGGAACTAAAGTTGTTCGCTTAACTTCACTTAGTCTTCACTATTTTTTTATTTTTATTTATTTTTACTGTAAAAGCAATTAAGCATATCTGCTTCAGTGTGCAATCTGTCTGCACTATAGTTCCAACCTGCACTGTAACTAAAAGTTGTTGCAGTGGAAAAACTTTGTTCTTCTTTGCCTTGTATGCAATCGTTATTAAACAAAAAGAAAACTAAAAAAAAAATGGAAAAAATATGCTGTCCTGGGAACAATAGAACCATAAACAGCCATTCCCAGGCGAATTTGAAAACCATACGGTACTACAACAACACCAACATGAAGATGGAACTACAACACACATAAACAACAACAACAAACATTGATAAAAGAAATCAAATAAAAGCATTTACGAAAAAGACTATGCGAAAAAAAAAACAAAAAGAAATGACGTTGAAAAGAATAGCATGTTAAAAGGCGCGCGAAAGACAAGCAGAGTAAACAAGAATACGAAACAAGGCTCAGATATTGAAAGAAGGCATTTCCGTTGCTGTTTGTAGTTTTTACTCTTTGTTTCTTTGCATTTCAAAATCTGTGCTCTGCCATACAATACCATGTGGCAGCAAAAAAATGGAAAGACAACAAGAATATCAAACAGCCATCTGTTTGCTAACAGAAGGCAGATTTAATACAAAGTCAGGAGCTGGAAATGGGGCAGCAGCAGCAGCAGGAGGAGCAGGAGCATTTATATTTACAGACAAACACCATGAATGAATGAATGGCTGGCTGCCTGGGACTGTTCAAAGACACAAAAGTTGAAAAACAATAAATATAAAATGGAAATTCTAAAATAAGAACACACAAGATGAGAAAAACAAGATGGCATACATTGAGAAAATAAAACTAAGAAGAAAGAATCCTTGCTTCGATTCAAAAGCACAGCTGGGCAATATTTATTTGTTGCTGTTGAGAGAATATTCAGGATATTTGTTGTTGTCCCAGTTACACTATGGGAAAAGTTGGTATTTTTTAGCACATTGACTAGAAGAATATTTTTTTTCTTTTTTATTAAATTTTACTTCTTAAAATTTATTTTATAGCAAAATTGTATGATTGCAAAAAAAAAATTCGTACAAGCCCCACTGTGCACCCATCCAGTTGTAGAAAACATTTTCAAAAAGACACACAAAATTTTTATCAACTCACAACAGCATCCTACACAATAGGCATATATAAACGAATGACAGTTTTATTTGATTTTGTTTATCTGTCAATTATCTACGAACATTTGTACACACACCCTTTCACATCGTAACGAAATTGCACACACACACACACACAAAATCCTTTAAAGCTTAAGAATTAAATCAGGCATTAAAGGCGAAATGAATTCAGTTGCCACAAAGAGAAAAACAAGCTTTTATCATTTTATTTTTCTAAGAAATTTATTTCTAATTTAAATACGTGAGTTTTTTCGAATTGTTAGTCGTATTTCTTGCTTTTTTCCACCTTCAGGAGTTTGTTTTGGCGTTGTTCGAATTGAATTGTTTAAAGCTGAAAAACCTTGAAGCCACACACTTTTGCCACATCCACACATCGGCCTACAGATGAATCATAAATAAAATTTGCTCAAGCACACACACACACGAATTGGAAATATAAAATCATAATAATACAAGAACTTAGGAACACACTTGATTTACTATGAAGGATTTAATAATTTAATTTAATATTTGTGCAGAATTTTTCTGTAACGTTCGAGTAATTGTGAGAATTTACGAGAGAAAGCTGTTTGTTCAGCTCAGCTGAAATAATAGATATTGAAATAAATATTTTTTTAGTTTTACAGTTTTTGTTGTCTTAGTATTTCCACTTCTTTTCATACCCTCCAAAAAAAAAAGAAGGGTATATTCACTTTGTCATTCCGTTTGTAACGCAGCGATATATCCACCTGAGACCCCATAAAGTATATATATTCTTGATCAGTGATGAAATCTAAGACGATCTGAGCACATCCGTCCGCCCGTCCGTCTGTGGCAATCACGATTCAGTTCAAACGAAACGAGCCAGACTCTTGATTGAATTTGGTACAAATATACCTTGAAGAATAGCACAGGCCAAATTCGTAAATGGGCTGAATCGGGCCAGAGGGAAAAAACTTCCCCTAAGAAGAACTAAACCAACCTCTAAAAAACAACATAATTTTTGAAGTATTTTTTGAGAGTTTGTTAAGAAAATGACATATTTTTATATCAAAGAAGGTTCAACGTGTTAAACTTGGAGCCATCAAACGAAAAAAAAATTAATTTTTGGACCCCGCCCCCTTTAGTGGGCGTTATGATATGCAAATATAGTGCAAAATTGCTTTACTTAAGCCTACATTCCTTAAAAATTAATTGTTAAGCTTTAATGACGAAGCTGAGACGTAACCTGGTACTACTCTGCCCTACCCCCTCCTCCCCCTTTGCCCCCTAAATGACCCTATCAAAAAAAAAACAATTTTTAAATTTGTATTTAATTATCCCAAACATTTATTTTTAGAGTTTTATGGCAAAGGTGATATGTCTCCCCGACGGCCCTTTCCAAACAGATCCCGACAAAATACAGTTTTAATACCCTCCAAAAAGAATTTGACCCCATAAAGTATATATGTATATTCTTGATCAGTGATGAAGTCTGAGACGATCTAGCAATGCTGGGAGATAATCAAATTTCGAAAGTAGGACTTAAAAAACTGTTATTTTTATTTCATTAAAATTAAAGGCACTTTGCGTGTGGCTTCAAGGTAATAAAAATCCACTACCAAATCTTGCAATCGCATCAGCAAAAAATTGCAATAGATCTGTATGCACATACACACATATTACATGCCATTTGATTTTTAAACGCTAATGGAAGTATTAGAACTAATTTTTCCTTCTTGTTATTTTAATTGAAATTGCATAAAGATATTTTTAAAAAATGTCAAAGCAATTTGTAGTTTATTGTACTATTTTCTAAATGAAAATTTCCAGTTGAAACTTTTTTTATTATTATTTTTTTTTTGTCATCTGATTAATGCTGACAAAAGAGGCGAAGCCTTGGCGGGTAAATGTTAAAGTTCAAACATTAAAAAAAATTATACTCGTATATACAGTTTTTTTTTAACAAAATACTATTGTTTAAACTTGCATATAAAAGTAATCACAACATAAACTTTCTATGCAACTAAAGTACAGTGACAGCAAGACAATTAAAAGAGTAAATTCGCACTAAATAAGGAAATCATGTGATATAAAAATATGTAAAGCATTTTAGAGTGTGACAAATTTTGAGTGTTGAAATTTTTAGTCAAAATAATTGTTCTATTCGTTAAGCCCATCGTGCACTACTTCAATTTTATAGCGTACATAATCGTCCTTCAGAGTGGCGTTTTCGGACCACATTTATTGTTACTGATCCTGTGCATCCCGCCGCACAGTGCGCACTGAAGAAGCAGTATCCGCTGTACAGGAAATCATTGAAGTTGATCCTAATCACTCAATTCGTCATCGGTCTCGGCAACTGCGGTTGTGTCCTTCCACTTTATGGAAGATTTCTTAGTTGTTAAAAATTGGTATTGCAGATTGCGCCTCCTATGCGCCAGCCATGACGCCACATGGCTGAAATCATATTTAAACACTAATTTCATAAAAAAAAATTTCCAATAAAACCCGTTTCATTGATATCAAATATATATTTCCTGGTTTCATTATGATTTAAACTAGTGTCACTCTATAAAAAAGACCCTTATACTGCAGAATACAAACGATTTTGGAAACGTTTCTGAATAAAGAATTCAGCAAAACGTGTAAATAATAAAACAAAACGTGTAAAAGGGGTTTTCTGCTGCAGTTGGCGCTGGTTTTTTATCGAAAAATCATCTTTATGCTTTAAACACATTCACGACAGCAGGCTACCGACTACATGGCTACATGTGCCGCTAGCAACACTTGTCGCGGTATAGTCAGCTACATAATTATTCTGAACGCGTCAGCTACAACATCAACATATCATTTTAGTGGTGCCACTTTCATATATAAAAAAGCGCTTATTCTAAATCTATTTATAGACCGAAACAAAATTAATAATAAAAACACTTTATTTGTTTATAGCTCTTTATTGTTTTTGCATTTGTAATAAAGACATTTTGATGTCCTTTTTTAGTTATCGCACTATGAAAATGAGTTTAAAAGTTAATTCATTTGTAATCTAGCTCACGTCTTTTATCGATAATGGCTATCAAGTATATACAAAATTAAAGAATTAAAAATAATTGAATTTTTACTTGAAAAGTCACATACAAAATTTCAAAATTTAATAATAATTGCAATAGATGATTAAATTTGAAAAAATATGTCTAACAATAGAAAGGCATTTTGGAGTACTTTGAAATATACGCGTCCTATATTCTAGGAGTTATAACCAAAACATAATAAATAAATAAAATAAAAAAAAAATAATAAATAAAAGCCGAGAGAGAGAGAGAGATCACAGAAAATTAAATAAATAAAAATCGGAAAATAATTTTTATTCTTGAAAGGGCTGTTTTTTATTTTTAACAATTTTCATCTTCTTGACCAGTTTGAAAATATTTTGAAACGCTTATTTATTTAAGATGTTTCGCTGTGTTGGCAGCACTAATTTATTTATTGTCGCCTATGAAAATAGAAATTAGTTTATTTTGACTACAACCACAAAAGTAGCACAGACAACCACCTGTTTTGGTCGGTCCACAATTCTTTGAGAACAGGAAGGGACAGGGCCTCACTGTCAATGGCAAGCGTTCTAAGTTGATGATTACCAACTTCTTTTGGCCTGAATTGGAAGAGCTGGACTTCAGTGACATGTGATTCCAATGTGTAGGCCCATGCCACTTTGGATATTCTGCACGGGCGATTCGTGGAGATGGACATCTCACGTGGACGTGATGTGAACTGGCCACCAAGATCGTGTGATTTGATGCCGTTAGACTTTTTCTTGTGAGGTTTTCTTAAGTCGCAGATACATGCGAATAATCCACAAACTACAGCAGTCCTCAAAGCCAAAGTAGCCCATGCCATCAGCGCCTGATTTTAGCAACAGAATTGTGGAAAATTTGGCATTTCGGCTGTGCTCCACCCAGAGAAATCGCGGTGGCCATTTAAATGATGTCATGATCCCACACAAAGTGAGATCAGTAGGTCCGTCAAACGAACAAAAAAATTCGATCATGTCACACACACACACACGTTTTTTTCTTTCAAACGTATTAAAAAAAAATGCTTTACTTATTCATTTATTCTTCGGTTATTTTTGCATGGGCTGATATCAATATTTTTTTATTTCGGCTAACGCTTTTATTTAAATTTTTTTAATAAATTTAGCGATTGACAAGCACATCACTTCATAGCCTGAACACAGGCAATCAGCATTTCATTCTTTGTCGGCCCTGCCAACATCATGTATGGCTGAAAGCTCACTGTATGTTTAAACTTTTCGCATTATAATTTTTTATGTTTTTCTGTTTTCGTATTATTATATTGCCTTTTCTTGTGTTGTCCTCTTTTAAAATTTCTACTTCTCGTTTCTATGGGTTTATTGTACGAGTTATTTTATTTTTTTATTTTATTTTTCGGGAGGAGATAATACTGTGCCAAAGTTAGCTGGTATACGTTTGAGCCTGCCGTTGCAACGGTTCATGAATGCCTGACATTTGCTTTGTGGTACCATTCAAGTGCTCCTTTTGAATGTTTGTTTGCTTGTTTGTTTGTTGTCTCAATGCTTCTGCTTAAGCCTTGCTGATGTCATTATTGTACGAGTAGTTGTGTCTCTTCAAGTTTGCATAAATGCTGGAGTACTGCTCCGCTCGCTCGCTCGTATTTGGTAGTGCTTCGAGTAAGTAGTAAATTGAGATTACAGAAATGTAAGTTACTTTTGTACAACGTACAACAACATATTTTAAAAGATTTATGCTAAAGGCTTTTAAGGATATTAAAAAATGGAACAAACAACTTGTAACTCACAACACAGGCGAGGAGAGGAGATTGGCGAAACTTAAAAATAACAATGATAAGGAGAAACAACTCATGTTATCATATCGCCCATTGCACTATAAAATGTCTCAACTCGAAATAGAAATGCTTTTTAGAAAGTCATTTCTTATGCCCATAAAACTATTTTGCATTTAGTTATGGATGGGCCACTTAAGAGTTTAAATTTAAAATTGCAATAAAAGGAAGAGGATTGAAATTTTGCCAAATTTATTTTTTTGAAGTTGTGAAGTAAACTTGTTCCAGGTAGAGATGGAATATTATTTCATTCATATGGCTGACGCGGCTGGGGTCACAGTACCTCATTCGATCCGACCTATTTTCTAGGACTTTTTCGAGTGTATGAGGTCGTATATCGGCAATGGCATCACGAATGTTGGCCTGCAAATGCTCAATTGTCGGTGCCCCACAGAAGATAGTCCCACGGTGTCAACCCGCAGTTTTCTTACGGCGGCCAATTGATATCACCATTTCAACGAATTAAGAGGCCATCAAAAGTTTTACGCCATAAATCGATTGCGGCATGAGAGGAGTTGCAAGTTGAAACCAAACAACGTTCACATCAATACCATTAAGAGCGGGCACAAAATAATCGGTTGTCATGGTGCGAAAGGTGTCTCTATTGACGGTAATGGTTGCGCGCCGTCCTCATTTTCATAGAAATGTAGGCCAATGATGTCCCGCTGCAAACAGTCACTCGTAATGGGTCCACTGACTTCTGTAAGACCGCGAGTCGGTTTTCTGAACCCCAAATAGTGAAATTTCGTTTATTAACGTACCCAGCAAAGAGGAAAATGAGCTTCAGCCAAAAAGATGATTTTTTTTTGGCAAAATCGAAAAATCGTTTTCCGACCAATTGTCTTTGTTTTGGAATTAAATTTCCAATAAATGCCAACGTTGTTCAATCGATTAATTTCGTACAGAGGAGATACCCTGAATTTTGTGACTGTATAGAATGACGGAAGTATTGCCAGATGCGAAATAAGCGATGGTTCAAATTTAAACCGATAGATGGCTCACGCGATAAAACATTAAAGGAGGATTCACCCATTTATTCTGAAGAAATTAGTTTTCCGGAGAATAATATTATCCATGAGAGTTTTCTGGGGAACGATGCACTCATTTCAGAAATTTTACCAAGAAAATCAAAGCTGCCGTATGTAAAAAATATGCATTCGTTTTAAAAAGTGGCCGAACTGATTTTATTTTTGCTTTTTTTTGGGCGATATATTTATTGTTTCGCATTTTAAAATATATTTCTTTATATATATTAATTATTTTATATAAGAAATTGTCACTAACAATCACTTCACAACTTCACAGCACAAAATGACTATGCAAATTTCAAGATGGAGCAACTCAATTCAACTTTTATTTAGTTTATTGGCATCTCATTTCAAGTTTGTTCGGAATAAATATGAAATTAAACCAATTCAATCTGAGAGTTCTCCGGAAAAAATAATTTGCCTGAGAGATTATTTCCTGAATTTTGCGACTGAATAGAATCACAAAAATAAGTATTGCCAGATTCGAAATAAGCGATGGTTCAAATTTAAACCGATAGATCGCCCAACCGAAAGTTCCTAAAGAGAAGAGAACAGAGCTGGGAAGAGCTACAGGGTTAATTTGTTCCCTGGCATAGAGGTTAAAAGCCAAAAACGTTTTCTACTGTTTTTGTGAAAAAAAAACTGAGATATAAAATTTAATAAAATTTTCATTTAAAGTAGCTGCCAAAGGGGGGGTCCAAATTACCGCAATCCATATCGATCGAAATTTCCATTTAAATTGTATTGAAATTTCGAACGATATCGTATGCGGTAATATGGCCACCGTTTCGCAGCAACATTAAATGCAAATTGTATTAAATTTCTATAACTCGCTGAAACAAAGACACAATATGCTTTTCATTTGATTACGCCTCTATTGCCGCCCTTTTAATACAAATTCACTGTCTGCTTAATATCTCTATTAAATCAACTACGCAGCGCACACTCTTGCCATGTACAGTTTTTCAACTCTACTGACCTGTGGGCAATATTTAGCATTCATTTTCAGGAATTTTTTTATGGCAACCATTCAAATATAGCCGGAGTATTACCTGGTAGACCATGGCCAGCATGCACCAATTTGGATTAATGAAAGCCAATCGAATGAAAAGTGCGTACAAGCAACATGAATATTCATTTCGAAAAGGAAAGCCAGCCAGCCAGCCATTCAGCCAGCCAGTCAAACTTGCATTGAACCACAACAACCCATTTTTGTTTTAGTTGGCAAATATGCAAGCGTACACCATTAATTTCAACTATGATATAACTGAGCCAGCCTTCAGAAACACAGAATATCGAAAGCAACAATAGAGAGAGAGGAAACAAAAAAATATTAAATAAAATTCAAATGAAAAGCGAAAAAAAAATTGTAAAATGCAAGTTAAGTTGGAATTTGTATGCTCATATTTCTTTACGAGCTTTTATGTGGCCCATTGACCAGCTTTATTTGGTTGGTTTCTCCTTCTCATTGTTTTCGCTGCCACTATTTTCTACTGCGTCTATCTATGCCTTTATAAAGCCATGCAGAACTTTACATATGCAACAGAGATGGACAAATGGCAATTGTAACTTTGGCTTCTTTTTAAAAAACTCTATTGGACTTATTGCGCTTCCAAAGTTTAGCTTTAGCAAATTGTAACCTTGTCATACATAAACTCACATTTTCACATACAAAATATATTTAAGGTTTGGATCATCAATATAAGATAATTCCCTTTATCCTGTAGCTATTTGTCCTTTAAAACAAAAGAAAATTTTTAAATTTTTTTGTTTTAAATATAATTGTTCGAAAGAAAAAACTCTCTCGACATTGTGAAATAGGCATTTAATATAAAATTCTTTTAATTAATTCAGGTTATTCCATTAGGTTTTTGGAAAAAAAACCGCAATTTATTTGTGTGTGAAGAAATTTTAAATTTATATTACCGAAGACGCAAACCGAAAGTGGTACCACACCTATTCTGCAGTTAACAGAGCTCTGTTAACCACTTAACACTTGGAGTAAAATTTGAATAAGTTCATTTGGAACTAGACTTGTGTCCAACTAGCTCATTCGCTCAGTTTTGACAAGAACCTTTAATCAAACCTATGTAATTTAAATGGGTTTGATCAGAGGTTCTTGTCAAAACAAACAGTTTTTGTAGCTATTTCAACCGGCTAATTTTAGCTACAGGGCCGACGAAGGTGGGTGCTGTTACTCTGCTTTTAGTACATGATGGTGTCAGTCGCTGCCAATTATGTTCAGTGGCCAGTGTGACTATGCCTTCATCATTGAAACAGGCTGGCAACAACTAACACAACCACGCACTAATGCTGATCAGAAGTATTCAACACAATATTTCATGACTCAGCGCGGGCTCGAACTCACGACCCTCCGCTTCATAGTCTTGTGTTCTACACCCACTTGTTTTCTATGCCATTAATAAATTATTAAAGTTAAGCCTAAAACTCTATAAAAATAAAATATTATAAATGAGACGAGTATTAAGAACACCATGTATTTAGCCATAAGAAATTCGAAAGCCACATTTAAAAAATGGAAAACAATACAAACAATGACGATATAAAATGCATGGGACTATATAAAAAGTTTAATAAATTTAGGTGCAAATCCAGCTCTGACACCAGCAATCTTTGATTTCTGAACGGTCGAGGATTCTCTAGCCTTAGGAAATACAGGCAAACAAAAAATTGGATATGCCAAAACTCACAACACACAATTCTACATAAAACTGGCAGTCAGTACTCGCATACGAGCATGAATGAGAAACATAAAAATTCATGCAATACATGCCTACAATCCGTACACATTTGGCCAATATTGTGATCTATAATTTCTACTTCCTATTAAAATGTCATCGTTAAAGTTGCAGAGCAGCAACAGCAGCAGTGCCAGCAGCATCACTTTATATTTTGTTTTTTTTTTTGCCTGGCTTTGCTTGTTCATTGGAAGTGAATTGCCACTGCTGCTTCTGTTGCTGATGATTCCAGCCATAATACTTTTGTTCAATTCTCTTCTTTTGTGTGCACATTGTTGAGCCAGTCAGTCGGTGGATGTCTGTGATTGTTAAACAACAAGTTTTTTTTTCACCCACCCACTCTTTATGGCCTGGCAATCAATTTAAACAAAGCGAAAAACTACAAAGTGTAAAAAAAGTGTAAAAAACATTCTTAGTTGCAGGCTGCTTTAACTTATCCATTCATTCAGTTCTTTTTTTTTTTTTTTTACTTGAATTTTTTTTTTTTTTACTTGCTCTCAGTGCCGAGCTGTTGTGTGCCGTCCGTTCTTTTGGAGGCGAATGTTTCTATAGGGGGTGGTTGGTATTTCGTTTCAAATGCTTGAAATGGTTTTCGTTTGTGCGTGTTTTTCTTTGGCCGGATGCTATTTTAAATAAATTCAATTGATAGAAAACTACTGCCATGAACAAGTTTGTGTCTGTATGCTTCTCGCATGCCTTGTATTCACAAAATCTGAATGGAAATGTGTTTGCAACTTAACTTTAGGCCAAATAATATTTTAGAAAAAAAATATTGGGAAAAAGTCTATTTATCTATTAGCGTTTAGTAGTTCACTAACACAATGTAAGTGTATGTGTGTTTGTGTTTTTGAAGTCTGAATGGTTTCAAATTGTATGGAGATGTTTTTATAATCGTTTTCAGATGTCCTCAGTGAATTTATTACACATTGTTGTTAGTGTTGTTGCTGCTGCTGCTGCTGTTGCTACAAGTTTATTGAATTTCCTGCTTTTTGGTGATTTGGTTATTTGTTTGTTTAACTCTCCGCTAATGTTTATTTAAAAGGACAAATAAATACTGCATTGGCGCCAAAAACGAAATAAAAAGCAGAAATGCTTCGTGGAAGGCTGGTGTTATAGCTTTATTTTAGTTTTTTTTTTTTATTATATTTTCTATTCGGAATGACTTAATTCAAAGTAGTATGTGTAACTTTCATCTTAGCAGCGTTGAAAATCCAGTCAGTGGCATCCAGACAAAACATTTAATTTTAACGGCCGTTGCTTTTATGTGGCCGGAGTATTTTTTACGTTTGTCTGTTAAACATATAATGACTTTGTGTGTCTAATATTAACATATTTTAATGGGATCAGTTATAAAGGGTGGCCAAATTTGAGGTTAGCAATTAAATTGGCTGAAGTAGTAGAACACGAGACTATAAGCGTAGGGTCCCGAGTTCGATTCCGCGCGAAATATTGTAGTGAATTCTCCTGATCAGCATTAGTGTATGGTTCTGTTAGTTGTTGCCAGCCTGTTTTCAATGATGAAGGCATAGTCACTGGTCACTGAACATAATTGGCAGAGACTAACACTATCATGTACTAAAAGCAGAGTAACAGCACCCACCTTCTTTGGCCCTGTAGCAAAAAATTAGCCGGCGATGTAAAAAGGATCAAATCTTTTCATCTTTCGTCATCAGTCCCCTCAATACTATCCCCTCCTTTCTAGTTCCGGCGCAATGCACTGCATATGTAGGGGTCATCCCCTGAGTGCTGGTCCATGATAAAAAAATACACCTTTTTGATAAATTCAGTTCTATTGATGTCAATATAAAGTATATATACGAGAATTAATAATAGAATATGATGTCGGCCAAATGACCACCTCTACCACATGGACAGACGTCCGATCTTTTCACAAAATTGTGAACCACATTTTGCATTAAAATTTCGCTTATCTTGTCAATCCCACGCCGAATTTCATGTTTCGGAGCGTCACTTGTTTCTGGTTTGGTCACCTAAGTCCGATCTTTTAAATGGCCCCTGAGAAAAATAATACATCGTCATTAAATCACAAGAACTAGGCGGCCAATTGACGTTGGCAAATCGAAAAATTACGCGACCGGGAAATTTCTCATACAATAACTGAATGGTTTGGCTGACTGTGTAACTTGTGGTGGCGTCTTCCTGAAACTGAATATCACTGATGTGAACATTAGCCAATTATGGCCACAAAAATCGGTTATTATAATTTGCCAACGCAGAGAATTCACAGCGACGTAGTTTCCTTACTAATTTGTGGTCTTTGTGAGCCCCATAAGCATAATACAGTAAACACATTCACTACAGCATACTACCGACTACAACTCGTCGGAAATGGAATACAAGTGTTTATATGGGAATGATTATTTTCACGGCTACACGGCAGGTTGTTGTCCGTGCTACTTTTGTGGTTGTAGTCAAAATAAACTAATTTCTATTTTTATAGGCGACAATAAATAAATTAGTGCTGCCAACACAGTGAAACATCTTAAATAAATAAGCGTTTCAAAATATTTACAAACTGGTCAAGAGCATGAAAATTGTTAAAAATAAAAAATGTAATAGGCTTTTCAACAATAAAAATTATTTTCTAATATTTATTTATTTTTTTGTGATCTCTCTCTCTCGGCTTTTATTTTTTATTTATTTTTTTTATTTCATTTATTTATTATTTTTTGGTTATAACTACTAGAATATAGGACGCGTAGAAACCATATGGTTATTATTTCAAAGTACTCCAAAATGCCTTTCTATTGTTAGACATATTTTTCAAGTTTAATCATCTATTGCAATTATTATTAAATTTTGAAATTTTGTATGTGACTTTTCAAGTAAAAATTCAATTATTTTGAATTCTTTAATTTTGTATATACTTGATAGTCGTTATCGATAAAAGACATGAGTTAGATTGCAAATGAATTAACTTTTAAACTCATTTTCATAGTGACATAACAAAAAAAGGACATCAAAATGTCTTTATTACAAATGCAAAAACAATAAAGAGCTATAAACAAATAAAGTGATTTTATTATTAATTCTGTTTCGGTCTATAAATAGATTTAGAATGAGCGTTTTTTTATATATGAAAGTGGCACCACTAAAATTGATGTTGTAGCTGCCGCGTTCAGAATAATTAAGTAGCTGACTATACGGCGACAAGTATTGCTAGCGGCACATGTAGTCATATAGTCGGTAGCCTGCTGTCGTGAAAGTGTTTAATGCATGAGCTTGAGGTCAAACATTTAACCAATTTATTGTGACCTTTAGGTTAGGTTAGGTTAGGTTGAAGAGAGGGGCATAAGCCATCCCAATCCATTCCGGATTACACCTAGGCCTCATGGGCCCGTTGTGCGCTCTATAATAAGGAGTACCCATTCTACTGTAGGGTGCCTTCACCGATACCATGGAAACCTTTAAATTCGATTACGTCAAGAATCCAGTTTCTTCGATGTATCTCCTTAAGTTCCTCCAATGTGAGCCCCCAAGAAAATCCATCCCCCGTATAATCGCCTGATTAAATGTTTGCCTTCTGACTTGGCTAAAAGCTGGACAATAGCACAAGTAGTGCTCCAGTGTTTCGTCCTCTTCCTGACTGGCCCTGCATGTTATATCCCTAACGATACCCATTCTTGCCAGGTGATTCCTCTGTATGACCTTTAGAAGGTCACAATAAATTGGTCAAGACTATGAAGAACATATCTATGAACCATTTTAACCCTCCAAGTATTCATTAAATTAGTCTCCCCTTTTATAGATTTTTGGAAAGAAAAGGATTAAGAATTACTCTCGAATAGCAGTATTAAAATATCCTGAAAATGAATGAATTAAAATATCCAGAAAATGAATGTGTCATAAAATTCTACTATAAATCTGTGAATAAATGGAAGCTAAACATTCAAGTAGGACGTCACAAAACAAATCGAAACTTAAAACTGCCTAACGGGTTTATTACAAATTAAAGAATTTGATTTATTTTCAACATTTAGGTGTTACAGAAATAGCGAAATTTTAACTTCAGCTAAAATGGAACTTTTACCCTCATATTCATAAAATAGAATGTGGAAATAAAGTTTCCATGAAAATTTTGTTTTAAAGAACACTTCAAATCTACTTTGCATTTCAAGGATAAGGCAGGAGAAATAGTACATGTATTTCATATTTTATTTTTTATTCCAACTGCCAGAATTAATTGTTAGAAACTGCTTACATTTATTTTTAAAAGCCATAGTTTTACTGTACAACCGTGTTATCTGTGCTATACCACTTTACGTTTAACTATTGGAAATATAAAATAATGACTATTTAGTATAAAAGTTTTTATTGCCAACAACATTATTTTGTTGCTGCTTTTTGGCTGCGGTGAATTTGGAGGATATTAAAACTTGTGCATAAAATGAGCTCCTGTCGCAATCAAATTTGTTCAGAAACTATTAAAAAGTTGCACGAGAAGTTTTACATCTTATCGAATTATTGTGGAAAACTTAACGGTTCAATACAAACCGAAATTGAATTGCGCAGTTATAAAATTGCATACGATGAAATTTTGTCGGCGTGCGTGCAACTGAACAGTAATACTTCCTCTGTTTGCCACACATTGCAACGATGACTTTTTTATTATTTCCGCAAGCTAAGTGAAAAAATAAAAGAAGAAAAAACATATTTGTTTCTTTTCAGCCTGCACGTACTACATTTCACATAATCACCGGCAGGTAGGTGTATTAAGTTGCAGTGAGCTTTATTCACCGTGGAGCCTACAAAAGGTGGCACGGCATCACACACAAAAACACACAGCCACACATTGTAGCAACAGACTCAGCAATTTCATGGCATTTTTTTCCTCTACTCTTGTTGTATCCTGTGGTAATTGGGTCATTTCGAAAATTGAGGAAAATATTTTTATTTTCATCTACGATTTTTTTTTTACTTTTAAATACGGCTCGTTAGCATTGTGTGATTACGTCATGAGTTTTATTTTGAGGCACAATTGCTGTAAATGCAAGTTCATTGAACATTAATATTTGCTTCAAAATAAATTTAAATTTTTATTTTACTAATTCATTTTGAACTGAGTAGAATGCACTTCCATTCATACAAACAAAAATGTTAATAAAAATAAATAGGAAAAATCATGAACATGATAAATCATGCATAATTTCGATGTTGATGAAAAAATATTGGACGTAATTTGAGATGAAATAGAGATTTGACTTTGTCTGTGACAAAGGAATTTTTTATACACAAATATTGATCGTAACTCTATACAAATGATAGTTACTTGCACAAAAATTAATATAAATATAAAAAACAACCAAAATTTTTGCCCCTCAGCAAAAAAAAATAATAAATTAATAAATATCTATAAAAAAACACACACAAAATAAAATAAACAAATAAAAAAATTTATAAAAAGATAAAACAAATATATATTAAAAAACTAAAAAAAAAAAAAATAAATAAAAATGCTACTATTGTACTATTGTACTTGAGCTTAATTAAAATCACTCCAAGTACTTTTCATTCCAATTGACGTCGCAGTGAAGTTCAAGTTTCTTTGCTTTCATCAGTTCTCAGTGAATGTAAAAAAGTGAACCAAAATTAGGACACAAAATACTTTAACACAAATTTAGGCTACTGGTCTGAGCCAACTGTAAAAAATGAAACCTTCACATGAATTTAATTAAGTACAAAAGAATTCAAAGCAAACAAGTTTTGCTTAGGTACAGAGGAAGAAATCAAAAATATAGAAAATAGAACATGAAGAATATAATCATACTACAACACGGGGATCACAACTGTGTTATACGGTGTTCAGGCATGCATTTTTAATTGAGTCAATATTCAGTTTATTGCCATAAATATCATCCGATTCACAATATACAAAATTTAATTCAATTTACGTACGACAACTAAAAGTAAAAATTTTTCATATTCATGATCTATTTATTTTTTATTTTTTTATTTTCTAATTAATAACGATATATATTATGTCAATAATTTAACTTTAATATGGCTACACATTTTAGGTGCTATGTCTCTGCTAACTTTGTTCAGTAATTTGTGTTTTGCTCACTTAACACACTTTTTAGCGGTGTTGTATTTGTGATTTTACTCGATTTTATAACAATTCAATTAACAATTTCATATGGTTAATTGAGCTCAATAATAGCATTAATTGCAATAAGCTAAATTAAGGTGTATGTCAGAACCATCTGTTAGATACCATCGGTTCTCGTATGAAATTTCCTAATATACTTTGTACAGGGTGTCCGCCGGGAAGGTATACTATTTTGTTTTGCCGCCATTTTAGTAAACATTAGTGTTGACAGTTCATATTTGGCAGTCGTGAAGTAGAAACGTGGTAAATTTATTATTCGACAAACGAACGTGTTTTAATCGGATTACAATGGAATTACTGCAAGACCTCTTTCAACCGCAAGTTATTTCAAGAAATGGTGATGTTGTTTAGCCTCCACGGTCGTCAGATTTAAATGCTCCAGACTTCTTTTTGTGGGGATATCTGAGAAGCAAGGCTTATGCAAACAAACCAGAAACGCTTGAGCAACTCAAACAAAATATTCGTGATGAAATTAATGAAATACCGCGTGAAATGTGTGAGAATGTAATGAAAAATGTGCTCAAAAGTCCTCGTATTTGTGAGGCTAACAGAGGCGGACATTTATCTGATATTGTGTTCGATACATAATTGCCGACATTAAATAAAACATTTATATATATATAAGATCCATTCTCTTTCATTTAATCATTATAAACAACAAAGTAGTATACCTTTCCGGCCGACACCCTGTGGAAATAAAACCTGTTTAACTAATAATATATAAAGGGTGTTTTTTATGAAGTTTTTTTTTATACGAATCACTCTGTTGTCTGACAGCTGTTTTGACAGTTTAAAGTGACGTATCTACTCAGTATTGTTTGGCAAATCATCATGAACAGGTTAACTCCAGAACAACGCTTCCAAATCATGGAAATTTATTTTCAAAAACAGTGTTCAATTAAAAATGTTTATCCGCTTTTTTACCGCAAAATTCTCTTCAGTGATGAGGCGCATTTTTGGTTGAATGGATATGTCAACAAGCAAAATTGCCGTATTTGGAGCAAAGATAATCCACACGCCGTTTAAGAATTACCAATGCATCCCGATAAAAGTACTGTTTGGTGCGGTCTATGGGCTGGTAGAATCATCCGTCCTTATTTATTTAAAAATGAGGAAGGACGACGCGTTACCGTGAATGGAAATCGATACAGAATCATGATCAATGAATTTTTGGTGCCAAAACTTCAAGATATGGATGTAAACGAAATGTGGTTTCAACAGGATGGTGCCACTTGTAATACTGCGGGCCAAACAATGGACTTATTGAAAGAACATTTCAACGACAACATTATTTCGAGAAATGGACCGGTGAATTGGCCTCCGCGTTCGTGTGATTTGACGCCACTCGATTATTTTTTGTGGGGATACCTGAAATCATTGGTTTACGTGGATAAACCAGCAACGATTAACGCTTTGGAAACCAGTACGCCCTCAAATGCTGGAAAAGGTGGTAGAAAATTGGACCTCCAGAATGACCTTTGTGCAAAATAGTCGTGGTGGCCATATGCCCCAAATTATATTTAAATGTTAAATGACAAGAAATTATCTACCAAATAAAACTTTTTTTGGCCATTTCATAATTTGGCATGTGTTTTATTTAATTTTCAAATCAGCAAACTCGTATAAAAACACCCTTTATGAATACTGACACAATGAAAGTGTAGCGGTTTTCGAAAACATGTATTTTGCTCTGCTGTGTAACTTGAATAATTAAAACACTGATGTTGACTGTCATTAAGCCTTGAAATATTTATCATGTCTTTCTGAATTTAAAACAAGTTTTGGAACAATAAACATATCAATCTTAATTGAAATTAATATAGGAGTAAAAAATTGTAGGACTCTGAAAATTTCTTAACTATAAATGAAATTTAAATTACCAGTTCAATGTCCAGGAATTACATTGAAATTGCTAAGCGTTTGGATTCATTACAAGTGGCCTAACTCGATTGTGATAGCACGGAACTGCTACAAGAATTGGCTGAGCCAGCTAAAAGAAGGTAATGAACTAGCAAAACATGATCATGGAACGGCCTTGTGTTTGTTGAAGTATTTAATTAATTTTACCTTGTATAAGTTTAAGTTTTCTATAAATAACTAATTATTAAGATGTTTTTTTAAATTCGCTTTTTCAGATGCCAAATATTCGTTTAACAAAAAATAAATAAATAAAGAAAAAATAAAAAATAGATACGAAAGAGTGTCAGAATCATTATATGAAAAAGTGTTGTTATCTAAAACTCTTATTATCTAAAACTTTATATCTCTCCACATTAAGATATTTTAGCATTTTATATCTTCAACTAAATTTCCAGGTTTGACAGACCTTGGCTGTTATAGTGCATGACATTTTATCAAAAATGAGATAATTTTTATAGCCCGTTGATTTCTTATCTTAGAGTTTGCGTTTAAAAATTAAATTAAAATTTCTATTTTAAGTCAACGACACTTTTAAAATGTTTAACTTTTCACTATATGACGATGACTTGGAAATATTTTCTGGTGTTTGCAATTTTCTTGACGTGGAAAAACTACTAAGTGATCTTGATAGCGTACAGTGGAGTAAATTAAAAAAAAGACTAGTAATAAGTAAGAAACTTCTAAATGACGGAATAGATTTGTATGACAATTTAATTGCTTAAAGAGAATGAAGCAGGCTATTTTCTATAATCATTTCAATTCTCATTACCACTTTTTGTACCCTCCAAAAAAGAATTGGAGGGTATATTCACTTTGCCATTCCATTTGTAACGCAGCAAAATATCCATCTGAGACCCCATAATTTATATATATATTCTTGATCAGTGATGAAATCTAAGACGATCTGAGCAGGTCCGTCCGTCCGTCTGTGGAAATCACGATTCAGTCCAAACGAAAAGAGCCAGACATTTGAAATTTGGTATGAGTATATCGTAAAAGATATACTCATACGTGAAAGATATACAAATTCGTAAATGGACTGAATCGGGCCAGAGGGAAAAAAGATCCCCTAAGAAGAACTAAACCAACCTCTAAAAAACAATGTAATTTTGAAAACAAAATTTTTTTATTTTGTTAAGCAAATGATATATTTTTATGTCAGAGAAGGTCCAACGCGTTAAACTTGAAGCCATAAAATCAAAAAAATTGATTTTTGGACCCCGCCCCCTTTATTGGACGTTATTATATGCAAAAATAGTTAAAAAATTTAACCAATTGTTTTACTTAAGCTTACATTCCTAAGCTGAGACGTAACCTGGTACTCCTCTGCCCTACCCCTCCTCCCTCTTTAACCCCTAAATGACCCTATCAAAAAAAAAATGTTTCTTTTTTTATTTTACATCTAAATATCCCAACCAATTATTTTTAGAGTTTTATGGCAAAGGTGAAATGTCTCCCCCACGGCCCTTGCCAGAGAGACTCCGACAAAATACAGTTTAAATAACATCCAAAAAGTATTGGACCCCATAAAGTATATATATTCTTGATCTGTGATGAAGTCTAAGACGATCTAGCAATGCCCATACTTTCGCCTGTGGAAAACATTATATAGTCTATTTTTGGACCCCGCCTCCTTTAGTGGGCCTTGACGTACGATATTATATGCAAAAATTATGTAAATATTGTACAATTTGTATTCCGTAAGCCAATAAGAAGCTGATCTTGCAGAGCTGAAAAGTCTTCCTCACGGCCCTTCCCGGAATGACTCTGTCAAAATAGAGATTTAAAATTGGGTAAAGAGACGTCTTAAAGGAATTCTGTCCCACCAAGTTAAACATTTTAAATTTACTTACTAAATATTTGGAGGGTATTTAAGGTTCGACCCGGTAGAATACAACGTTTTTACTTGGTTTTTTTTTTAATTTACATCACTGCATAGCATTGAAAATTTCCCAGAAATTAAAGATTGTAATAAAAATACTTGTTACCAATAATATTTTTGTCCTGTATTATCCTTTTAAGTTATCGTGCAACTAAAAAAAAAACCCCATTAATTTTTATTACGTAGTCAAAAACAAAAGATATCGGCCTTTGACATTTAGAATGTTTTAAAACAACTTTCATGCCCTTTTAATTAAAAAGGGCGATTTTTTGTATTTATTTTAAGGATTGTGATACACAAGCTCTTTCCTACCTTTTGCTCACTCATATAAAATTGAGTTGAAAAACAGCAACTTTAGGTTTGTATGTTTGCTGATAACATTCTTATGGTTTCCGTCCAAGGGATTCGTCAGAAGACAAAGTGAAAGGAAATGAAAGGATATGATAATGATAATTACGATTACGATAACAATAACAATAATACCAACGACGTTCTTTTTGGCATTTGAAACACGATTACATGTCCAGCATGAGTGCTTATGCAGGTTTTATCGGCTGTTATTTTATTTACTAGTGTTTTCATTCGAATAAGAATTATATAAATATATATAGGGGTCATCCCCTATGGAAAATATGTGGCATATCACATTCAACATGCGTATTGATAATGAAAACGTAGCGGCTGTCGAAAACAGCTGTTCTGCTCTGCTAGGTAAGTTGGTCAATTGAATTGATATTTCCTTGTGCCTTGGAATATTGTATTTAATATAGACAGTTTCAGTCCATAAAATCTTAACTGAATTTAAAATACAGCAAATAAGATGAAAAATTCTTTATATTAAAACTCTCTTTATTTTTTTCAACTGCAAAGTGGATAAAAGGCCGGCAGGAATTTAAGGGGTGTGTATACGTTTTGCAACTGGCAACTCAACAAAGTACCGGAAACGCGTTAAGAAAGCCAGAACAGCGTTGCCGAAGTAAACTAGACATGCTTTAGACAGTGTTTATTGGCAGTAAAATGATTTTATTTATTTCGTTTTTTTCTCTTGCGCCCTAAATTCTTTTTGGAAACTATGCGGTTGAAATTTTCCTTATTTTAGCTGTTCGCATGGTTTACATTTTTTTTCTTTTTTATAGCAATTTACGGTCATTTAATTAATGTTGTGCTTAACTATTGCGATGATGTGTTTGTTAGCCGTTTGGTGGTTGGCACAACGAAACATAACAAACAAAAAACACACCCACACAATCGTCAATTTTATTTTGATAAAAATTAAGCAGACAAAGTTATAACATCCGTGTTTGTTTTACTTTTGCTGCAGGAATACAAAACGGAAAAACCAACAGAAATAATGGCAATTATGGCATAAAAGACAACAACAACAAAAAAGAAAACATTGCGCTCATTGTATTCCCTAAAAATACTAAACAAAAAGGATGTCATAATCCTATGAAAACATGAAATTTTGTAATTTTTGTACAAATGTTTAACGTCAGGAAGACGACGGTGGTTGTGTTTATAAATGTGAAATACAAATCTGTGCATGACACTGCTAAAGCATACTTTTAGGTGCCAATTTTCCTAAACATCATAATTTATGCATGCTCGTGCACACACACACACATAGAAATATTTCTCTTTTTACTACTCGTGTCTAAAAGACGAAACTTGAAGACCTACTGTATTTCATTTGCCATATGTGTGGGTGTGTATGCACGTCTGGTTTTGTTGTGCACATATTTATTTTTGGACAAGTGCCCACAAGTCATTTTAGTCCACACTTAATACATACACACAAACACACCTACATAATCGTATGCGCCCAAAAATACTTAAACAACAAACAGCAACAACAGTAAACAACACAATTTGTGGCAAATCGCACAAACGTGTAGAATGTACGAGGAGCTGCTACTGTTGTTTGCTTTTTGCCATCTCAAAGAGTATGTAATTAGTATTAGTTATACTCATATTAATACAAAATTGAAGAGGGTTATTTAAGCCCCCATACTCCCCCACTATTTTGCTTATTCACCCCAACAAGTTTAAAATGCAGTCATTGTTAAGCTATTCTATAAAATATATATATATGTGTATGTGTGTGTGTGTTATTGCATGTTTTTGTGTTTTAGCGGTTTCTTCTTTTTAATTTCCTTTCTTCCTTTATTTTTACACTTTATACATTCGCAAACACATACAGCCATTTTAACAAAACAACCAACAAACGAGCGTCTTAATTAAAAGTGAGAAAAACGTAATGAAGTCATAGCATGTATTTAAAAAGCGGTTTTATGACGCCAGAAAAACAAAAACATAAATATATTTTATATACAGACGGGCAGACAAAGTTGCCCGCATACTCAAAAGCTTACCCAACAAACATAATATTAAAAGTTTTAATATTTGCGAAAATTTTTTATACTTTTAATTTTCCTAGAGGGAAATGTTACATCAATTGTATGGAATGCACTCGAAATGAGTCTAGTTCGATGACTAAAAAAAAATTTATTCTATATATTCCACTTTTAGTAAAATGATTTAAATTTAATACAAATTCCTAAGAAATAATTTGCAGATTTCAGATTTGAACTTGAGTCTGAATAAAATATTCTTATCTTAATAATAAAATTAGAAATTTAGAAAAATAAAAATTTACAATTATATTTTGAAAATTTTAAGCTTAAGGTCTCTTTATTTTAATTTAATTTTTAATTTCAATATTTCGTCACACCTTCAGGAAATTACAAATTCTTCAGGAAATTAATTATTTTATTTGATATGAAAATATTTTATTTTATGAAACAAAATTATTTGTCAAATTAAACTCAAATAAAGAGACCTTAAGCTTAAAAATGACAGAATATAATAATAATTAAAAAGAGGTCAAGAAATCAGAAGAATTTAATAAAAATTTACCTTCAGATTTTATATGTTTAGCAATATTTTGGATAAAAAAAAATTATTTCAAGTTCATGAATACGGAAATGTCCCTCAAATTCAAAAGGCCTAACTAACAAAATATCTAAATGGACTCTTTTTGCTGATTTTTGTTGATTTATATATTTTTATATTCTAATATTTTTTGAGCAAAAAAGATCCACTTTATTTTCATATAAAAAAAACTTGCAAACCTTTTTTTTATTATTCTCCAATATTTCGCTACCAACAATGTGTAACTTCTTCAGGGATATATGAAATCATTTGAATATAAAAATATAATACGAAGATCGAAGAAATTAGAAGAACCTTAATTCAGTGCACAATTCAATTGATTCCACTTTTCGAAAAATCTCAAATTAAGTCTAAAAAGCCAGGAAGCAAAACGGATATAAGTTTCATTTTAATTATTATTTCCTCAGTTTTATTTCCCAAAAAATTTAATTTTTCCATTTATTCTACCGAAAATAGGAGTTATTTGTTTAATAAATTCAATTAAGACTTATGCTAGGAACACAACTGGGACGAACGACGAATTTCGCGTAGTACGACGAATTCGTTGGTAAAAAATCGTTCTATAAATTCGTCATATGAAACACAATAACGACGAATAAACTAAAATAATAAGCAAACAAAATTTTAATATTTGTTTTTTAAATCAATGTAATCCTCTGATGCCAGCCAGATTGTTTAGACACTCAATAATTATCCCGGTGTTGTCCATTTTTTTTCAGAACAAATTCCTTTTTGTAAATATTTTCTGAAAAATTTTTTGTCTGTAAATAAATTATTATTTTCATTTAACAGCTGATGGGGTGACCATCTGAAAAAGTGAGAAATAGAAAGAAAAACTATATCATAAAAAGTGTTCAAAATTAATAAAAAGTCGTCCGAATGATACATTTTTGTGAATTGGTGAATGCATTTTTAGTATGTACTGAAAATTTTAGTGCTACATGCAACAATACAGTAGTGAACTATGTTTTTCCACAAAAAAAACAGTTTGAGTATATGAAACCTGGTCACTTTATATTGATTTGTTCGTTGTTCGTTGACGAAACAATTAGAAATAAATGTATTTCAACTTTCGCTGAGTATGACGAACTTCGACCAACGCCACGATTGTGTGCATTTTCATATACAACAATGTGTTTTATTTTTGGGGACGAATATTCGCGACCAAAAATTCGTCGTTCGTCGCAGTTCTGTTCCTAGCATTATAGGCTAATTGTTCGAGAATTTATTTAAATTTCTGTTTTCGTTAGCCGCTACACTTTCAGCATCAGTACTCATGTGTATTTTGTTTTCTAGTTATATATGATAACAGTTTTCATTTATACATATTTTATTAGAAATTTACATACGAGAACCGTGTACCCGTGTTGCTTATTTTCGTTTGATTATTTTCTTCATGTCCCATTTTTCTGAATTTTTTTGTTCCATTATATCTAAGCCAACATTTTTTGGTTTCAATTCTTTTATACTTAACTAAAGCGTGATTTTTTTAGAGTGTCACAACAACAGAGCAACGCGTGCAAATTGTTGAAACTTTTAATCAAAACTCCTCGTGCAATTCTTTCATTTTATGGCTTATATAATCGTCCTTCAGAGCAACTAGTTCGAAGAACAATATATCGTTTTCGGACCACATTTACTGTTGCTCATCATTTGCATGCCATGAGACTTCCGAACAGTGCGCACTGAAGAAGCTGTAGCCGCTGTACAGGAAAGCATTGAAGATGATCCTAATCAATCAATTGGTCGCCGTTCTCAGCAACTGGTGCTGTGTCCTTCCAATTTATGGACGATTTTTTTAGTTGTTGAAAATTAGTTTTCCAGATTGCGCCTACTACGCGACAGCCGTGGCGTAAAATTTTCTTTTCCCTAAAGTCTGTTTCATTGATATTAAAAATATATTTTTATCGAAGACTTATTTTTTATTTATTCCTCACAAAATAATACAGGGTCCGCCAAATAACTTTTTTTTTAAAATGCTCTAAAAAAATTGCTGAATATTTTCTCAAATTTCTTTTTTTATTTGAAAGTACAATCCTTCCGGTTAATAATGGAAAATAATTTCATTCAAAGGGCTGCCTCGGCTGGCCATGCAGTAGCCTACACGATCGGTCCAATTTTTAAGCACATTATCGATTGTGTGCAGCTGTATTTCACCAATGGCTTCACGAATATTGTCCTTCAAAGCGTCAATTGTCTCTGGATTGTCGGCGTATCACTTATCTTTGACGGCACCCCACAAATAATAGTCCAACGGTATCAAATCGCAGCTCCGAGGTGGCCAAACGACATCGGCTGATAATGCGATCTACAAAAACAGGGCGTAAAACATCGAATGTACCTTCGGCTGTGTGGCACGTAGCGCCGTCCTGTTGAAATCAATTGTTGCCAATATCCTCCTCTTTAATTTTTGTGAACAAAAATTCGTTCAACATGGCCCGATAACGATCGCCATTGACTGTAACGGCCACTCCTTGCTCATTTTCGAAGAAAAATGGCCCAATTATGCCTCTGGACCAAAATCCGCACTGAACAGTGTCTCGTTTTGGGTGCGTCGGCTTTTCAATGTATGCGTGCGGGTTTTCTGTGCCCCAAATGCGACAATTTTGCTTGTTTACATACCCGCCAAGATCAAAATGAGCTTCATCTGAAAAGATGATTTTTTTTGACAAAATCGGCATCTTCTGTAAGTCTATCGAAGGCCCACTTTACCAGCGTTGTTCAAGCGTATACACAATCATATTCGTTCAGCGGAAGGATAAAACTAATTATCTGTTAAATCAGACATGAGCTAAGTGTTACCATTCACGAAATAAGCACTAGTTGAAAAAAACGTTAGATGGCGGACCCTTTAGTTATTTCTTGATTTTTATTTGTTCCTCAGAAAATAAAAACTATTTCTTGATTGATTGATTGATCTTATGGATTTAATTTATCAACTATTCTTCGTCAAGCCGTTTCTCATCAAGTTCTCTATTTTTAGGAATAAATAAAAACAAGATATAACTTGTATATTTTCCCGTAGTGTGATTTTTATACATCTCAGCAATTATTAAGAAGAGTTAATCGAACCACTCCTTCACTATGAACAGTGTGTTTGAAGCACAAGTCCCACTGTGCAATGCAGCAAATGTCTGGACTTCTTAAAACCTGTATCGAATAAACACACACTATCACATCAAAGTACTCCTTTAACATCTAATACACAAATTCATGCTTTCCGGAAGAAAGTATTATTCTTTTTTAATACAAAGTCAGCAATTGTACAGTATTTTTAGCTTCACTTGCAGTTAGTGAGTGTTCTGTACGTTTAGTATTTACTACAAATACATACAAATGCATATGTATGTATGCACACATATGCTTTTATGTTGAAAACATATAGCAAAGAACAAAAGGAAAACAAATGTAATTAGACTCAAGGATAGTACTAACATGTTTAAGCCTTACAGCAATAATTAGTTGGAAGCCTTAAGATCGTTCAAAAAAAAGTTTATAAACATTTTTAAAGGGGATATAACTTTTTGTTTTTCTAAGTATTCAGTTAAAATAAAAATACATGCGTTTGATATGAAAGATAAAAAACTTTTGTTTGTTATTTTTATTTTTCCTAAAAACAGCAACCAACAACTTTAGTTGGCCACGAGTGAATTTTTTTAATAAGAAAAGTTTAACTTTGGAAGCAGGTTAAAAGAGTTTATGAAAAAATACAATTTAATTAATGTTTATGAACAATTCTTCGTCTGTTACAAAAAAAAATTGTAGATTCCTTTTGCTTTCACATGATATTTGTTAAAACAAACAACTTTTGAAAATAATAAAAAAAAAATCTTTAATAAATAATTTATAAAATTTTAAATTATTGCTGGGACGAACGACAAAGTTTCCGTCGCGAATATACGACATCAGAAATGAAATAAAAATAAAGTTAAAAAAAAAGATATATGAAAATTTACAAAAACATAAATGAATTTTATTATGAGATCATATTTCACATTTTGATCTTGTTCTATATAGGATGTTGCAAACAGTTTGGGAATATAATTCTCTAAGTCTTCAAATAACATCAATGTATCGTAGTTTAAAGGAAAGATCACATTCTAAAAGTACGACAAGTTGTTTTGATATGATGGCCCATCGGTGTTGAGCCTTGAAAGATCGAATATTTCGTTGACCTAATGGCTTTATGAATAAAGTCGCATTGCCATGCAACGTTGTGGACCAATAATACAGTATCAATTTAAAATTTTACTCGCATGCATTTACATATATTGCAAATAAGATCTTAAATTGGTAATAATTACTTAAAAAGCAGACTCGCAAGAATTTACAAATACTAGGCGTTTCAAATCGGTTAAAGGGAATATTGAATTAAACTTACAAAAAAAAGTTAATTGGAAATATTTCCAATATGTTGCAAAATTTGCAATGCATTGCAAAATTTACAATACCTAGCAAAATTTATAACTCCTTGCAAAATTTACAATTCCTTGCAAAATTTACATATTTCTTGAATATTTTACAATACATTGCAAAATTTACAGTACATTGCAACATTTGCAATACATTGCAAATATCGCAATATTTTTCAAAATTCGGTACATATAATACGAAAATCGCAAAATTGCTAATAAAAGAAGTTTGCAAATTAAAAAAAATTTAACTTACAAAGAAGTTTCCCGTTTTATTTGCGAATTATAAGCATTTTCAGGACAAGTACATATTACCTTCGAGGTTTTGAATTTTTCTTAGACATAATTTATATTTTGCAATTATTGCAAACTTTTACTCGCATGCATTTACATATATTGCAAATAAGATCTTAAATTGGTAAAAATTACTTAAAAAGCAGACTCGCAAGAGTTTACAAATACTAGGCGTTTCAAATCGGTTAAAGGGAATATTTGCAATATGTTGCAAAATTTGCAATGCATTGCAAAATTTACAATACCTTGCAAAATTTATAATTCCTAGCAAAATTTACAATTCCTTGCAAAATTTACATATTTCTTGAAAATTTTACAATACATTGCAAAATTTACAGTACATTGCAACATTTGCAATACATTGCAAATATTGCAATATTTTTCAAAATACAGTACATATAATGCGAAAATCGCAAAATTGCTTATAAAACAAGTTTGAAAATGAAAAAAAATTTAACTTAAAAAGAAGTTTCCCGTTTTATTTGCGAGTTATAACCATTTTCAGGACAAGTACATATTACCTTCGAGGTTTTGGATTTTTCTTAGACATAATTTATATTTTGCAATTATTGAAACTTTTAACATTCCCGCCGCCAAATGAAATATATAAATATCTTTCGTTCGCTAATTCTTTTTTGTTCCACAAATACTGAAAATAATATATTAATTTGATTTAGATGTGATTTTTTTTTTAGAAAACGCAAACATGTAGCAGCGAATAATATGTTTTGAGAATTTGAAAAATTTTTATAATCGAATGTGTGTAACAATAAATTAAACTTTGGCATTTCATTAGCGAAAGGACACACTTTGCATTCGTTTCGATTGCATTCAATATTGTTCAATGCTGTTCAATTATTCACATCATTTGTCCCAAATAAATAAAATATTTTACAAAATTCAAACAACAAATACTATTATTTTATATAATTTCATTTGCACCAAAAAATTGAACGCTTAATTTGTGTAATTATTTAGATTTTTGTTGTTGCACTTAAACCAACAAAAATCAATTGATGCAAAAGTATTGATACTCATTATAAAGTTTATACTAAAAGATCAATAATAATTTCCATTAACAAAGAACTACAAATTAAAATAAAATTTTTATCTATATTCAACAAAGAGGCAAATAAAATCAACAATGAATTTAAAATGAATATTAAAGCTAAAAATGATGGGAATGGTAACGAATATTGAAATATTGATAAAACCAAGTGCGAGATGTGGTGGATATATAAAATTTGTAAAGGTTTTTCAGCTGCACAAATATCGTGTGTGTGTTTTTTTTAAATTATTACTGTTATCTGTACGATAATTATCGATATCGATAGCTGTCATACAGACAGCTGAGAGTGTCAAACTGTTGACATTTCTGTTCAGTAACATTTGGCAGTCATCCTCAATCGTTTAACGCCAAATTGTGGAAATTTACTGTGAAACAAATAAAACTGTTAAAGAACACTATAAAAACAACAAAAATGACACCACCAATCGAAAATCCATAGCGCACCAAATTTGAAAATTGTCTTTATTTCAGACTTCATTAAATGATAAAAATATTTGTCAATAAATTCAAGCAAACATTATTTACATTAAGTATTTTCTTTAAGTATTTGTAAAACATATCAAATTCAATACAAAACTTATTATTAAATTCCAAAGAAATGAGTTTGAAACCCAATTGCAAAAACGTTTGTTATTTCTTATTTATTGCCACGCGATTTCAATAGCTTAAAAGAGAATTGTTTGCTAATAATTCTGTATGTCACGTATTTTTTTTCAGTATATAAATATACATTTTATATTAAAAATCAAAATCATAAAAGCAACTTTTTCTATATTTCAAACAATTTTCATAATTTGCTTAATTGACGCAATAAATTTAACGTTGCATACATAACGGCTGACAATCGTACGATTTTTAAAATATAATTGTGGGAAATGGCAGGGTTGCGAGAAAACATTTTTTTCTAAAGCACATCCATAGATATATTGCTTACATACATACACACATATAATATACAATATAAACAAAATCAATATTTTTATACGCCACTTTTTAGTGGAATTTATTCTTCTATTCTACAGGATACGAGTATACATACGCAGATATATACGTGTATCTGCATTTATTACCAAATTTCATATGCCATAAATGGTTTTTTATTATCTTTATAGAATAAATATAAAACATGAAGCATTATTGCTTAAGCGGACTGGTAAAATTATTTATATCTTCTAGAATTGGATGCTATTTCACTGTGTTATGCAAAAAGAGGGGTTATTCTGTAAGACGATGCGAAAAGAATTGCTTCCGCATTTCATTGTAAATAGCATATGAATGCGTTCAGTTTTCCATTCATATCGCATTATAGAATAACCTTCCAGAGCAGGGACTTTAATTTATTTCAATGCGAAAATATTCCTAAAATATCTGAACATCTTAAAAAAACCTACTAAATTTCATCATATCAATCATGTCGGTGCGAATTACAGTATATGAATAATCCCCCTTATTCTGTAACTATTTGCCAACGTCATGTCAAGATAAGATCAAAAATACGACACTCCGGTATTCCTTTTCTTCAGCTATGTACAATTTCCACATCTCCTTGCTATATGTAAGACCTTAAAAAGTAGTCACAGGGTGTCACAAGTATTTAACTGTTCTCCACAAGGAGAAGGCAAATGATCTATTTTTGATATTGTGTTGACGTGACGTTGACAAATAGTTACAGAATAAGGGGGAATATGTTTCATTATAATTTCAAAGAAAAAATATATACGAGGTCTGTTCAACTTATACAGCGAATTTGCCGCAATTCGAATAGGAATAATGGCACAGCAACCGCAACAAAGAATTTGCATACATTGTACTCTCGAGTCTGAAAAAAACTTTAAAAGTGGGACAAGCTTGTCAAAAAAGAAGCTCGAGGAAATGAGAATAAGGACGCCTCAGTATATCAACAACCGAAGAAACTTAAGAAAGTGAAGAAAATTATTCTTTAGAACTGCCAAATGGCGGTTCTTGGAGAAATTGTGGGGATGTAAACGTTTCCATCAATTTTTCCGGCAATTTTGACCAGGACGCGTGTAAAGTGTGGCAGTGATGTTCATCACAAACATACTGGATTTCCTACTCCATCGAAGTATTATTTCGCCATGGTAAAAGACTTTGAACATAAAATCTTAAACCTTGCAAACACAGATTTTTCGCACAATTACAACTGGCAGTCATCACCACAACACACACTCTTTATATCTATTACAGTTGATTATTGCTAATATTTATTTCATTATATAAATTACAAAATCTGATTCCTCTCTGGAGAATTTCGACTCGTTAAATAAATTTATTTGAATGAAAATTTTGTACAACAAACAAATAAACTGAAGTAGGAGAGCCGCACATCTGGGAACATAAAACAAAAATACTCGTACAAAAGAATTCAATAATTTCTTTTAGTGGGAGGAGGAAATAAATGTCTTTATTTTTATTTTATTTTTTTATGTTATTTAATATGTGCTTGTTTTAAAAATACTGTCGAAAATAAAAAAATAAGCTACTAAAATAAATACACATATGAAATAGCAAAAATAAGAACAGGAGAAAAATGTAAAATATTCCCAATGCACAGTGGCGCATTTAATTAATTTACAACTAGTTTGGGATATATTGAGTTTGTGTTGAATTTAAATAATCGCATTTTTTTATTTTATATTTTCTATGACAGGATATTTTAATATCATGAGCTAACCGATAAGTCGACATCCTCAGCAACTTCTCCGATAGTAATTCGACAATTCTCCATAACAATTTTCTTTATCTTTTTAACATTTTAATCCAGGACGACAGGCTCACTTTACATCTTCTATATCTTTTTATACCCTCCAAAAAGGAATATGGAGGGTATATTCACTTTGTCATTCCGTCTGTAACGCAGAGAAATATCCGTCTGAGACCCCATAAAGTATATATATTCTTGATCAGTGATGAAATCTAAGACGATCTGAGCATGTCCGTCCGTCCGTCCGTCTGTGGAAATCACGATTCAGTCCAAACGAAAAGAGCCAGACTCTTGAAATTCTTCTCTAAAACGTAGTTCGGATTACCGAAATTTGTTACAGTTAAGCGTACTGCTTAAAATCAGTAAAACAATATTTTTTTTTCTATCAAAGCTGCATATTTTTTACGTCAATTTAACGTAAAAATTTTATTAAAAAAAAAATTATTCATAGAATTATTCATTTTGTTGTTGACCTTTTTTACAAATTCCTCGAAAATGTCTAGCCACTTGCATTGACAATACAATAGAAAAGTACAATAAAGTACGTAAGAGCGAAAATGACAAATACATTTTGCCTTTTAATTTTTACGGACAAAACATGCACAACTTTTTCAGCCTTAAGTTATGCAATCGATTTCTAATAAACAAATTTGCCATTGTTTATTTTTTCACTAAAGCGAAGTATGTTTCATACAAAACGTAGTTGTGGGCTTGCTTTTGGTTTTCAGTAATACGATATTTTCAGTAAAGCGATGTTTCGCTAAAGCGAAGTGAATAAGACTAGCTGTGTTTAAAATCAGTGCGGGGATTGTATCGCTTTCAGTAATCCGATTTTTTTTTCAGTAAAGCGTGTTGCGCTTAAGCGGATTCGACTGTATACGTTTTGGTGGCCTAATACGACACTGTGCACTCGCTTGATATTTTCAAAATTCAGCAAAATTACAATGTTGTGACAGTTTTTTTGCCACAATACTCGTACACAAATCCACAGAAGATTTCTCACATACTGACTCGTATTTAAATTTATCTCTGCTCCAAACTATTTGAATATGTATTTTTAACATGTATTTAAATGGAAATATATTTGGCAAAAATAGAGCAAAAATAAAACAAACAAGAATGCAACAAAAAGAAAAAAAAAACAAATACAAAACCCCAGATAATTCTACCACCCAAAAACACAAAGCCTTTTCCTCTTTGCTTAATGGCTGCATATATCGAAATGTAATGAAAAAAAGGATACACATATATGTAAGTCCCATGCGAAACGAGAAACATGCTTCCTGGGTATTTTGTTGGAGGGTTTAAACAATTTGAAAAAAAATATGGATTGCAACCGCCTAAAGATACACATAGATTTTATTTTATTCGTTATTATTGTATGCATGATTTTGTGTGGACTTATAGCAGCGTTTGTTGCACATACGACTACGTGTTGTGTATTGATACGAATGTGAATGAATGAATACATTTTACATTTATTTTTATGTGACACTCACCAACAACAATCCGCAATAACAAGATAGTATTCACATCTATTTGCATTTAAACGAAATAGGGCAAAGATAGTTCTGAATGAAATAAATTTAAGCGGAAATTTAAAAAACTCTTTGAACAATTAAATAAATCCCATCAATAAAATCGATTTCTATGGAATAAGACCTAAACAGATTTTTCTGTGATGTTGTTCCATTATCGGTTTTTTTGTTGTAAAAAAGAAACAATCCCAAAAACGGTGTATTAGTCTCACAGTGTTTTCACACTGACATGGTTCTAATAAATTCTAGTTTTGACGTTAAAATCAACTGTTAAAACCTGGTTTTACCATGCAAAATGATTTTGTTAAAACCAACTTAAAGCCACTTTCGAATTGGTTTTAAGTAGGTTTTATGAAATTCAACCTTGTTTTTGCATGTTTTTGGCTGTGCTAAGTTGAGTGCTGCCAAGTTTTACATTTGAAACAGCTGGTATTGTTTATGTTAATAAGAATATATACTGTCGCCTGAAACATCATAAAAACATTGTCAAAAAGGATGCAGCGACAAGAAAATTTCTTAGAAATTTCTTAGAAATGTCAGAGAAAAAGGAAATTATGCACGGAGATTAATGAAAATATTTTCATTGATGTGTGGGTGAAGACAATGGACAAATTGAAAATGTTTCGTTTTTTCCTTCAAACAAAAACTTCTGTTGTAGAGGCTGTCAATTAAATGTTGTAAAAATAGAGAACAAGTACAGCAACAAATTCACACATTTCTATGAGCAATTTAATTTACTTTGAACAAATTTATTATACAGTCTGTATCTTAAAACCACAATTTGCAGTGTGAATGCAAAATCAGCTGTTTATGGTTTTAATACTAAAACCAGGCTTTAGCTTACAGTGTGAAAACACTATCAGTAAAAAGAACGCCCTTTTTAAATTTTGTGTTAATCTTTTTTTGTGCAAGTGGCAACTCTAAAATTTGACAGCTGTGACATCTGTTTATCCTGATTATTGAGAAAGGTCCGCTTTACAAAGCAAAACAGCAGACAAGCAGTGTGGCTTTTCTTGTACAGGATTAAAGAAACACACAAGCAGTTGTCTTTAATCTACTACGAAAAACTCCTGAGTCTTCCAATATCGAGGGGAATGAAAAGCCCTGTTAATTAGTCGAATAGGTATTATGGATAAAATAAAGTCGATGAAAATTTTTCGAAACAAGTTGATTCAAGTGACACAAAATTGTCGGATTTATAGCAGCTACGAATTCCAAAGCTGAGTTTCTTAAGAAATTCTAGTGCCAAATGGCCACCAAAATCTTACGATTTAACGCCTTGGGATTTTTAACTTTGGAATTTTGTAAAATACAGGGTCTACGCCAATAAACCAGAAACAATTCCTGAGCTCAAATCGAAATTGCAAGTATCATCGGTGAGATACAGTCACATCTCTGTGAAAAAGGCATAAAGGAGTTATGGAGCTATAAACCTCATTTGATAGACATATTTTATTCTATACTTAAACGGAACATGTCTTCTTTACAATTCATTTAAAAAATCACAATTATCACAAAAAATATTTGTTTTTATTTTAAAATGGTAAAGTGCATTCGTACTGAGACACCCTTTACATGAACCATTTTTGAGTCTTCATTCTTTTATACTTTTTGGGCAACGAGATTATCTGTTTGAAAATATCTGAATCATTTAACAATGCAACATGTTGTCGTATTTTTTTTTTCTTGAAAAGCTAAATGACCCGCGATTTATTTTCATTTTAAGAAGTATTAAAAAATAAAACATCGAGCAGCTTTGTTTAGTACTTAGTTGATAAGTGTGATGAGTTTTAATAGAACAACACCCCATATACAGAAGTTTCGGAGACGTTCTGCTCGACAGTGTCAACTAGCAGCAGCAGAAAGTTTCTCTTTTTATACACTTCTTTTGAACAAGTGTTTTCTTTCTGTTATTTTTATATTTTTAATTAAATTGATATTAGTTTTCAGTTGGAGAAATATTTGGAGATTTTCTAATTGAAGCAATTTCATGTTCGAGATAAAAACGAAAAAATTCATTTAGTGGTGATTTGAATAAAAAGCATGAATAGAAAAAATTCATTTAGTGGTGATTTGAATAAAAAGCATGAATAGATGTTCTGCTTAAAATATTTATATTTTTAAGAGCACAGAATACATAATGATTCACTTAGTAACATAAAACTGAAAAATAAAAATTATTTTAAGAATATTTTTATCATTTTTGTATGTATGTGGGGGATTTACGAGAAAATCCGACGAGACATTTACGAACTTTATATGAATATTCGTCTATACAATCTTTTCATCAAATTAGGGCTAGTGACAAATATCAAATGGCTTCACATACTTTCAATTGTTTGTTACAAAACTATAAAACTTTAAGCGAACAACGAGATAAAATTGTTTTCCTTCTCTGGGTTAATGTAAAATATAGAGATTACTGAAAGTCGATGTGAGTTTTTTTTTAATAAAAAAACAAATTATGACATTTTATTGCTGCTTTGCAATCAAATTGAATATTTTTTTTCCGATTTTTATGTTAGGATTTTTTTATATTGTACATTTCTACATAAAATTACCTTTCAAATCATAAATTATTTATCAGTATTGGTGAACCTTAAGATACTTAGAACTGAACCACAAAAACATGCACGATGCACATGTTTTTGCTGAAACGATATATTTTTTTTAAACAGTACTTATTGAGATAATGCTTCCAGGTTCTTGAAACTTCTTTATAATTTTTTTTTTTAGGAGTAGGACCAGCACTCAGGGGTTGACCCCTATATATGCAATGCATTGCGCCGGAACTGAAAACGAGGGCATAGTATTGAGGGGACAGATTTGGAAAGTTGAGAAGATAGACAGTTGTTTTTGTAGCTATTTCAACCTTTTACTTCGCCGTCTAATTTTTGCTACAGGGCCGAGGAAGGTGGGTGCTGTTACTCTGCTTTTTAGTACATGATAGTGTCAGTCGCTGCCAATTATGTTCAGTGACCAGTGACTATGCCTCCATCATTGAAACAGGCTGGCAACAACTAACACAACCACGCACTAATGCTGATCAGAAGTATTCAACACAATATTTCATGACTCAGCGCGGGCTCTAACTCACGACCCTCCGCTTCATAGTCTCGTGTTCTACTACTTCAGCCAACAGCACCCACAAATTTTGCAAATTCATGGCACCGTAGGTCCATTGCAACGACTATAATCACCCTATATTCGGAGTGGTCGCGCGCAGATGAACTACCAAATTTTTTTTAGCAAGTTCTAATCATTTGGACGTATTCTTCATTGCTAAATGATAAAAATGCGCAAATGGCAAACCTTTCTCCAAATACATGACGTTTTGGATGATGGATACTGAACCGAAAGTCTGACAACTTTGTCAGACTGGCGAATGTGATTCCCCTAAACTGAAAACCGTTTATATGTAATAAATATCTATGTTTCAAAAGCCAAACTGAAAAAAAAATTAAGAAAACATTTCCTTGAATTATAGAATTTATTGCGACGAGTTATTCACAAGAATTTTTGTTTAAGGTAAAACTTTTATTAAACTCCATTATAAATGCGTATAAAATATTATATTTAAAATTATTATTTACAAAATATTTTTCAAAAATAGCGTGAGTAAAATATATTAGCTGCCACAAACACGAGATCTAAAAATAAAACAACAAGTATTATATCGCCGGTACTCTGAGCAAACCAGCTAACTCACTTGACCAACAATCTAGCAGGAGGAAAAAGAGTTTTGCTACACCTAAGAAATTAGGTTGAAAAAATTACTTTCTTCGTATTATGGAGTTTGATATTAAAGTAAAGATTTGCCACACTCAAAGCTGCGTCTCTTTCGGATCACATTAAAATATCATGTATTACAAAAAGGGGACTTGGCAGGTTTACATTTCAAGCCGGCGATATTGCCGGTTATATTTTACATTAACAATTAAACAACAAGTATATGTTAGATGCAACGTGATTTATAGTGAAAAATGTCACGGAATTCTTTAAAAAAAAATATCATGAACAATTTATAAAAAAAAATTACAAGAAATACCTTTCCTAAGGTGAACAAAAATATTACGTTGACCCCTGACAAAAATACAATTAAAAGTTTTATTAATGGCGTGCTGCATTTCATTTCCATGTTGAAAATTGCACAAACGATAGGAATCTTTGTTCAAGCGCATTTTATTTTTGTTTTTCGTTTTACGTTTTGCCATGCATATGAACAATTTTTTATACGGAATGCAACTGTACTGCGAAATTAAAATTAATAGAACATGAATATTAAATTAAAATTACTATTCTAAATTAATGAAGTAATTTCGAAAATTCAGCAAACTTTTCAATGGGAAAGTACACTGCAGAACGGCAATGACTCCGGCTTCATGTCACATGCCGTCTACGAAGCCTGAAGTGATTTTTAGACTACGACTAGCAACGTAATATTTGTAAAAAAAAAACTATGAAGATCAATATTTCACTTGCATCATAACTTTTCCATTGTACAGGTACATCACTTTCTCGAAAATTCAAAAATCTGATCGGGCTGTCTTTCGCTAAAGCGCACAAGGTACAAAAATTTCGTGCAAGGCAGGCAGCTGAATTGAGACAAGACTGGCATGACCAATTTATTAGATGAATGATGGATAAAAATCTCCCTGTTTAATGCTACGACGGCAATATCTTCTTGTTGACTGAAGGTGATAACGCGTAGACTACATCAAAGATACCAGGTTCGATTCCGCACTTAGTCATGAAATCCGATTTTACGTAAAGACAAACGGGTAAACGGATATCGCCCATCCGACTTCCTTATTCCTATACCGCACGTAGGGTATTGTAGAAATTACACAATGAATAAAAAACTTGATATAATACTCTTTCAACATTTTTGTTTAGGGGTATAAAAGTACCTTGACCGAAATTATTTAGTCCTCAAAGGGTTAAGCAATAATGTAAACTTTTTTTATTAATCATAAAGATTTATTTCTTTAACGACATCAAAGAAAAATAATGCCCATTTTTTAACACAAAAATATTATTGCATAAATAATATATGACGTTCTATAAAAGACATTTTATACCACTTATTGAACATTTTTCATAGCAACAACGAAACGAAACGAAACGTTGTGTTAGTTGAAAAACGATGGTAGAATCATTAGTGTAACGCATATACATATTTACGAGTACATGGAAGAGGAACTCCTTTTATAAATTCAACAAATATCTAGTATCTGTTATAAAATTTACGCCTCAGTGGTTCTGTGTACTTAAGGTTTGTTATAAAGCGTGTTTTTTTAGAGCGCCACAACACCAGAAGAACGCGTGCAAATTGTGAACATTTTTAATAAAAAATGTTTGTCAAACTCATTGTGCACTTCTTTCACTTTATGGACTACATGAACGTGCTTCAGAGCGGCTAATTCGAAGAACAATAGGTCGTTTTCGGATCACATTTACTGTTACTAATCATGTGCATGCCGTGAGACCCCGCCGAACAGTGCGCACTGAAGCAGCTGTAGTCCCTGTACAGGAAAGCATTGAAGATGATCCTAATCAATCAATTCGTCGCCGTTCTCAGCAACTGGGATTGTGTCCTTTCCCTTTATGAAAGATTTTGTTAGTTTTCTCTTTTATCTCGGACCAGCACTCAGGGGATGACCCCTACATATGCAGTGCATTGCGACGGAACTAGAAGGGAGGTGGTGATAGTATTGAGGGCACAGATTAAGAAAGATGAGAAGACAGAGAATTTTTTGTAGCTACTTGAATCTTTTTACTTCGCCGGCCAATTTTTTGCTACAAGGCCGACGAAGGAGAGTGCTGTCCTTCTGCTTTTAGTACATGATAGTGTCAGTCGCTGCCAATTATGTTCAGTGGCCAGTGTTATGCCTTCCATCATTGAAACAGGCTGGCAACAACTAACACAACCATGCAGTACTCCCGATCAGAACAATTCAACATAATATTCATAGGTTAAAAGGGCTGCCCGCAGTAAGCGAGAAAAACACTCGGAGGCCATCGAAAGGCCCATTGTGATGCCCAGAAGACTATACCCTACACACTCTTCTCAAGACGAAGTGGTGGTTCCTGAGAACCACCCAGAACTTCTCACAAAGCCCGCCAGGGCAGCCAGCGGTGCATCCCTGAGGCAGTCAAGATCCCGCAGGAAACGAGAGCCTAGATGTCTAAGCCTACGCTCCTGCAGGGCCGGACAGTCACAAAGGAAATGCTGTACTGACTCCTCCTCCTCCTCATCGAAGCAGCTCCTGCAGCGGCCATCATGGGGAAAACCCAAACGCTCCGACATGTGCCCAATTGCACAGTGCCCCGTCAAGACCCCTACCAGGAGTGCCAACGGCTGTTTCCCAAAAAACAGAAGTTGCCTAGTCCTAGCTCTGCTAAGCGGGGGCCATAGAGTTTTGGAGACCCTACAGGTAGTAATACTTGACCACCTGTTTGTCACCTCCCTCCTTGCCCACCTCTGAAATCTGCCCAGCAGCTCAACTGAGGGCATGTCAATGTCCCTACGCGATACTGCTTCATCCAAGGCCGAACCCGCTCTCGCGCATTCGTCCGCCATCTCATTCCCCTGAATGCCTTCATGCCCTGGAACCCAAACCACATTGACATCATGCCCCCTAAGTCTGGCCAGAGATTGAATGCATGCCAGTACACATCTCGACTTTATCATCTCCGAACCCAGGGCTCTAATTGCTGCCAGACTATCTGCACAGATGTCAATAGTTCTTGCCTCCAAATTGAGCCCATCAATCCTTAATGCTGCCTCGGTAATGGCATAAATCTCTGCTTGGAAAACTGTCGAGGTATCGGGTAGCCTGAGCGATACCGAAAGGCCGAGACCCTCGGCCGTTGAACTCAGGACCGTCCGCTTCATAGTCTCGTGCTAACTACTTTGGCCACATGGCAGAAATTATATTTAAAAATTTATTTAATAAAAATTTCTTTCCAATAAAGCCCATTCATTTCATTGATGTTAAAAATATAATTCCTTCTTTTATTATGACTTAAACTTGTGTCACTCTATAAAAAACACCCTATATAAAACGAAACAGCAAACAAATATCTACATTCAACGCGATGTGTTGCTGCTTCGACACTTTTCAATTGAAATCGTTTATACAAAATATTTATGACTCTTCTCCCAGATAATTTATTTGCTGTAAGTAATAGGAAAAAGGAATTTTTTTCAACTCACCTCACATCCGGATGGGCATCCAACATGGCTCTCATTAATGTTGTCCCCGATCTCGGAACACCGCCAATAAATATTAATGGCATCTCTCGGTTATAGGAATAATGTTTTTGATTGTCTCCTGCAACGTATTTCTGTAAATAAAAGATGATTTTTTTTCGGAATTTTTCTTTTTGCTATAATATTTGTATGATAAATATAAAATAAATGCAGCTAATAGAATAAATGGATGCTTAAGAGAAGAAATGATAATAAAATACAAAATAACATAAATTTTTGATCAGCACCAAATGATACGCACAACAGCATTAACTATTAAGTGACAGCAGCTGCAAAATGAAGTGTTTTCCTTTTTTCCATTTCCCCTCGGTTGCTTTTCCCAGCAACAATAACTCTCACTTTAAAAACACAATAAAGACACTTTCAACTTGTAATGCAAAATGAAGAAAAGAAAACACAAGACTGACTGACACTTTTCTTATTGGTCCTTACGAGTATTCCCCGGACAAACAATGAACATAATTCACACAGAAAAGTAGTGGGTTGTTTGCACAAGAATAAATAATATGAAAAAAGGATAATAAAGGAATGAAGAATGTGTATAAGGAATTTAAATTTCAAAAGTTTCAGTGCTATTTCAAGGGGCATAATAAAGGTGCAAATACAACAACAGCTACACAAATAATTCCCCATTTAAGCCAGATAACAGCCAGAATAAACAGACTGATTTAACAACAGAGTTAAAACGAAACTACTACTTCTTCAGCCACTGCCGTCCTTACAAAAGCTTGTACTAAGTTGCTCTGCAGCTGAGGAGCATACTAAATGCTAAAACACCAGCCAGCAGTACATTGTAAAGCCACTTGAATAATGGCAAAGGGAGAAAAAAGTGAAATTGAATTAATGTTTGCTAAAGAGTTATTTTTATCTCATTTTTCTCCTTCATGCATTCCTCTATTCTTTTCCTGCGAAGTTAACTTATTAAAAAACTACTGTGAACCTTTAGTCATCAAAAATAAAAAATTATTTAAAACAAAAAAGCAAAACGTAGAGAAGCCAACACTCAATCACACATACAACACCAACCAACACATGCACTTTGACTACCGCCGGAACTTAAACTCTTGAAAGTATTAAGGTGCACACAATAAAACAAACAAACAAAAAATCACGAACAGAGGAATTTAACACAAATACTATTATGAAAAGAAATAAGTGGTAGAAAAAAAGCAACCAGCACTAAACTAGGAAAAAGCTTCTCAAGTGTGCTCTGTTGAGTGCAACAAATTGAATCTCAGTGCTGCCATCAAAACATTACAGGGATCTTTTTTGTTGCAAAATTCTTTACTGGAGTTGAACTCTTGCACGACGAGGGCGAGATATTTAAAGGTATGCTTTTTTTGTTTAATAATTTCGCAAAAGAAAAGAACTCAAACAACACTGTGCTACAAAAAAATATATAAAATAAATTTTCATGTCTACTTCCGTTAAAATCGTTCATGTCTAGGATAAACTATTCCCAGACGTAAAATCCTTCTATTGCTCATTTTTATAACGAATAGGCAAAATAAATCTTGTAATCCACACACATATTACTTTAACTACGAGGTACGTTCAGGAATTTTTGTGCATTATTTTAACCCTTGAACTATTCGAAGTAGGAGTTTCTTCGTTCCAACTTGAAAAAGATGAATAAAACCCTGGGGCCAAATTACGGCATTCGATATCGATCGAAATTTGTATTTAAATTGTATGGAAATTTCGATCGATATCGAATGCGGTAATTTGGCCCCTGGTTTAATCGGCAATAGAACGCACAAAATTTTTCTGCAAATACAAAGTTAGTCATTTTTCAGTTTCAAAAGTAAAGTTAAATAAAATACACGTGTCTTTCACACTGAAATGGTTTTAATAAATTAAGGTTTTAAGGTTAAATTCAACTGCTAAAACCTGGTTTTACCATACAAAATGATTTTGTTAAAACCAACTTAGAACCACTTTCGAATTGGTTTTAAGTAGGTTTTATGAAATGCAACCTTGTTTTTGCCTGTTTTTGTCTGTGCTAAGTTGAGTGCTGCCAAGTTTTACATTGCAAACAGCTGGTATTGTTTATGTTAATAAGAATATATACTGTCGCCTGAAACATTATAAAAACATTGTCAAAAAGGATGCAGCCACAAGAAAAACTAAAAAATGTCAGAGAAAAAGAAAATTCTGCACGGAGATTAATGAAAATATTTTCATTGATGTGTGGGTGAAGACAATAGACAAATTGAGAATTTTCTTTTTTCCTTCAAACAAAAACTTCTGTTGTAGAGGCTGTCAATTAAATGTTGTAAAAATAGAGAACAAGTACAGCAACAAATTCAGACATTTCTAAGAGCGATTTAATTTATTTTGAACAAGTTTATTATACAGCCTGTATCTTAAAACCACAATATATAGTGAGAACGTCAGATCATCTGTTTATGATTTTAAGGCTTAAACAAGGTGTTAACTTTCAGTGTGAAAACACAGCTGTAACTTTCATAAAACTTTTAGTTCATTCTAATGCCTCGACATTGCCAGTGAAATACTCTTACGCCTTTTCAATGATCGCCTGATGGCAGCAGAAGATCTTTTTGAAGAAATTTCCAACCACTTTTTTGTACAATTCGGACGGTGTCTCCGTGATAACTTAAACTTAATGTTGGTTTTCAAAAGTGCCCATGTTATACGTGCTGATACGGTCTTTTACCTAGCCACAGATCTCATGATCTTGATTAACGTTGACAAAACGAGAACTAGAATTATAACGCAATAAAGCCAAAATCGTTCGCTTTGTATAGTTCTTGGGATCGTCTTGTTTAAACCCCATATAGTCATTTCAAGTCTAAAAAGAGAGTTATCATGTGACCATAGCGCTTCTTGCAACGTCGTTTTCGAAAAAATTCTAACCAATTGGCACCTTTTCTCACTTCCAGTTTCTTGGAGTTCCATATAAAAGAATTTCGCTGTTAACGTAACCATTGAGTGAGATATGAGCTTTAAGGATAAAGCTAATTTTTTTTAGAAAAATCAACTCTGAAAACCAGTTACTCTAGTACCCAATCAGCAAATCTACGATGCTGGGAATGGTCAACCCACTTTAATTGTTGCGTGAACTGGACTTTGTATTGGTGGCAGTGCAAATCCAGATATGTCATAATGAACGCAGAGAATACCACTTAATTTTAAAGTTATTCAGAGTTTAGGCCCTAAGCACGTTATTTCAGTGATAATTATATTAAAAATAGTTTCGAGTTGCCACAAAACGTCATGCCTAGGAAACATTTCTCATCCTTTTAGTAATAATTTTCCAAGTCCATGAAGTAAAAAAATTCTTTATTTTGTATTTTTACTGGCGCTTAGGGTATGAATCCTGTTCACGCGACGCATTGTGCCGGAGCTATGAAAGGAGCCCTAAGAAGACAAATGAAGATATATGAGAAAACATAAAATTTATTCTAGAATAATTCTTTACTTCGGCGGCGAATTTTTGCTACAGTCCTGAAGAAGGAGGATGATTTAAGGCCCCCTTTTTAATACATCATAATGTTAACCGCTGTCAGCAATATCCAGCAACCAGACCTACGCCTTCATCATTGAAACAGGCCGACAACAACTAAAACAACCCAGCACTAATGCAGATCAGAAGAATTCAGAGTATTCTGAGTGCGGATTAAGGGGTATCGGCTTCGTACTCTACGAATTTGCTATTGGGAATTTTTGACTTGTGACTCTCGCGTTAACTGTTTCTGCCACCAACACCAATTGCCTTTTGTGGGATGTATAAGTAAATTTTAGTTTCTCATTCGTTAAATAAGAAATCAGTCTGATTCAAAAAAAAAAGTTGGTCGTAGCCGTTTTTTTTTTTTTTTTGCCACGTACATTAACTTTGTTTTCTGTCATGCATATAACAATATATTTTAACGCATTTTTAGCTAAACTTTTTTCTATTCCTTTACGTGACTGTAAAGAGTTTTTCAGCAAGAACAATTTATATGAAAATCATTTGCATGCGCTACATATCAGATACGTGGATTATTTGATCAAAGTTTTAATTTTTATTAAATTCAATTAAAATTGACAGGCTAATTATTCGTAAATCTTGTTTTAAATTCAAAGACATGATAAATGTTACAAATCACAAAGGAAACTCAACATCAGTTTTTAATTAGTCCACTTATACAGCAGAGCAGGACAGCTGTTTTCGAAAGTCGCTACACTTTCATCATCAGTACTCAAGTGTATTTTCTTTGCCACCACTTATTATTTTAATTTATATTTTAGCAAAATGTTGGGTTTATTTGAGTGATTCTGTTACAGGCTTTAAATTTTAAAGCTGCAACAGATTTTATATATATATATATATATATATATATATAGAGAGAGAGAGAGAGAGAGAGAGATACCAGAAGACACACACCTCGTAGGCTACGCGGATGATATAGCTGCGGTAATCTCAGCACGAGATACAGACGACACCAAAATAAAGCTAAACCAGGTCATGATAAGGACTCAAATATGGCTGGAGGACCATGGGCTACAGCTAGCCAGAAACAAAACAGAGGTCATCCTGATGACGCGAAGGCACATTCCGCTCGAAATGGACATGCAAATATGCGATACGTTCTGAATAACCAAGAAAGCGGTAAAATATTTGGGTGTCAAATTGGACTACAGGCGCTCGCTTTTTGGGCTCAAATACAATACGCAGCCAATAAGGCAGCAGAAGTAACTGGTATGTTAAGCAGGGTAATGGCACACAGAGCAAGATGAGGCTGATTGTGGCAACAAGAAACTCAATACTGCTATAAGGTAGTGAGATTTGGGGAGGTGCATTGTCGACGAAATCAAAGCTTTGCGCAACAGCAACCTCATTAGTATATGGGAGCGTCAATCGCTATGGCTACTATTCTGCGAGCATGTCGTTATCATTTAAATAGGCCAACAATAAATAATGCGAATCAAAAAGTTCAATTTTATATTCATGACGGAGTGCGGTATCGAATCCACGACCTTCAGCTTCATATAAAAGGCATAAAGCAGCTTCTATAGATCCACCATTTCCAAGATGTGTTCTTAACATTTTTAAACGATTTTTAAGTGAAATTGCAATGATTGTAAAGCTTCTTCTACAGTGAGTATTAAAACAGTCCTGTTTGGGACAACATGAGTCCTTGTTGGCAAAACAAAACAAAAAACAAACAAAAATAAAACTAAATAATACTAAACGGGTATTAAAACAAAAAAAGGTTGATACAGTTCTCGGATTCTTTTTCACAATAAAATTTGTGTAAATAGGAACTGTTATCACATTCAACTAAGCCACCTAATAAGTGGTGATAAACACAATACACATGAGCACTGATGATGAAGGTGTTGCGGCTTTCGAAAGCAGCTGTTCTGCTCTGCTGTGTAAGTTGAATAAAACTGATGTTGACTTTCCTTTGTGCCTTGGAATATTTATCATGTCTTTCTGAGATTTAAAAACAAATTTCGAACAATTAGCCTATGAATCTTAATTCAATTTAATATAAAAATAAAACTGCTCTTGTTGAAAACCCCATTACTTGACTGGATTTGAGCCAAAAAGGGGAGGGGGGCGAAAATTTTTTAACGTTTAGGAATGGTCTGCATACCTTAAAGTATTCTGAAATTGTTCTAGTTTTACTTTTTATTGTGTTCCATGCTTATGCACCTCAAGTAGGAAACTTTTTTTTTTCTTTTTTTTTTGGCATTATATTTGACTATAGAAAAACTTTAATATGTAGCACACACAATTTTATTTAAAAAGATTTAGCTGCAACAATGCACAAACTGCACACACACACGCACACATACAAACGTACATGCAATATAAAGTAGTAAAACACAAAACATTAAATGTTATTACAACGACAACAAAGTAAGAGTAATACAATACATTTAAACTTGCACACGTGCATGTGAGTATGTGTGTGTATGTGAGTATAACGATGAAGAAAATCAAAGAGCATATTGAGGTCATATAGGAAAACCCACGAAAGGTAACCAACCTTACTTGATCTTCTAACTTGACGACTTTTAGACGCATACTCATGTTAAAAGTATTCATCTCATTTCTTTTTTCCTACTAAATTTTATATTATTTTACTTTGCGTGTGCCAAATTGAGGGTATAACAACGACATCAACAACAGTAAAAGTAACAATATACGAGCACATACACGGTATTAAATATGTATGTGTGTGTGTGTGTTGAGGCAGTTGCTGGCATATGGAATGCATGTTGCAGCATGAGTGCAGTTCAAAGTCAAACTATAAAATGTTAACAAAAAAATGCATTTTCACAGTTATTTAAAGAATATTGTTTTTATAGAACAATAACAATAATATTGCCAAGGGGATGCTAGGAAAATTACAGTGCATGCATTCTGCTGCCTTCTTTCCTACACGTTAAATACTCACACACATACGCATGGAATATGACTGAACCGAGTCGTGTTGTTCTTAGAAATATTTTGTTTCTTTATTTATTATGTTTATATGGCAGTAATTTCCATTTATTATTTGGAGTTTTTTATTGAAACATATGAATCCGCAAGCTTTTCAAATAGGATGGTTAAGGATTTATGAATAATGTAGCATTGGTAAATTATCTTATTCCGCGAAAAACTAAATATTTTTGATGCTTAATGCACACTGCACTGCATGAGGTGTCAACCTTTGAAATCTAATGCCAATAAAAATATAAAAAAGCAGGATATAATGCTACAAGTGGGAGTCCGTTAAGGCACCCCGCATGTGAATGTCCTCAGAGCAATAAATAGAGCAGAAATAATTTTTCTTATTCTGTAACTATTTGTCAACGTCAGATCAAGACAATTTGCGTTATTACGAATGACGACATCGACGTCACATCAACTCGACAGAAAAAAATTGTGATTACTCGACTCTTTGTCGACAACAATTGACTACTATTGACACGCTCTATCAATATTATACGCCTTAAAGAATACTAACATATTGTCAATAGTAAGTAATTGTTGTTGATAACTAGAAGACATGAGATCATTTTTTGCTGTCGAGTTGACGTGACGTGGATGCCGTCATTTATAATAGAGGGGAATATCAAAACCAAAGGCATCTGCATATTCTTTAACCACAGCATTTAATTACTTTTAACAGCCTCTCATTAATTTCTAGGGCCAAGAGAATAGTCAGAGACTGTCAGCATTAATCAGTAGTTGCCCACTGGGTAAATGTAACCGCTCATTTTAATATTGTGTTGACGTGACGTTGACAAATAGTTATAAAATTAGGGGGAATAAAAGAATGTGGTATTGTTTCGACATTCATACAACAAGGCTGTGTAGAAGACTATTATTATTATTATTATTATTATTATTATTATTATTATTATTATTATTATTATTCCTGTTAACTTTTATTGACCTTTATTTTATTATATTTATTCCTCTCCCAGGTCTTTTTACAAAATTATTAAAAACTTATTTGTATGAAGATAAATATGCCGACTTAAATATGTTATGACATAACGAAATGGCAATTAGTGAAGCTTTTTGTATTAAAATCCACATTTAATAATATTTTTAAGCATTTATAATAAAATTATATTGCAGTATAACTATAATTCATAAACTACAGTCTCTGAACAGAGTATGTTCTTCCTACATTTTATAATATTTATAATCTTGTATATGATATTGGAGAGGCTTTGGCCTAAGTGCCCAAATAAGGAGTTGGCATGAATTGCCAATATATACAAAATGATTATGGGAGTGTATTCTATTACACACAACAAAAGGAATAGCTGAATTGAGTTTGCGGAAATATTTACAGGCTAATTTAGAAATTTTCTGGCTTAGTAGTTGGCGCTTTTATTTCAGGCTTAAAAAACTTTATAAAAAGACATCTTATTTTACATAATAAAATAATATTTTGGCCACTTGGTACAAAATCCTTCCAAGACATAATTTTCTGAAATCCGGATCGAGAATAGCGGATCAGGCAATCAATATTGAAGGTGTAGTATAATGCGTGATATTAAACAATAGACTAAAAAAATTTATAACGGCACAACACAGTGAAACACACGATCCAAATAGTATCACAAGACAAATATTGGACGTCATTCGCAAATCAGTTTTGAGTCAGTCAACATCCAGCCTCGTTGGCAGTTATTTTTTAAGTGCAGCCTGAAGCACTGATCGTTTATCCCCTTTCGAGAGTTTTGCGTCTCACTCGCACTAGTTAATTTCAATACCTCAGATAACTGTATGATTAATTACTTTGTTACTTCTTCACCCCTATCATGAAAAATTTTTTACACGAAATTTTTCACTTTTCCCTGAAATAGCAATCATGAAAAAATTCCCCATAAATGATTTCATGTTAAAATTAAATTCCCCTTATCGCGAAAGATTTTTTCCCGCGAGTTTTTTCACTTTTCCCTTTAATTTAGTCACCTAGCTTTTTGGTGGGGAATAGAGTAGAAAATGTTAGTATTTACTATTATAATTCGAATATTAGAGTTTACAAATTTTATTTTACGGACAAGATTCGGTAATAAGACTGATTTTTTTTTGCAAGAAATCAATTGCCTGCGTCTTGTTACTCCAGTTCTAAACATTAACCCCGGTATTCATAAAATTTAAAATCAGTTTGAAATGTATTTTAATACAATTTTTTCATACAAAATTTTCTTAAAACAGATTTCAAATACGTTTTATTTTTTATGAATATGGGGGTAAGAATATTTTTAATTTGTGTTTTTCGGTTTCCCAAATGTATCCAAGTTACTCTACTATTAAATTATTTTACTATTAAATATTTTTTATTTTTTTTTTATATTATTACATATATGTAAATTTTTCAACATAAATTTCTTTGCTTTTTCATGTTGTTTTCAGCTTTTTCTTCTCTTTTTTACATTCACTTAGAACTGATAGCGAGGATAATTTCGCACGGGAGATTCACGATACCATTTTTCCCTTCGAGTGGAATAAAAATTTCACGTGAACAAAAATTTCACTTGCCTTCACATAGCACCCCGGGCACAGTCAGTCACAGTAGCGGATAAAAAAATATCATTGACATATGGTATGAGTCAAACCGTCGGCATCTGTGCACAAATTCAATTGGCAAAGTATTTTTCAAATACAATAAAATATGGCTTATTACGGTTGTCGTTTCGACTCGAGAGGTTGTACTAGATTAGAAAGAAATATGCTGTTTTTCTTTAATCTCTTACAAACTCTTTAGCCGATTCGAGAACCGTAATAGGGACTAATATATTGGATGTGTAGCAGTGCACTAAAAAATGTGTGTATATGTGTGACATTTTCGGTAGCATATTGCATACTTTTAGGGTATTAAATTATGAGTTCCACAAATAGACATTTTCAATATTTACAATGTTCTAATATTAAAGATTCATTATGGACGCATAATATATCAATTTTTTAATAGAAAGCATGGCTACATAAAGCAGTTACTTAAATCATAATACGAGTACATTAAATTTAAGAGAATAATAAATATTAATTTAGCACTTACCTCATCGCCTCGCACCATCATGGCTGTCTGACCACCGGCCGAGCCTGCAAGTGATGATTCATCTCTGAAGAAACATATTGGACGTAATTCCGTAAATTTAAATAAAAACATTGTGACAACAACGATAGCAAACATGACCCAAAGGGTGGTCTTTTTATTACGATAAGGCAGGCGCATGATGATTATTTTAGATTATTTTAAATTTGTTGGATTTATAAAATTTAATTTTGTACCAAATTTGTTTTTATAGTTTTATGTTAATAGTTGTTTGTTTGTGTTAGTTATAGAATTGAATTAAAATCAATATACAGAATTAAACACACACACACACACGCACTAGCAATTAATTTATTTAAAAGGACTCTCAACTGAACTAAATGCAAGTGTTCTAGCGTTAACTGGGAAGCAAAAATGTTCGATAAATCTAGCACACATTTAAATACAAATAAAAAGAATGAATTTATATATTTATGTCGGAGTGTTTATATTTAATTATTGATGCAAGTACTATGAGTTTAGCACGCTACACATTTTATTGTTGTTAAAAGTCCTGTTATTAGCGCCAACGTGGCAAGGATATGATGTTTATAGAAAATTGTCTTTGTTTTCGGTAATTGTCATTTATAATGGCTTTTTAGGTTTTCTCCGTGGTAATTAGATACTCGTAGTCTTATAATTACATATATTTGTGCTTAATAAGTATTTTGAGTTTTTACCAGCAACGGCTGATAATAAAGGACTTAAATATTTGATGGCTGTATTTCACCAGTATTTATTTTCGTATTGTCTTTTCAGTAACTGGCGAGATGATGACGCGGATTTTGTTATTAGTGCCCTGATGATTTTCTTTATGTATTTATATTTTTTTGGTGAAGTAAATATATTAACGATATACGAAATATTACTTTTGCTAGAATGTGTAGTCAGAGGAAAGGACTCCTTGTCTTGTTGTCTTGGTTCTTGGATGGTTTAGTTTTGGTTCTTGTTGTTGTTATTATTGTAAATTTGTTATATTATCATTAAAGGCAAACAATTTTTGGGTAAAACCAAATGAAGTAGTTCTTTTCACTTTTTTTTCTCTCACATTGTACTTTATGAAAAATGATAATAATGACGAAGGCGATGACTTTACTTTTGGTATTACTTTTTCCTTTACCAACCAAAAAAAAGTTTCCGTTAGTTTTAATGTCACTTTTTGGGTTTTTTGCTTTTTAGCCGGGCTTTCGAATTTTTGTGTTTAATATGACAGCAGCAAAAAAAAAGCAACACAAAATAATAAAAAGGGTTCACTAGTTACAACAACTTCGTTTTTTTTTGCAACTCATAAATTGTACAGACTTTTGTTTACTTCTCTTTTCCTTTCTTTCGATATGGTTGTCCTGCGAGTAGCAGCAGCGTAGTAAGTCCTTGAGCTATGAATTTTCCTATTTATTATGTGGTGGCGAAATCTGCAACAAAAAAAGTAATAGATAATAATAAAAAATATTATACGAAAAAGTATCAAGATGAGTTTGAAAATTATATAAAGATGAACAGTTAACAATGTAGTGGGTAGTTTTGTGTGAACGACAGGGGGTTTTCAAGTATGGCATGGCTGGTTCGAAGTTGAAATTAAAGTACATAATAAAAATTAAAACATACACAGTTCGTTGCTGAAAAGAAGACGTAGTAAAAGCAGAGGTGGCCACAGAAGGGAAAATATTTTAGTAAATTTATTAAGTTGGCCGCACAGTCCTTTATATGTATAAAATTAAACACCCTGGTTGTCGTCGTGTTTATTACTAGATTAACGGCCCTTTTCATAATGTATGATTAAAAATTAACGTGGACTTTAACGTCAAGTTTGGCATACAAAAGTTGTCGTTAAAGTAAACGTTAAGTCTTAATCATACATTGTGAAAATGGCTGTAAGGAGTACAGGTTAATCTTACAGCCACAAAAAATACCTTTGGAGGCAAATTACGGCACTCGATATCAAACGAAATTTGTTTTTCAATTGTATGGAAATTTCGCTCGATATCGAATGTGGTCTGAGTATTTTCCAAATCGATCTATAAATGATGGAGCTCTTAGAGAACATATTTTAAAAACAAAATACATACGAGTTGAAAATCGTCAGTTTGTTTTTAAGAAGATTATATAAATCCTTAACGCCGATATCGTAACACAGTGCAACACAGGAGAGAGCGATTTTGAAAAGACAGATTCTGCTGCAAGAGACCAAAAATACTCCTGTATATCGGATGCTTTTTACCTGCATGAAAACTATTAATACAGTCGACTCTTGATAACTTGAAACTGAAGGGACCAGAGAAAAAGTTCAAATAATCCAGTTTTCATTTTAACGAGACTTCAAAATATCGAAAGAGAGACAGGAAAAATTAAAATTAACAAGAGTTTTCATAAAAAAAAGCAAAACCATTTGCACGCAGTAAATTCCGCAAAAGCAAAGCAAAGAAATTTAATTTTTTATGTTAGCAACTGTCGATGTAGTGGTATATACTAAAATCGTGGTACAGAAACTAATGCAAACGATTTAAATTTCTTTCAAAAATAAACAAAATCACATTAGGAGTTCAAATTAAAGAATGTAGAATAACCGAACTTCAAATTATAGAACGTTGGGGAGCAAGATGTCATTTTTGTAGCACATCGAAAAAAAAACTAAAATAAAAATTAAAATAATTCAAATTATAGAGCGTAGAGCCAAGAAATTCAAATTATAGCGAGTCGGCGATCAAAATGCCATTCAAATAATTTCAAATTATTGAGGGGACCAAATTACATACATATTTTTAAATTTATTGAGTGTTTTTCAAGGGACTTGGAAAACAGTTCAAATTACCGCGAGATTCAAATTAACGAGTTTCAAATTATCAAGAGTCGACTGTATCTTTAACTATGGTTTAAACGCTAAGAACATCAAACTGGATTGATATTTTTGCGTAGGGTTTGTCAAATCCTCGTAAATAATTTTATGGACAGAGCTTTCGATTTGTGGGAATTTATGTCAAGAAAAAAACTGTTGCTCAAGTTCATAGAGCAATTCGTACATTTTACGGTCAACAGAATCGACATAGGGAGGAAGCAATTTGTAGCCGTCTTGCTTAAAAAAAACAATCAACAAGACAAAGAAATGAGTGTAGCAAAGGAAATATTGCTGTTGTTGTAGTGAAAAGTAAGGAAAACGACCAAATACAGCTCATGCAAGAATTAAAGTCACACGACCAAACGACAAATAATAATACACAGGGGTGCTGATGATGAAAATGTAGCGGCTTTCCAAAACAGCTGGTCTGCTCTGCTGTACAAATTGGATAATTAAAACTGTTGTTGACTTTCCCTTGTGCCTTGAAATATTTATCATGTCTTTCTGAATTTTAAACAAGTTTTTGAAGAATTAGTCTATTAACCTTAAATGACCGTGGTTTGCGTTTTGTCTTCCCTAATTGGACTCACAGGGTGCCTATGTTGCTGATAGGTACCAGTGCTAACCTGTCAGTCCAATGATCGTGGGTTCGATTCTCACCGGAGACTCTGGGTGTTTGCCACAGACAAGCAAATCGTTTCGCGTTCTGTGTTTGTTAAAAAAAATAAAACTGGCCGAATAGTGTTTATGAAGCGACTTTTTCTATCCGTTAACGAATCTCCATTACGTCTATTAAAATTGACTATTTACTGGGGTTTAAACGACGGCGGCTTCTTCGTTCCTTATTTCTTTCTTTTAAAGTGAGCAACGACATGCCGTTACGGTGAATGGCAAGCGCTATCGGGTCATGCTGATTGAGTTTGTATTTCTGAAAATTATCAATTTAAATGGCAACGGCATTTAGTTCCGCTGTTTGCCACACAGCGCGTTTAACAATTGATTTATTGGAAAATCAATTTGGTGACAATTTTATTTCCACTGGCCTCCTCATTCGTGCGATTTTACGCCTCTGGATTACCGTTTACGTTTCTATTTTAACCCATAGGTTGATAGCGATAAACCAACAACTCTTGAAGCATTGGAAGGCAATATTTTTTCAATATTGTCTTAGATATTATAAAATATATATCATTGACGGCTTACAGCCACATTTACAGGAAAAAAAATAGTCAAAAATTAGACTGAACGAATGCAACATATCATATGCCGGAAATAATATTTAAAGAAAAAATTACATCAAATTATATATCACATTATAATAGGAAAAAAGTTTAATTGAATATTTTTGTCTAAATAGTGGTTTTGAAAGTTTATGTCTGAATTTTGTTTCGGGGGAAATTAATTTCCGTGTATGTAATACTTCTTATGTAGATTAAAACAGTCGAAAGTGATCACGATACTCTTTTTTACGAAAACAAAAAATATTTGCAAAAACTTCTGATTTTAGAATTATAAAACGTATGCAAAACCAGGGAAAATTCCACATATTTTTATAGCGAAAATAATGGACGTACGCTTTTTTGGTTCCTTTTACAGTTTTAATGATTTCGTATCAATTTAATAATGAAATTAAAAAAATATTTTCATATATCTGGGTTTTATCTACGGACGTGTTCTTGCATGTTCTTTTTTTTTGCTGCTTTTAAAATGTTTTATTGCCAGATCAAAAATTGCAGATCTAGTTTTTGATTGTTGGAAATTGAAAGAGAAGTTTTTCAAAATGTGAAATAAAATATCGATTGTAGTTTTTCCAATATAATTATATTTTCGTAACTGAAAATTAAAATAAATAATATATTATACATATTACCCATACAATCGCAAAGTGTTGCCTTTTCAATGCTTTCACCTAGAAATACAGTTCGATATTTATAGTGCTCAGCTACCGTGAAGCATGAAGAATCACCAATTCTTTTTTATTGAACCCTACATTTTATTTATACAAAACTATAACATTTAAGCTGAAACCAATCAAATCAAATTCTGCCATCAAAGAAATATCAAGAAAAAAAAAACAAGAGTTCCTCTTTATCCTTAATATCAAATTATTGTTAAAGTTCACTGAATAAACATCACTATTGATTTCGCATTAGTTGCCATGGATAAATAAATGTATTTTGATGATAATAAGGCAACCAACAAATGCAACAACGTTTAATCGGAAATACGATAATAAAATATCCATTTATTCATGTACAATTTCAGCATTCCAACTAAGCGCACGTGTGTGAGTGTGTGTGTGTGTAATACACGCAATTCTAATGCGTACAAGTGTGAGCATAGAAATGATTAAATTACGTGTGTATTTGTGAATAAATAATTTTAGGCCGATTTCCCAGCAAGCACAGATTTAAAGGAACGACTGTGATAAACAAAAAACATACGAGTATATTTGAGAAATCCACTCAAAGTACATTTACCTGGTAGAAAATATTAACCAAACGAATGTTAACCTAAATATTTTCCCCGGTATTCATAAAAAAATAAAACGTATTTGAAATCTGTTTTAAGAAAATTTTGTATGAAAAAATTTGATTAAAATACATTTCAAACTCATTTTAAGTTTTATGAATACCGGTGTTTATGTTTACCAATCCCTTTTAATTTATCTAAATAATCGATGTGTGATTCCAAATTCTTTAAACAACGGAGACATCCAAATTCCCCTCCTTTGAAATTCCCGAAAAAATGTGTTTGTCATTTCCCGGTTTCCCCATAATTCCCCGGATGAAAAGGTGTTTATGTCTCCTTCGCATACACACATTGATATCACTACATAGCGATTGCCATTTAAAACGACAAAACAACCAACAACAAAAAGAAAACTTCCAAATATTTAGTAAATAAAAACTCAATTTTTATTCTTATTAAAATTTAAAAAAAAAACAACAACAGAAAAAATTCCAAATATTTAGTAAATAAAAACTCATTTTTATTTTTATTCTTATTAAAATTTTAATTTTTATGGTATTATGCTAGAGTTAATGTCGACGCCGTTGACGGCGTTTCAACGCCGAAAAAGTTGAAATAGATTGAACTTTTACGGCGTTGCAACGCGTTGAGATTAACTGCTCCCATACAATTTCATACGATTCAACTTTTTTTTTGACATTTGACGACGTCGACATTAACTCTAGCATTAGGCGTAAAGAAACAAGAAAGAAATTTATTTTAATACGATCGTTTCCAAAGTGTTCGGAGGAACATAAAAACTTAAGTATTAATATTTTATATCAAAGTGCAAAAAAGGGACTGAGATAAGTGCCCAATTTTAAAACTCTATACAGGGTCACTTCGAGGCAGGCCGTGGGGAAGACATTTCACCTTTGCTACAAAACATTAACAATAAATTTTTGGGGTAGTGACGTGGAAAAAAAATGTATAGGGTCATTTCGTGAGCAAAGGGGAAGGAAGGGGGCAGGGCACAGAGAAGGACCAGATTACGTCGCAACTTCTTCATTAAAGCTTAAAACTTTTATTTTCAAAGAATGTAGGCTTAAGTAATAGAATTTGTTAAATTTTTACACTATTTTTGCATATAATAACGCCCACTAAAGGGGGCGGAGTCCAAAATGAACTTTTTCTTATTTTATGGCTTCAAATTTAACGCGTTGGACCTTCTTTGACATAAAAATATATCATTTGCTGAACAAAATTACAAAAAAAAACTAAAAATTATGTAAATTCAGAAAAATGGGACATGAAGAAAATAATCAAAACGGCATTATAACAATAACATGTTAACATCAGGTTGATACAGTTCTCGTATCCTTTTTCACAATAAAATTTGTGTAAATAGGAACTGTTATCAAATTAACCTAAGCCACCTAATAAGTGGTGACAAACACAATACACATGAGTACTGATGATGAAAGGGTTGCGTTTTTCGAAAACTGCTGTTCTGCTCTGCTGTGTAAGTTGAATAACAAAACTGATGTTGTCTTGCCTTTGTGCCTTGGAATATTTATCATGTCTTTCGAGATTTAAAATTAAAATTTTCGAACAATTAGCCTATAGAATCTTAATTCAATTTAATAAAGCAATATATTTTTTTTCGTTAAAATTCTTACTACATAAAAATTATTTTGTTTTTTAGAAATTGGTTTAGTTCTTCTTAGGGGAACTTTTTTCCCTCTGGCCCGATTCAGCCCATTTGCCAACTTGATCTGTGATATTCTTCTAGATATATTTATACCAAGTTGCATGGGTCTGGCTCTTTTCGGTTGTACTGAATCATGATTTGCACAGATGGATGGGGGAGATTGCTAGATTTCACCACTGATCAAGAATATATATATATATATATATATATATATATATATATATTTTATGGTGAGGGATATTTCGCTGCGTTACAAACGGAATGATAAAGTGAATATACCCTCCAATTCCTTTTTGGAATGGTATAGAAAACCCCAAACAAAAATATGTGAAATAAATTGAAGCGTGCGAAAATAGAACCAGTATTTGTGCAACATCCTCTTAAAAATTGGAAATGTTGCTTTAAGATACTCATGGTGAACGCGTTAACTGTATAAATAAAATTTCATAAAAATTTACCATAGAAAAACTTTAACTCATATAATTGTAACTTTACAGGAAACACCAAAAACATAAGAGAAAGAGCTTTTTTTTGACAGCACAAAATTAACGAACATGTAAAACACTTCTAATTTTCCTGACTCTCACAAACGACCTCAATATGGTAAATAACTGAAACTACTGTAAATCAATAATTATGATCAACCGAATATCTGGTATTTGACAGATTTATGCCACCATAAGAATTCTGCCTTAAATAAGTGTTCTGTTTTAAATAAGTGTTCTGCCTTAAATAAGTACATTTCACAACTTGGAAAAGACTTATTAGATTTTTCGTAAAATCTTACATCAAACCCAAGTGTTTGCTGAGTTATAAAAATATGTGAACAGATTTTTTTGGGATATCTAAGTAGACACGGATGTTTGTTGTAAAACTTGTTTAATAAAAATATTATGGATAAAAATGCTGCTTGATCTCCATTAAGTTCACACATAATAAATGTTTTTTTTTTCCCTTTCAAACGTATGAATAAAAGAACGACTTCCTTTGCACAAACACTAAGTTATTTAAATAATCTGATTAATCAACATAATCGAAACTTTTTCGCAAACTTATTAATATCTTTGGGAAATAGAAAAATCATTGGTAATAAATTTCTAGGAAACTTTTTATGTATTAACGTCGAGTTCAATATTAGCAAAATAATAGAAGAAAATTAAATGTCAGTATAGAAAAAAAAGTGTTTTCAGAAAAAATTTCTGTTCAATATGGTTTCGTAGTATTCTCTACTGTTGACACACAAGTACAAAAGTTTTTAAGAGAATATTTGTGTGAGGCATATCTATATATAATGGCTAAGATTTCACTAAATTAATGACACGTTAGATGACAGATATTTAACAGCTGACAGCCTTGCCAGACCAGAGGTTTTGATATTACTAAATGTATTATAAAAATATAAAAAACAATAATAATAATAATTATACAGGAATCTTCTGAAAATGACATAGCTTTAAATCGCATGTAATTTTAAAATTAATTTTGCTGTTGTAGAGGTTTTTAAAATCATATGCGATAATTTTCTCCCAAAAATTATTTTTGAATTTTTTTCTATACAATATAAAAATAAAAAGAGTAAAAAAATTTCTGCATGATCATTATTGATTTTAAAATGACATGTGATTTAAAGTCATGTGATTTTCACAACATGCCTGATAATAATAATTTGAGTGTGAATTGTTGTTGAAAATATAATTACCGAACAATTGAAGGATGGCCGCGAATAATGTAAGTGACAAAGTCATAATCTCTCACGAGAGCAAGAGACACATATTTTAAAGGACTGATTATTTTAATTTTTTGTAACTCCATTTTAACGCTGATAGGGATTTATTTACATTTTTTTAAAGTACGTTTTACTGCTTTAAAATTTAGAATTGCCTAAAATTTTACGGAATGGTTAAATATGAATGTTTCTCCAAAGCTTCAAATGCGCAATATTTCAGATAATTTGAAACATTTATGTGAGTGTGTGTGATGATAAATTTAAATTTAACTAGCGAAGACCCAAACCACCAAGTTAGCCACTGTGGCATTAAACACAATCCCAATATCAGGCTGCCAAGTACACGACTACAGAATTTTGTTTTATTTATCTTGGACCAGCACTCAGGGGATGACCCCTATATATGCAATGCATTGCGCTGGAACTGAAAAGGAGGGGATAGTATTGAGGGGACAGATTAGGAAAGATGAGAAGATAGACAGTTTTTTTTTTTTGTAGCTATTTCAACCTTTTTTACTTCGTCGGCTAATTTTTGCTACAGGGCCGACGAAGGAGGGTGCTGTTACTTTGCTTTTTTAGTACATTATAATGTCAGTCGCTGTCAATTATGTTCAGTGACCAGTGACCAGTGACTATGCCTTCATCATTGAAACAGGCTGGCAACAACGAACACAACCACGCACTAATGCTGTTCAGAAGAATTCAACACAATATTTCATGACTCTGCGCGGGCTCGAACTCACGACCCTCCGCTTCATAGTCTCGTGCTCTACTACTTCAGCCAACAGCACCCACAATGCATATGATTATACAGTGAAGCACAACAGGTCTATGAGACTTATGTGTAACCCGGAACGGATTGGGACAGCTCTTACTTATGCCCCCCTTTTCAACCTAACCCAACCTAACAACCTTATACAGTGAATCTTCGATATAACGAATTCGAAAGGCGAGTGCTTCGTTATAGCGATTGCTTCGCTAAACATATAATCAGCAATGCCTTGATCTAACGAAATTTCAGGAAATACGAAAAAATTCGTTATAACTATCGGCTTATCGCATGAAATAAAGCGTTTACGATTTGAAGTCACAAAATTGGTGTGCTGGAGTTCGCAATCGCTCAAAATCGTTCAAAAGAAATTGGCGTTTTTCAAGTCGCATGTGATTCGACAATCGTGCGATTCACAGCACATACATGTATAGTTCGTTATGTGCACACACATTAACACTTCGTTCTTTTACTATAATTTTATTTTTACTTCGTTATATAGAGGTTTTTGTACGATTACTTCGTTGTATAGAGGCTTTACAAATGAGCTTGTAAATACATTTAGACTTCGCTGTTTTTATAACAGGACTTTACCATTTAGGATTTTTTCTCATTTCGTTATATTGAGGCAGAAGGAATATTTTGCTATATAGAGACTTTTCTACTCAGAATCTGTTCGTTATAGCTGTAGAGTATTTTTGTATGAAAAACTTTGCAATAAAGAGGTTTTCTTAAGAGACTCAATAAAACATACCTTATATTAAGTTATTCGTTATAACGAAGTTCGTTATATCGAAGTTTATCTGTATAAGAAAAATAGCCGTGAATATTTTATTCCTTTATTTTAATTCTGTAGTCGTGCAGCCGGTAGCCTGCTGTCGTGAATGTGTTTAATGCATATAAGATAAAACTTTATTTTGGAAGGTTAGCAAAGAAGGATTTTCATTGTAAATTGACAACTAAATTCAATTACTTGAACATAAATAACAAAGAAGCTTTAGCTATCAGCAGCCGATGGCTCTGGAAAAAGCGAAAGAAATACATGGAATATTGGGAATATTAATCGTCAGGATTGGGGAATTTCGTACTAACCAAAAAGGTAATAACTTAAAAATATGAATATGGGAAATTCTCATATTCAATTTTTGTTAAAAACATTGTTTAAATAGTTGATATTCGTACTAATTAGCACCACTTGCAAAAGTAGAAAATTAAACAAGGAACGCTAATGAGATGGCGTAGCGGCCTCGAAATCAGTACTGATCCGTTCTGCTGGCTTGATGATTATTGAAAATATCCTTAATATTCCAATCTTAATATAAAAAAAATCATAAATAGAATTTGAAAAAATTCATTTATTAATAAAATAATAAAAAAATCATTTGCAGTCATGCAGATTCGAACTTAAGCCCGTTGAAAAAATTAACACTTTTAGCCATTTTAATATACTTTTGAGCATTGGAATTGAGCTAATCGTCAGCCAAAAAGAACTGAAGCGTTTTTGCTAAAGTGATTAAATTAGTTTAAACAGTAAAAGCAAATGACAGGAAATTGCAAAAGTTTACTTTGTTAATAAATCTAGAAGTTTGCTTTCTCATCCTAAATGATGTCTATTTTCGTTGCATACATGAATTTATTTATGAAACATATTATGCAATAATTTCCCCAACTTATTATCAGTATTATGCAATGATTCATTTTGTATAATTTGTTTTCATTCACCAAACATCTATAAATGAAATGCAAATGATGGCCCATCAGAAATGCAAACAAGTAGGCAGAAATGAAATTAAAAGTACATTATCAACAAAAGTACTGCAAATACAACCTGGTAATAATTTGATTAATATTTCATTGGAAATTGCAGATTCCACAAGGAATTTGAAATATTTATTTAAATAGATATTTATTGCATTTCCAATTTCCCCTCTAGCTTAATACTCATTTGGCAAAATATTGCAAAGGATTTGCCCCGCCAACACAGAATTATCTATACCCACACAATGTTTAAAAGCGTATGCCCTTAAGAACTTATCCACAATATACAGAACTACCTACTCGTACGAGTATGTACATGCATAGTTTGAATACATTTAGGAGTTTTATACTGGGTGTGTGCCAGATTGTATTGGTGCATGTTAAAAATTTATCTTTGCTGTATTTGTTTTGTACAATTATTGCTGAAATGGGAAAATATTTATTTGTAAACATGGGGTTCAAAGATCCCAGCGTGGTTTTTAGTTTCATGCTTCACTTGTCATATTTGGCGAATAACCAAACCGAATTGACAGATAACAATGGCAGTAACAACAAGAACAACAACAACAACTCATAAAAAAGCACAATAATATATATGACCATTATTTGTTCTGTCAAGAATCTTTTGCCATTTGAAATGACACATCTGGATGAGAATAATAAAGATAGAAATTAAGGCCATTATGTACGTGGTCAATCTGTAAAATTCTTTCAATAGAAAAATTATTCTAATCCAAATGCCTCGGCAGTGATAAATTTTTTTTTTTTTAACAGACGTTTTCGAGTACAACAAGAATCTCTGCTATCCGAAACACTTCCTACATCTTGAGTGGCTGGCAAAAACTGATTTTGTTTACCTTTATGCAACTATTTTATTGTTTAACTGTCTGTAAGGATACGATATTCCATAGACAAAATTTTAAATAAAATAAACAAATAAATAACTCTATAACTTTCGCCGATATCAGCCAATTTTCAACTCCTTAACAGATTTTAAAAGAATAAACTAAGACCTTTCGCATGATATATAGTGTGTTTAAAAAAGAAAGTGAATTTTAATTTTTATCAACAATTTTTGTAGTTATTGATATGAAATAAAATTCATTATTCACCTCAGTCTCCACAATATTTAAAAACTGAGTTTTTCAGTTGTCTTGAAATATATTGTAGACAGTCAATTAATCAAAAAGTTCTTTATTACACTGTTTTGCTGGCTTCAGCATTTTTTCTGGTTATAAATGGACATGTACATTTAAAAAAAATAAATATTAAATATTTTTAAAATCGTTTATTCGACATATTGTCTCAATTAAATTAGTGTTTTTTGTTTGTTATGTGGTCAAGTATGTCTATGTGCCTGCATTTCATTGGTTCTTACAGCAAATCATCAGTAGACTTTAACCTAATTGCAAAATAACAAAACCTCTCAGTTTATACACAAACTCTCCAAAATGAATTGAGAATTACACAAGCAAAACCATAGGATTTGAAATTCAAGAAAACACAACAAACAAATTATATTCGATATAAATCAAAACAAAAGAAGATTTATATCGAATAAAATTTGTTTGTTGTGTTTTCTTGAATTTCAAATCCTATGGTTTTGATTGTGTAATTCTCAATTCATTTTGGAGAGTTTGTGTATAAACTGAGAGGTTTTGTTATTTTGGAATTAGGTTAAAGTCTACTGATGATTTGGTGTAAGAACCAATGAAATGCACAAACAAAAAGGAAAAAAAATACAATAAATAAAAATTTAAATAAGTACAAAAGGGAGTCAAGGAGAACTGGAAAGGAATGTAATTGTAAGGAGGAGAAACAGGTGATAGATTTTGTTATATTTAAACTACTTAATTGTTATTCAGATGAAATGATATCACTATAACTGTTCAACAAACTCGATCAGCTGTTTTTTCTCTTCACAATTACATTTGATTCCAGTTGACTAATTGGAATAGTCCCTCCAAAAAAATTGGCGGGTATATTCATTCACTTTTTCATTCTGTGTGCAATGCATCGAAATATTCCTCTGAGACCCCATAAAGTTAATATATATTCTTGATCAGTAATGAAATCTAAGATGATCTAGCCATGCCCATTGGTACACATAAATTTTAAAAAATCTCACAGGTCAAGTTCGTAAATGGACTAAATCGGGCAAGAGGGAAAAAGTTCCCCTAAGAAAAACTAAACCAAGCTCTAAAAAACAACATGATTTTAAAATTTTTAGTAATAATATTGTGCTTGAGATATTTTTTATAAAATAATAAGTTTAAAAACTTTTATTAAATTGAATTAAGATTCTATAGGCTAATTGTTCGAAATTTTAATTTAAATCTCAGAAAGACATGATAAATATTCCAAGGCACAAAGGCAAGTCAACATCAGTTTTTGTTATTCAACTTACACAGCAGAGCAGAACAGCTGTTTTCGAAAGACGCAACCCTTTCATTATCAGTGCTCATGTGTATTGTGTTTGTCACCACTTATTAGGTGGCTTAGTTGAATGTGATAACAGTTCCTATTTACACAAATTTTATTGTGAAAGAGAATCCGAGAACTGTATCAAGCTGATGTTAACATGTTATTGTTATAATACTTTTATTTATTTTTTAATATTTCGATATCCCCTGGATATCTTCTTCAGGATAACAATTGATAATAATTATATGTCTATTTATAAGTAAGGTTTTAAAGTTATTATTTTATAAAAAAAGGCCTGGAGCTCAATATTATTACTTAAATTAAAAAAATTAAAAGCCACAATATTAGAATAATATAATTTTTAAAGTTTTTTTTAAATTTTGCTTTGTTTTGTAATGATATATTTTTGTGTTAAAGGTTCAACTTGGAGCCAGAAAATCAGAAAAATGAATTTTTGTTTACCGCGCCCCTTTTGCAGGGCGTTGACGTAAGATATTACATGCAAAAGTTGTGTAAATATACATAACAATTTGCATTACTTAAGTCTACATTGTTTAATAATTAAATTTTTAAGCTTTTATAACAAACCTGAGATGTTCCCTCATCTTGCCTTGCCCTTGCCGCCCGTTTCACCTTTGTTTCCTACATGACCCTATGAAAAGAATTTTTTTTCTACACTTAATTACCCCAAAACTTTACGTTTCAAGTTCTTACGACAAAAGTGAGATGTCTTTACCACGGCCCTTCCCGGAGTGACCCTGTCAGAGTAGAATTTTAAAATTGGCCACAGAAATGTTTTGAAGGAACTCTTTTCATTTATTTACTAAATGATTGAAGGGTATTTAAGATTCGACTCGGTCGAATATAACGCAAAAACGGAAAAAAATAGAAAACGACCAGGGGCCAAATTTAAATTTAATTTAAATTGTATGGAAATTTCGTTCGATATCGAATGCGGTAATTTGGGTCCAGGTTTTTGTGCTACAGCAAAATTTTTAAAAACGCTTACAAATTGCCAGTGAGACAAAAAGGAACCAATATGAAGCTTATTATCAGAAAATAATTAAGAAGTATGCAGCTATTTTAAACGGTGGATTAAGTTTAAACTTAGTTTAACGTATTCTGAAATTCTGATTTTTGCGGTGAAATGTAATTTTTTGTTTATTATTTCATTAAGGACCAATATTTTAAGCAAAACTAAACGATTACGTATACATTTTTTTACAAAAACTTGGTAGTAGTGACGTAAATCTGTCCTCAGATTAGGTAAACCTAGTTTAATTGAGATCTCAAAAACCCATCCTTAATGGTACATGTATATTTATCATGAAAAAACTTTTATATTAATAAAAAATCAATCCATCGCATTTTTGAAATGTTACTATTTTTTTAGAAAAGAAAACGGTATGAATTTTTAAAATCTTATTTTTCTAATTTATTTTCTATTGCTACTATAGTATAAAATAGCTTTTTATCGTCACCACTTTATTTATACACGATCACTTTTGTGTTTTGTATTTTATTAATTTTTTGGTATTTTTCATCGAAATAATCATCAATGAGAAAGAGGTCCAAACACCCGAATTGATTGTTGACACGCTTGATTAAAATCGCAGAGCCAACGCATGAATGGAATGATTTAAAGGCATTAGCGATGACGTGTGTTTGATTGTTTAAACACAAAGACGCATGTGTTTTTAGAATGTTGCTTACGTGTGAATACTTTTGGAATACGATTTTTGTCGTTCTCTGCTATACACTTGTGGTTGCTTGAGTCTCTTCTTATTTTTTATCTTTTCTTTTCCCCTTTTGAATTTTAGGATAGATGGGCGAAATTCAAACTATAGGTTCCATTATACTTTCAAATTAATTTCATTTCTTTAGTACACTTTTTTAATTAAAATTCTTACAAACTTATAACACTACCTGCGAAATCCAGCAATATAGTTTGAAAAGTTTCTAGACATTTATTTTTATATGCCAAGATATATTGTGGCAAAAAATTTTCTTTTTTTTTCGTAGGCGTACGTATTAATTATCTACTGTATATGATCGTGAGCAAAAAGTTACTGACGATCTCACTTGTACTCGATATCTACGTTTTGAGTCTTTTGAAACATATTAGAAATAGAATATCCACTTATACGAGAAGATAAGTTTTGTTAAGATAAACAATTTTACGTAGTTATAAAATAAAAATATATAATTAGTGTCATATCTTTATTGTCTATTTCTGGTTTTATGTGAAAATTAGATAAAATTGTTCAAGCGTCTAGATTTAGTTCGCCTAGTTTAACAAATTTTCAGTTTGCCGTTTTACAAGGTTTTCCTATCGTTAAACATTTCCAGAATATAGATGTTGGCTTGGATGGATGGCTGATTTTAAAACACCATTAAACTGCCAGGGACAAAAAGAAAAGCAACCAAAAATAACAATAAAACTAAAACCTCCAAAGAGCATAAGAAACGATGGGTGAAAAAAATAAGAATGTGCTACAAACGAACGATAATATTAAATAAATAAAACGAACTAAACGAAAAAAAAAACAAAATCGATGAAGGGTAACGATAACACCTCGTATTAAGGAAAAAGTTTATTTACTTTTTTTTTTTGCTTTTTATGGCAAAAGTTGTTCCAATAAATAAACATTACAAAAAGAAATATAAATGAAATATATTTTGTTGGATGGCACCTTTTAACCATCTAAAAGCAGAGAACAAAGCGAAATAAAATTATTGCAAATAAGAAAAACTTCAAATATTGTCTCACTTGTATGGAACAATTTAATGGTATAGCTTTTATAGATCGTTTTATTATGTTGATTTTACAGTTATTTGTTATGAGACAAGTTATCTTGCTGAGTAAACTTATACTAATTGAGCTGACCCATTTATGTTAATTTATATTTACGAAACGTATAGACACCATGATGTCACAATTATTTTTAAAACAAAACTGGCCCCCCGTTTAAGCGATTTAATACCCCTGGAAAATTTTTATTGGGCCTCCTATTTCACATTGAAGGATTAGAACCCAATATTCAAGCCATTATGTTTATTGGAAAAAGTAAAGCGAAAAAAGTGCACTGGGAGACCATGGGACGCCATCTTAATTATTTATATATTTTATTTCAAAACTAAACAAAATCAAACTTACAAATAACAAAATTCATTAACTGCTAAATTTTGTAACACTTAAACATAAATTTTCTTTAAACCAAAAACTAGAAAATCAAGCTAAACCCCTACTCGGAGGGAAATGTCCACTACCTGCACTAAAAGCCGTATATATTAGTTTTGCATAAAACCTCAAGTAAAAGTTTTCATTACAATTTACTGGTACTGTTTTGCATAAATTTAGAAGGTATTTTAAATATAATAAGCAAAAGCAACAAGAAAAAATATTGTGAAACATTTTTTTAGTTTTAAGAAAATTCAAAAGGAAAAACCATTATTTAAAACAAAATAATAGCAAAACAAAAAAAAACAACCTGTTAAAAATGCAATAAAATTTTCTGAGTATTAAAAGAACTTAATCTGTTTATATTTAAAAAAAAAAAAAAGTCTCAAAGTGTAACAGTGCGTGAAAATAACAATTTATGACCTTCCATGTGAAAAGGAAAAACAGTCAAGAAAACAAAAAGCAGACAAACATTAAAAACACACAAAAAACAAACAGTAACTTTTTGTTTTTGCTTTTTTGATAAATATGCAAAATAGTTCAGCTCACCTTGTACGGAATCCGAATATCTTTGCCCCCCCGTCGAAGCGTTTGCTAGAAACAGTCTGCATGCATGCGATTATGCAAACGTGACTGTTGTTGTTTTTTTTTTTTTTTTTTGTTAGTTAATAATGCTGTTGGCTAATTGTTCACAAATAGTTCCCAACCGAAAAACTTTAAAAGTTTAAACAGCATATAAACCGGTATTAGCATCAATACAACAAAAACGTAATACAACCAGCTGTCGGTGATGGTTTCCGTCATAACTGCAATCAGAACAAAAAGTTACAAAAAAGGATGTGATTACACACTGATTTACAATAAATATATGCTATTTTTGTTTACGCCAGAGAGCTTTTATAGGTAATAAAATTATTAAGTTTTACTGGGAAATAATATATACGATATTTACATGGACTGAATCAGAAAACAGCCGCAACACAACTTTTTATTTCTTGCTGAACTTTTATATCGCGAGGAGGAATTGAAATAAATAGAAAAAAAAAGTTATTTACAGAAGTCGAAGCAATTACACTTTTTTTAATATAGTTAATTTCATTTCAACAATTAAATATCGGTATATCGACGGTCGGAAGTAGAAGGGCCCTGTCTCGTATTTTTACGAAATTTTTAATTTTTTCGACGGTCTTAAGTTCGAATCTATATGACTGCAAATGATTTTTTATTATTTTATTAATAAATGAATTTGTTCAAATTCTACTTATTATTTTATATTAAGATTGGAATATTAAGAATATTTTCAATAATCATCAAACCAGCAGAACGGATCAGTACTGATTTCGAGGCCGCTACGCCATCTCATCAGCGTTCTTTGTTCAATTTTTCCACTTTTGCAAGTGGTGCTAGTTACTAGGAATATCAACTATTTAACCAATGTTTTTAACGAAAATTTAATATGAGAAGTATTTATATTTTTTTTTAAGTTATTACCTTTTTGGTTAGTACGAAATTCCCCAACCCTGACGATTAATATTCCCAATATTCCATGTATCTCTTTCGCTTTTTCCAGAGCCATCGGCTGCTGATAGCTAAAGCTTCTTTGTTATTTATGTTCAAGTAATTGAATTTAGTTTTCAAAAAATATTAACACTTTTTTTTAGTGATTCCAATAAATTTCATACAAAAAGCCCTCATCTAAAAAATGTAGTGAAAAAATATCAAATAACGATTTCACAAGCAAATTATAATTACACTCAAAATATTCTGTACGTAAAATTAACTGAAATTGTCATATAAAATAAATGAATATTCGATTAAAAACCGGTCAACTTATTATTCATTTAACTTTAACAAAAATATCATTTAATTTTAAATGTTAAAAAATTAACAGACTTAAATCTGTAAAAAATATTGCTTTTCTCTTTTATTTTGTTAGCTCAAAGAGAAATAGTATTGTTTGAATCAGTTAAAATTAAAATTGCTTAAAATTTTAAATGATTGTTCATTTAAGAATTATTATACGGAATACTTCTTGAATGAAATACATTCCGTTTCTTTAATAATATTGTGAATATACTTACAAATAAACAACGGACAATATTGAAAGCAACAGAAAATCCGTATTAATGTGTAGTTAGTTTTTTGAATGACTGTTAGAATCAGTTAAAAATAAATTTGCTTACATTTTTAAATGGTTATGCATTTAAAAATGACTGAACGGAAAACTTCTTGAACAAAATACATTCCGTTACTGTCATAATTTTGTCAGTGTACAGTTCATATTATGATCCACGGATGAAAAATATGATACATACAATTGTACTTTTTTTGGTACCATTACGACTTTGTTGGTACCGTGGTACTACCACGACTAATTTGGTACAATTTACATATCTTAATCAAAAGCTTACACCTAGTTCATAAAAACGTTTTATGCTTGAAAATTTTTGTTAATTTCCCAGTGAATCAGTTAATAAACATAAAATATTTCTGTGAATTATACGATCACATAATCAAAGATTTTGTGTCAACTTTTTATTACATACAGTATTCCAGTCAGCACTTCATGAAATTTTCGGATCGTTTCTTACTCCTCTGCTTGTTCTATATATTTATTTTGTAGTTTCTTTTTGAAAATGATTATTCTTTCGAGAGAAAACGGTTCTCTAGACCCAAATCTTTCAAAATAGTGTCTTATATCTCATATTTCTGCTAAATTATGACTCATTTAAGTAACGGACTTACAATTATTTGCTATAATTTTTCGCAACAGAAACATTTTTCATCGTTAGGCTGCCTTATATTTGATTCAAAAACAATCACGTTGAAAAAGGGTATAATAATTGATTTCCAAATACCGAAAAAGTTTTCAGTCAATGTCTCGTTGCCTCAATTTCAAACTACCACAAAATTTATTATCTTAAATTGTATGACTTTTTGAATAAAATTTAATCAACTGATTCCTAGATTTTTATGTATATAATATATTTTTGTTGTATACTTGTGTAGAGAAGTTTTTGAATTTCTATTTATAGAAATATAAAAAAATGGTACCGTCATGGTATGAAAAGTACATTTTATTTAGTTAATTGGTACAAAATCAAAATAGCCCTTTTCCATCCCTGTTATGATCAATACAGTTTCTGTTCCCTGATCCACCCTTTACAGCTCCTTTCTTGATCTACAATTGCATATTTCATGATTTCCTTATAAAATTTTAAAATTTTTCTCACACATGAGACATTCTACTGTCTGTAATGCCTGCGTAGAGAATGTGTGTCAAGTTAAATTTCGAAATTTATAACCCTAGATACGAACCATTCAATTGTTAACGATTAAGGCTATTAAATTAAAATAAAATTTAGTCGCCCACATATTCCCATTTTCCAGAAATCCATCCATCCTTTAGAAAATTCTATATATGAAATTTCACTAAAATGCAAACATCTCTATTACAAATCCAACTGTTAAGGTATATGGCCATTCGACGTGATAGAGTACCACAAGAGCTACAAAATAAAACAATTTTTAGTCGACCACATATTCCCCGGGTTATCCTCTTTAGAATTTTAAAATTTTTGTGTACAAAAAATAAAAGCTTATCGGCATAGCTATACCAAAGTATTAATATATTACGAAAGCAATGGATGTGGTTGTCTGTTCCGTAAATTTTTTTCAAGATTGGTTCAGAAATGTGACTAGTATTCCATTTGATATAAAAACACTCGGATTTTTCGTGCTTACCAGTGCTCTGCTAACGTACTTGGTTTGTGTCTAGGGTTATAAATTTCGAAATTTATCTTTACACGGGTTCGTAGAGAAACAATACCATATTCCGATTTCGATACGTTATTCTACTACCAAAACCCTTCCAAAAGTACATAAAGTCCAGACGATGGGTTTTTGAAAATTTCACTTTTGTTGATTAAATTAAATTTTAATGACTTAAATTGAATTGAATTAAATTTCCATGTACGAGGACTGTTTACAAAATAAAGTGAAATTTTTACGATAAATATTTATTAATTTATCAATTAGGTTCAAATACTATCCCCTCCATTCTATTTCCGGCGCTATGCACTGCATATGTAGAGGTCATCCCCTGAGTGCTGGTCCGAGTTCTAAAAAAAAAATCTATTTTGCCTTTATCGAAGTAGTGCCCCCTGATATGTGTGTGAAGACAAATATGTCGAGTTAAATATATTTATTTTTTATTATTTTTTTTTTTTGACGTAAGCAGTTACAAAACAACATATGTATTTAGCTGTAAAGTTAAATATGATATTATGACGTAACGAAATGACAATCAGTGAAGTTTTTTTGTATTAATATCCATATTTAATAAATTTTTTGAGCATTTATAATAAAATTGTATTAGAATATGATTATAGTTCATAAACTAAATTCCCAAAACAGAGTAGCCCTATTCACAATCTTGTGCAAATGGTCGTGCATCATTGCATTTGCAAAATAATTGTACTCTACACCAACAAAATACATTGAAAATGCTCTCAAATTCTGTCTCAATTTGCAAATGCTATAATGCAAGACCATTTGCACAGGATTGTGAATTGGGATATTATGTTAACTCTACGTGCATTTTATAATATTTATCATCTTGTATATGATCTTGGCCCCCGTTAGTCAAATAAGGAGTTGGAATGCATTGCCACTATGTACATACAAAATGATTACGAGAATGAATTCTATCACATACAACAATTGGAGTAGCGGAATTGAGTTTGTAAAAATATTTACAGGCCATGAAAGTTCAATTTACAGGCCTGCAAGTGTGTGTGATCTTGGAGGGATTTTGGCCCAAGTGGCCAATGGAGGAGTTGGCATGCATTGCCAGTATATAAAAAATGATTTTGGGGGTGCTTTCTATCACACACAATAATTGGAATAGCTAAATAGAGTTTGTGAATATATTTACAGGCCATGAAAGTGTGTATGATCCTGGAGGGATTTTGGCCCAAGTGGCCAAATAAGGAGTTGGTACACTGACAAAATTATGACAGTAACGGAATGTATTTTGTTCAAGAAGTTTTCCGTTCAGTCATTTTTAAATGCATAACCATTTAAAAATGTAAGCAAATTTATTTTTAACTGATTCTAACAGTCATTCAAAAAACTAAATACACATTAATACGGATTTTCTGTTGCTTTCAATATTGTCCGTTGTTTATTTGTAAGTATATTCACAATATTATTAAAGAAACGGAATGTATTTCATTCAAGAAGTATTCCGTATAATAATTCTTAAATGAACAAACATTTAAAATTTTAAGCAATTTTAATTTTAACTGATTCAAACAATACTATTTCTCTTTGAGCTAACAAAATAAAAGAGAAAAGCAATATTTTTTACAGATTTAAGTCTGTTAATTTTTTAACATTTAAAATTAAATGATATTTTTGTTAAAGTTAAATGAATAATAAGTTGACAGGTTTTTAATCGAATATTCATTTATTTTATATGACAATGTATACATTGCCAGTATATACAATATGATTATGGGAGCGTTTTATTGTGAGAAGATACATTTTGTAAGATAAATACGTTCCACACCTCTATTATATCATATTTCACATGATGTTAAAAAACAATTTCGAAAATTAGAATTTTAAAATATCATGTCCAATTATCAATTACACCACGTTGTGATAATAAACACTTTTACTTAATAAAAGCTTAGTTTTAAGTACCTCAAATTATACGGCCATAATCTCTCTATAAACATTAACAACACAACAAATACGAAAAAAAAGTATTAAACCTTTTGTAGTTAAGCCCTCATAAATTGAGATGAAATTACTTTAAATCGTTTTATTTACATACAAATTTAAGCACTGGCACTCTTGCCCGCCACACTTATGCAGCAAATGACTAACATCTCACTTCTAATTGAACGAAAACTTTCAGGTTGTCAGCAAGTTTTTGTCTGCATACCTAAGACGTGGGCATGTTAAATGCATGCATAAATGTGAAAACAATTAGTGAAAACCTTTTTCTACTAATTGTCCCATTCCCAAGGGCCGCATCTGTGCTGCTTACGAACTACACATGTGAGCAAATGAACACACTAATGAAAATGTGAAAGAACTCTATAAATATCATTCTTACAAACTATTTCTAGTGAAACATACAACAAACAACAGCAGACGTAAACGCAGAAAAGTCTTTGCGAGACAAAAACAAGTAAAAACGTTATATTCGACCGGGTCGAATCGTAAATACCCTCTAAATATTTGGTAAGTAATTTAAAGTGTTTAACTTGGTGGGACAGAGTTCCTTTAAGAAATCTCTGTACCCAAATTTAAATCTCTATTTTGACAGAGTCATTCCGGGAAGGGCCGTGGGGGAGACGTGCCACCTTTGAAAAATCAGAGAACATCGGAGCTTCTAATAGGCTTAAGTAAAACAAATTTTTCAATATTAACATAAATATAATATCGTACGACAAGGTCACATTAAGGGAGCGGGGTCCAAAAATAGAATATAGTGTTTTCCATAGACGGACGTACGGGCATTGCTACATCGTTTCAGACTTCATCACTGATCAAGAATATATATACTTTGTGGGGTCCACTTCTTTTTGGAGGGCATTAAAATTGTATTTTGTCGGGGTCTCTCTGGCAAGGGCTGTGGGGAGATATTTCACCTTTGCCATGAAAAACTAAAAATAAATTTTTGGGGTTAATCAAGTGTAAAATATTTTTTAAATTTTGTTTTTTTTTTTTTAGTTTTTTTATAGAATCTTTTGGTGGGCAAAGCGGGTGGAGATGGGTAAAGGAGAGGAGGAACAGGTTACGTCTAAAAATTTTATTTTAAAGGAATGTACGCTTAAGTATGTGGGTGCTGTTGGCTGAAGTAGTAGAACACGAGACTATGAAGCGGAGGGTCGTGAGTTCGAGCCCGCGCTGAGTCATGAAATATTGTGTTGAATTCTTCTGATCAGCATTAGTGCGTGGTTGTGTTCATTGTTGCCAGCCTGTTTCAATGATGGAGGCATAGTCACTGGTCACTGAACATAATTGGCAGCGACTGACACTATCATGTACTAAAAGCAGAGTAACAGCACCCACCTTCGTCGGCCCTGTAGCAAAAATTAGCCGGCGAAGTAAAAGGTTGAAATAGCTACAAAAACAACTGTCTATCTTCTCATCTTTCCTAATCTGTCCCCTCAATACTATGCCCTCGTTTTCAGTTCCGGCGCAATGCTGCATATATAGGGGTCATCCCCTGAGTGCTGGTCCGAGATAAAAAAAAAAAGTAATATAATTTGTTAAATGTTTACACTATTTTTGCATATAATAACGCCCACAAAAAGGAGGCGGGGTCCAAAAATAATTTTTATTTTATTTTATGGCTCCAAGTTTAACGCCTTGGACCTTCTTTGACATAAAAAAATATCATTGGCTTAACAAAATTAGACAAAAAATAACTTAAAAAAATTTATGTTCTTTTTTAGAGGTTGATTTAGTTCTTCTAAGGGGAACTTTTTTCCCTCTGGCCCGATTCAGCCCATTTACGAACTTGACCTGTGCTATCCTCCAAAATATATTTATACCAAATTTCAAGAGTCTGGCTCTTTTCGTTTGGACTGAATCATAATTTCCAAAGACGGACGGACATGCTCAGATCGTCTTAGATTTCATCACTGAAAAAGAATTTATATACTTTATGGCGTCTCAGATGGATATATCGCTGCGTTACATACGGAATGACAAAGTGAATATATCCTCCAATTCTTTTTTGGAGGGTTAAAAAAAAAAGTGTGAAAACGGCGTCATGTTGTTTGGCTTTGTATTGGCAGGCATTCGTTTAGGGATGTATTACAACAAGGAAATACCTAAATAAGAGCTGTAAGATAAATTGCCACTTTTTATCTACTTCTTATTTCACCGTGGCGTATGTAAAAGCACAGCTAATGCAGAGTTTGGGGTTTTAAGGAAGTGGTATTAAAGAGCAGGGCAAAAGGAAGTGTAATTAAATTAATTAATTGATTGAACAGATTCTTCTATTTCTATCGGGGATATATTTGCCATTAGCTTTTGGTTGTCTTGAGATCAGAAACTAAGGCAGCGAGATGTTCGAAAACCAACTAAAGACTAAAACAGATATTAAGTACAGCAATTCATTGTTTAGAACTATTAATATGTTTCCTGTTAATTGACATTTATACACGAGTATCCTTAGGAAATTAATTAAGTAAAAGGAGCAAAATATTGTAACTCTCAAAACTAAGATAAATTAAATAAAATATTTTTGCACTTGAGTTTGTTTAACTTGTGGCAGCACAGAAAAACAAGCAACTTTAAGTTGCACACATCGTTAAATCAATTGCAACATGCCCCATAAATGTTCATCTTCAATCGAATAATAAACTTGAAAACTTTTGCATTCGCATGGAAATACTTTTATTTTTAATTATTTCTTTTTTTTCACATAAAGTAATTAAATTAAAGTGTTTAAAAAAAAATATGCTTCTGTTCGGATGGTGAACAAGTGGTGCCTGTACGTCTGTTAGAGATACTGAAACGGATACGTACAATTCGTTAAAATGGAATTGTAAATTGCAAAGGCCACAGATGCGGTTATCACTGCAATTATTTGTGAGTCCTAATTAAGAATTTTTTCCGACTGACTAAGTGGAAAATTCATTGTAATATTTATTTTTTTGTGTGTTAAATTTTATTTTATCAACAACACTTACTTTTTCCTGCCGTTATAATATTCTGTGAACTGATCTTTTTTTTCCTTTCATTTTTGTCCATCTACAGCAAAGTTTGTAAGTTTGTTTGTTAACTAAGGAAACCGACAAACACATTGAAATGTTCACGTACATTTGACAGTTGCTGTTTAAAGTGCCACATAGGCTGACTCTTCCACTTACAAATACATGCATACATGCATATCCGTACATATTCACACACACGCATACCGTAGGCAACGATGATTACGGGCTTGTAAAAGTTGAGCGGGCAACAATATGAAGGACAGCCCACATGGACAATTTATAAAACTTCTAATATATCTACCCAAACAAGAGAGCACCTACGAACTCCTACCAGACACACACATCAACACCCACACACACACGATAATTTCCTGCAATAACAAGTTCTAAAGTTGTACCTTCAGTCATTTGCAGTTGATTGCAAAACACAAAACTTGTACAACTGAGGATTATACGACAACGAGGATTGTCTTAAAAGTTTTAATTTTTCATTTTTGTAATCAAACTACAATCCAGTTAAATCATCAGCCTCATAGATAGCAGCCAGCCTGTGTAGGTATTTGTATAGGGAGTTTTTTTATAAAGTGACACAAATTTAAATCATAATACAACAAGGGAATATATATTCACTGTCTAGCCCACGACGTCACTCGATACCGTTCTATCGAATAAATATATTTAAAACAAAATCAACATTTTAGAATTTGTTTTTATTTCAAATTTATTTACTCAACAGAACGATATCGAGTGGCATCGTGGGCTTGGGCAGTTAATATCAATGGAACGGGTTTTATTGGAAGGAAAATTTTGTGAAATTAATGTTTAAATATGATTTCTGCCATGTGGCCGCCTGGAGCACCAATTTTCTACAAGTAAACAAATCTTCCATAAAGTGAAAGGATATAATCGCAGTTGCTGAGAACGGCGACGAATTGATTGATTAGGACCATCTTCAATGCTTTCCCGTACTTCAGTGCGCACAGTTCGGCGTCTCAGGGGATGCACATGATCAGTAACAGTAAATGTGGACCGAAAACGATCTATTGTTCTTCGCATTAGCCGCTCTAAAGGACGATTATGTACGCCATAAAATGGAATGTTCTGGTGTAAGTCGATTCATAAAGAAATTACAAAGCAAACTAAACAAAAAGCAACTATCAGCTGTTAAATGGGTGCTCAAATAAAGCAGTGATGCCAACTCAAAGTTGTGACATTCTAAAAAAAACATGTTTTATATCGATGGCTTAATGTAAAAAAGCGTAACTCGGTCTCTGTTATTTTACAGAGGAAACAAAAACACAAACGAAATGACGTAGTTTTTTCAAATTTTGACAGGAGTCAGATTTTGACAGCTGCATGTTGACAAGAGAAGTGTTGCGATTCCAATTAAGAGACGGAAAATTCCGTAAGTCAAGGTGTTATTGATCTAACCTCGTATAACAGTTTTCTTTTTAACTCTAATCCTTAATTAATATTTATCATTGACCATATTGTTATTTGGTTCTAGTATTATAACAAATTACTAATCAACTTCAAGTAGACCATCAGGATCCTTAATAAGATCCTTTATATCCGCATCCAACGGCTTCAAGATTTTCACGTCACATCAACCGCTTAACGATTAACCGACTGAATACTCTACTAATTGCTTAAGCACACAAAAACAGCAGCATAATATTATACTATTTTTAAAATACAATCAAGTTTAATGCTATTTACAAAACCAAATTTCCCTGTAGACGTAATTTATTATCTAAAACAAAAATACAGAACAAACAAAAAAGCAGAATAATAATGACGTACACAATAAAAACTCAAGGCCTTGAAAACTTTTAAATGCATGTCATTTAAAATGCTGTTTGAAACAGTAAATTCACTTGATAAATTACGTCACTTGTTCAGCGGTATTATTGCAAAACTAAATAACGCAGTTGTCATTGTTTAAAATGGGATGAAAAGAAAATTAATGCAGCACAATTGAGCTGATCTTCAGGACAAGCGCGTGACATTTTTGGAATTATTACTTTAGCAACTCATTTATGTGTGTCAAGATTTGTTATATTTAACATCTTAAGGATATAAAATTAAAACAAAAATGTTTTTCTTTTAATTGCAATAAATTTATTTCGTATTGAAAACCTTTAAAAATGGATCTACATCCGTGTTGCAAATATTTTATTTTTACAGAGCATTTTGAGAAGAAAATAGAAAAAAGTGGATTTCGTGTGCTCATTAAGCATTAGTTTTTGCGGAAAAATCCATCATTCAAATCGAGGCTAAGCTTGACAAATATTATGGGAACTCTGCATCATCCGTCCATTTCTATGATAAAGTGCATTTAAATTACTGCATTTCGATGTGGCCCGGAGGATGCCAGACGTTCTGGATGCCCAGTTGAGGTCTCTACATCCGAAACAATTGAAAAAATTCACGATGTGGTTTCAGCCGATCGCAGATTGAACGTGAGAGAGACTGTGGAAGCTATGGGTATCTCATATGGCTCAGTGCTTTCAATTTTGAATAATCGCTTGAGTACAAGAAAGCTTTCTGCCAGGAGGGTGACGCGTTTGCAATTTTCATGGCAAAAAATCCATGAATTGGGCTACGAATTACCCTTTTATCCACCCTATTTTCCAGATTTAACCCCAAGTAATTATTTTTTGTTCCCAAAATTGAAGAAATGGTTCGGGGGAAAGTGAATTGACTCCAACCACGAAATCATCTCACAAACAAATGTCTATTTTAAGGACTTCGACAAATCTTATTGTTCGGAAGTAATAAGAAATAATGTATGTGAAGGTAAATATGTCAAGTTGAACATGTTTTAACGTAAGCAGTTACGAAATAACATATTCAGGTGTGAAGTTAAATATGTTGTGACGTAACGAAGTGGCAATCAGTGAAGTTTTTGTATTAAAATCCATATTTAATTAATTTTTTGAGCATTTATAATAAAGGTATATAACAATACGATTATAATTCATAAACTGAAGCTTCAAAATAGAGTATTTTAACTCTTCGTGCATTTCATAATACATATTTATCATCCTGTAAATGATCTTGCAGGGATTTTGGCCCAATTGGCCAAATAAGTAGTGGCATGCATTGCCAGTATAGACAATCTCATTATGGAAGTTTATGAATTATAATCATATTGTAATATAATTTTATTATAAATGCTCAAAAAAAACATTAAAAAAAAAACTTCACTGGTTGCCATTTTGTTACGTCATAACATATTTAACTTCACAGCTAAATATGTTGCTTCGTAACTGCTTACGTCAAAACATGTTTAACTCGGCATGTTTATCTTCACACACGTTAAAAAATATGGAGAAACGTTAGACTATGTGCACAAGGACAGAAAATAAGAATTTAGAAATGAAATTTTTGTTGAAAGATCAGGCCTAAGGTTTTCCACAAAACAAAATTAACCGAAAATATTACTAGTCTTAAGACCCAGAATAAATTACATCAGTAATCAAGTGGTATAATGGAATATTTTATATGTAAAGAAAAAAAACCAGGAAAAGGACAGAAAATTGGATGGTGGAAAATTACTAAGGACTGCTTTTGACTTCTTAAAAATCTGCTATAAAAGCAAGGAGTTTTTTATTAAAGCTTTAGAAAAAGTTGTTTAAATCCTAAGCATTTGATCAAAATTTTATTACTAACAGATAAATTTTTGGAAACCTGTGGAAATTACACTGCTCAGCAGCAAAATTAATTTTAAATAAAACTATGTGGACTATAGTATATGGACTTCGATGCGCTAAACTCAAATCCGTTTTCTGTTTTTTTCCATCAGGTCGGGATGTTTTTATAGGCCTGGCAAATTTTTCCCCCTAAATTAGTCAGGTACGGGGACATATTTCACCCATCCGATTTTCAAAAGTAAAACAGCCGAAGATGTGTAACAAAATTGTATTTATTTTAGTCGAATATAATTTTTCTCTATCTCTTATAGTTTTGGAATTGTTCAGATATTAATGGAGAAAAAAATTTTTTTTCGTGGAAAATTCGTAATTTTTTTTTTCAGTTTAAAAATTTAATTAAAAAAAGATAAAGCTAATATTCAACTTTTTACACATTTAAAATAAAATAAGCTATAAACCATAAAAATCGGTTAAAAAATGTGGATTTTATTGTCAATTTACCGCAGGTATCCATCAAAATCCCTATAGTCCTCATAGTTTTATTTAAAGGAGAGACAAAAAATTATTTTTTGCTGGGCAGTGTTATTATCGTATATCTTATTTTATTACTATGTTTATGTTTATCAATTTGGTCTTTTACTAATAAGATTTTAAAATAATGAATAACATAAGTGTTTTAAAAATAAATTGATCTATGAAAATGTATTTAACCGGTTACCCGACTCTTCATTAATTCAATAATTACTGCGCTTATGCATTAAACATATTCACGACGAGAAGCTACCGCCTACACGATTACAGAAATAAAATACATGTGTTATATGGGAAATATAGCACGGACAACAACCTGTCGTCTAACTGTGAAAATAATCATTCCCATATAAACACATGTATTCTATTTCTGTAGTTGGTAGTCTGCTGTCGTGAATGTGTTTAAGGCATTATAGGGAATCGCCTTTTACACTAGCCAAACAAGTACAATTGTTTCATGTGCAAGTACACATTTTTAATTTTAAAATAAAGGGTGTTTTTATAAGAGCTTGCTGATAAAACACATGCCAAGTTATGAAATGGCCAAAAAAAATTTTTATTTGGTAGATAATTTCTTGTCATTTAACATTTAAATATAATTTCGGGCATATGGCCGCCACGACTATTTTGCACAAAGGTCATTCTGGAGGTCCAATTTTCGACCACCTTTTCAAGCATTTGAGGGCGTATTTCAGCAATGACACGTTGAATACTGGTTTCCAAAGCGTCAATCGTTGCTGGTTTATCCACGTAAACCAATGATTTCAGGTATCCCCACAAAAAATAATCGAGTGGCGTCAAATCACACGAACGCGGAGGCCAATTCACCAGTCCATTTCTCGAAATAATGGTGCCGTTGAAATGTTCTTTCAATAAGTCCATTGTTTCGCCCGCAGTATGACAAGTGGCACCATCCTGTTGAAACCACATTTCGTTTACATCCATATCTTGAAGTTTTGGCACCAAAAATTCATTGATCATGATTCTGTATCGATTTTCATTCACGGTAACGCGTCGTCCTTTCTCATTTTTAAAGAAATAGGGAACGATGATTCCACCAGCCCATAGACCGCACCAAACAGTACATTTATCGGGATGCATTGGTAATTCTTGAACGGCGTGTGGATTATCTTTGCTCCAAATACGGCAATTTTGCTTGTTGACATATCCATTCAACCAAAAATGCGCCTCATCACTGAAGAGAATTTTGCGGTAGAAAAGCGGATAAACATTTTTAATTGAACACTGTTTTTGAAAATAAATTTCCACGATTTGGAAGCGTTGTTCTGGAGTTAACCTGCTCATGATGATTTGTCAAACAAAACTGAGTAGAGACGTCACTTTAAACTGTCAAAACAGCTGTCAGACAACAGAGTGATTCGTATAAAAAAAAACTTCATAAAAAACACCTTTTATGTCTTTCGCACCATTTCTTTAAACTGGCAATTTTTAAAGTCTTAATATAATTATTCAAATTAAAGGAAATACTTTGGTTTAAAGTCCAATTGTTTTCGACAGTAAACAATGCTTTAGAACTATTTACTTTTATCTTAAATATAATTATATTATTTTATATTTCCCAAAACATTTCAGCAACACACACAGACACACATTTAAATAAATTTCTCAACTCAATTAAAATCGCAACTTTGCCAATCACACCATTTCTTGTTGGCAACTGTCGTTCTCATTGTTCACTGACTTCTTTAACGGATATATTCAATTAAAATTAACTTTTCGTTGTGAAAACAAGTCATTTAAATGGTAATTTTAACGATTTTTGTTTCAAAGTTGTTGCTGCTTCATTAACTACCAAATAAATATTTTCCACTGAATAAACATCTGACGCTTTTGGAGCGCGATGTAGTCTCCTTTGGATAGATGGATATACATCTATTGGCTATTTGTATTCAGCAAGTTCTTTTTTGCTTGTCATGTTCAGTATTCAGTGCATTTATTAGGGGTTGTTTAAAAATAAAAATAGTATTTAGAATATTAGGGAAGAAACAAAGACTAATTAAGATTCAGTTGACAAAATTTGTTTGCAAGATGTGATGTTCCTTGAAAACTTATCAATGGGAACAGCAAAAACTTTTTGCAAGGCCAGTTATTAATGCTTCATCAGTATGTATTTATTTCTTTTAACCAAAAAAACATCTGGACATATTATTTTAATGAGATTTTAGAAACTCTGTAGACTGGACTGAGTATTATAATTCTCAAAATCAATTGCAATTCATTAAAAAACATTTCGAAACAGTTCTTTTGAATTATCTATATATTTCTATTTTTTGTCATTATTGCATTTTTTTTGTTTACTCTATTCAATTGTTGCTCTTAAACTTGAAATCTATGCCACGTTTCTCTACTCTTGGCATCATAATAGTTTTCACAAGATGAATAAAACAAAATATTCATTCATTGTTTTTCGATTTATCATAAAATGTCTGCATTTCATTGTGAACGTTTTTTTATTGGAATATTCTAATCGATCCAGTTGACAAAGACAACAATCAGATAAAAGAATTTTTCATATTATTTCACAAAATTTATTAAATTTATTTCAGATATTCTCATGAATTAATGCTGCAAGAAAAACAATCACACTTCTCATATCGAATAGAAATTGTTTCTTGTTTTTTCATATCCTCCAAAGGAGAACCCAGTCAGGATGTGGAAGATTGTTTCACCAAACTGAGTCTTTTTCGATTACCTTAGGTGATCTAAAACTGATTAATCAGTTCTGCGCTTAAAATAAGACTCGAAAATGATTCCCAGAAATACTTAGAAAGTGATTTAAAAAAAAAACAAACACAAACAGCAGGCTCGTGCAGTAAAAAAAAACGTTATATAAATAACTACCACAAACTGTCTCGAAATTGATCAGAAGCGCGAATCATAAAAGACTCCCTTAGAAGAGTCGCGGCTAGGGTACCATTTTCTGCCGAATGAACAGTCTTTTTCGACTCGAAAACGAGCGCATAAATGCTTATTTTAATCGTGCGAAGGAGTCGAAAAAGACTCGAATATGATCATTAATTTGATAAAATGCTGACTGGGAATTGGGGTGTATATTCAATTTGTCATTCCGTGTGTAACGCAGCGAAATATCCTTCTGAGACCTCATAAAGTAAAAAAGAAAATTCTTGTTGAAAAAAAAAACGAAGTTTTTGTTGAAAAACCCTTTACTTATGAGAGGCTGTGACTACTCTCTACGGCGTTGGCTATAGCATGAGGCTTTCGGAAATTGTTAATAGCTAAAGAAAAAAAGTACAGTTGTGTTGTATTTTTGATATTGTGTTGAAGTGACGTTGAATAATAGTTACAGAATAAGGGGTACTATTTCAATTTTACAATGAAAGCATACATGTATGTGCTGTGAATCGCACGATTATAGAATCACATGCCACTTGAAAAACGCCAATTTTCTTAAAACGATTTTGAGCGATTGCGAACTCCAGCACACCAATTTTGTGACTTCAAATCGAAAACGCTTTATTTCATGCGATAAGCGATTTCCATCACATGGACGATACATAATTCGGAGACTCAGCTTTGGTATCAATAATTACTAGAATTCTAGTTGCAAGAGTTGACGCTGTTCTTTTCTCTTAAGTTCACAATCGCAAGGTGTTGCTAATTGTTGTTCTGAAAACAACAAAATTCGAGCAACTTTTTAATATCCAAAAGCCTATTTAAGGCAATGAAAATCAATAAGACGTTTTATGGCCGTGTAATGAAACTCGCCATAATAACGGCTCCACTCCAACAGCAATTGATCAATCTACGGACAGGCACACATGATATTATTTACTGATTCAATGGCAAACGATTTACGAAAAATATTTTGGTAACTGATCGAATCGCCGCTGTAATTGAAATGAGATTTCCCTTGTTAAGGACAGAACAAATATTTTTTATATTTATAGCAGCGAATACTTGTAGAATACATTATTATTTCAAATAAATTAATTAGAAAACTATGAATAATTAAACTCGTGAACCCCAAGGAATTAGTACGAGGCTGTGTGTATGTAGCCATAATACACAACAACAAAGCCTTTGAAGAAATTTGCAAATTTAGGAAGCAAGACTTGTTAAATACCCAATAAATATATTTTATTATAGCCGTCGTCTAGTTATTGAGTTTGCCAAGAATGTAAATATATTTGGAATTACTTCATATACGATTAAATTATTATGGAGACAAATAAAATGTCTCAACAATTAAATTTTAATAAAGTCAAAGATGTAAATTTGGGTTTGGCAAATTTTAACAAACTTGTAAATTCAATTGAAAAATACTATTTGTTTAATGTCTCAAGGAAAGCAGTATTATTGACTTAAATGTTTAACATATTACATATTATATATTTACGTAAGTAAGTTGAAATGTTGAAAAGTTAATTTTATAAATAAAATATATTTGAATAAATTTACAAATAAATTGTAATTACTTTTACAATTTAATATTTCCTTTTACCAAATTCGTATCCTTCTTATCCTGTGAAATTAAATTCTTTGTAGTTTGCTGAAGAGTATTTTTTATAATACAAAAACAAATGAAATTCAATACAATCTATAGGTATTTGTTTAATACAACAAGTGTCATTTTCAGTTAGATTTAAACATTTTTAATCTGCTATAAAAAGATTTATAGGAGTTAGATTTTTAAATAAAAAGGCATAAAATAAATATTTTAAGAGATATTTCTACTGTGTAGCGAGATTTTCGTCTATACATGAATTGTTTGTGCATACAATATCTTTCGACATTTCATTTATTTTTTTTAAGTAGAAGTTTGTCAAACATTTAATGTGTGTGAAGATAAATTTAAATTTATATTAGCGAAGACGCAAACCGAAAGTTAGAATAAAATTTAACTAGATTCATTTGGAAGCCAAAATCTTGGAACTGAAGCCAGTTCAGCCCAAACTATTGAATAGAAATTATGGCCCAAGAAATACTTAATAAATATATACTTAAGGTATGTGCTGAATGTCTAAAATATGGAAAAACAGTTATTTAAAAAATTCCTGGACCCATCTCCATTGTCCCACAATGACCGAAAACCTATCCATCCAGGAAAATATTTTTTTTTTAAAACAATGTTTTCACACTATTTTATATTTTAGTACATCATTAAGTATATATTTATTAATTATTTCTTGGACAATAATTTCCATGACCTTAATCAAATTTTACGCCAAATGTTAAGTAAAGGGTGTTTTTTATGAAGTTTTTTTTTATACGAATCACTCTGTTGTCTGACAGCTGTTTTGACAGTTTAAAGTGACGTCTCTACTCAGTATTAGTTGGCAAATCATCATGAACAGGTTAACTCCAGAACAACGCTTCCAAATCGTGGAAATTTATTTTCAAAAACAGTGTTCAATTAAAAATGTTTATCCGCTTTTTTACCGCAAAATTCTCTTCAGTGATGAGGCGCATTTTTGGTTGAATGGATATGTCAACAAGCAAAATTGCCGTATTTGGAGCAAAGATAATCCACACGCCGTTCAAGAATTACCAATGCATCCCGATAAATGTACTGTTTGGTTCGGTCTATGGGCTGGTGGAATCATCGGTCCTTATTTCTTTAAAAATGAGAAAGGACGACGCGTTACCGTGAATGGAAATCGATCATGATCAATGAATTTTTGGTGCCAAAACTTCAAGATATGGATGTAAACGAAATGTGGTTTCAACAGGATGGTGCCACTTGTCATACTGCGGGCGAAACAATGGACTTATTGAAAGAACATTTCAACGACAACATTATTTCGAGAAATGGACCGGTGAATTGGCCACCGCGTTCGTGTGATTTGACGCCACTCGATTATTTTTTGTGGGGATACCTGAAATCATTGGTTTACGTGGATAAGCCAGCAACGATTGACGCTTTGGAAACCAGTATTCAACGTGTCATTGCTGAAATACGCCCTCAAATGCTTGAAAAGGTGGTCGAAAATTGGACCTCCAGAATGACCTTTGTGCAAAATAGTCGTGGTGGCCATATGCCCGAAATTATATTTAAATGTTAAATGACAAGAAATTTTGTACCAAATAAAAAATTTTTTTTGGCCATTTCATAATTTGGCATGTGTTTTATTTAAATTTCAGATCAGCAAACTCTTATAAAAACACCCTTTAGTTAACAGAGCCCTGTTAACTGCAGAATAGGTTTGGTACAGCATTCGGTTTGCGTCTTCGCTAATATAAATTTAAATTTATCTTCACACTCATAAACATTTTTGCCTTGTATTTAATTGAGCTCATACAAGCAGATGAGCCTGCCCTATACGGCACGCGGCTCAACCACACCGCCATTATCAATTCAATCAGTTCTAAAAGCGCTAAACGCCGTGAGCTATTATATTTATTATTTTCTAGCCCCTAAACAATTTATTTAGAGATTTTTAGTTTAAAGCAATAGTCATGACCAAATAAACTGTTCAACTTTTTCATGGTGTCAAAAGTTGTTTACATTTTCGGCCATCATTATAATGTTTGTTTATGTTTTATGGACGTTTGTTTACTATGCCAATTTTTTGTTATTGTCAAAAAGTACTAATGCAACACAGCCAACACGTTTTTCTTGATGCTGTGTGTAGTCACATGTTTTTGACAAAATGGAAAAATTTTACACAAACAAAATGCTTGTTATTACTTTTTTTTGTATTGTTGTACATACTAATGAGATGACCTGGTAGTTTGGCCACGGCAACAGTCTTCTAAAAAACAAATGACTAAACCAAGAACTATTTAAGCAAATGAACAATTTACACCTTTGCTTTAATTTATAAATCACAAGAGTTTAGAACAACAACAACAAATATCACATACTAATAAGAAAACAAATATTCTTCTATATATTAATTGCATATGTTAAGTCTTTTAAAGAGAAGTTGCCAAACACCTGAATCAAATAACAAGAGATCACAAGCGTTAAAAACACTGTAAAACACGAAAAAAATATTATAGGTTCCGAAATCAGTACTGCTAGTTGGATGATTATAAAAAAAATATTCTTAACATTCCACATTTGAATTTAATATAAATTCTTAAAAAAATAATTCGCAGATTTGAACTTGAACCTAAATAAAAAAAATTATTATTTTATGAAACGAAATTAATCCTTCGAATAATAAAATATACATTCATATTTAATAATTGAAAGCATTTTGCATATTTAAAATCAAGAATGAAATTACCAAAATGGCAACGTTGATGTTGACTGACATGAGAGAGAAAAAAGAAGATATTCTACATCTCAGTTTCTTTTTTACACTTCACACAATTTCAAGCCGCAGTCAATGAACTTTTTTATGAATAACTAAAAATAACAAAAGTCAATAACATCAATAATAGCAATACATTCGTAGTATGTGTATGTGTGTATGTATGTAAACACATACTTACATTTAATATGTATGTATGCGCGTGTACTAAATAAGTATGCCAAACAAAATGACGTATTTTATTACCAATTCTATTTTACGATGAACTACAGCGAGCAATATTATTATTAAAAAGCAATTCATTCGTTCTACTAAAATCTTAAGCAGAACAAAATTTGAATAAAAATGAATGTGAATTACTGTTTTATGAATTTTATAAACGAATTTGCATTAACTTAATTCAAGACTTCAGTTATTGGAACAAAAAGGATAAAATATATTAATTTTACAGTATCTCGCAAAATAAATGACACAAAATAGAAATATTACAATACAAATCACAGTCGACTCGCGATAATGTGAAATTCTACTGGACCAGGGAAAAGCTTTATATAATCGAGAATTCAAATTATCAAGATGGAGGAGGTATAGAAATTCAAATTAACGAGAATCTGATTAGGCGCCGCAGCTGGCACTGCCAACATGTCACTGTGATGGTCGTGGGCTCGATTTCCTGCCATAGAGCATTCGTGTTTTTCGCAGACAAGCAGACAGCATCCAGGGCATTAAAACTAAATTTTGGTTTTTATTTATTTTTTTTTATATTTCCCCTTATTCTGTAACTATTTGTCGACATCAATGTCAATACAATACAAACAATACGATAGTTACATACCCGCTGTGGTGAACAATCTTTTGCTGCTGACGACCTCAAACTGTTCCCTAAGTGATAGAAAATAGGAGGAGTCTGTTAAAAATAAACAATTAATGGAGATGAAGCGTAAATAGTTATCCTATTTTTAATATTGTGTTGACGTTAACGTCGACAAATAGTTACAGAATAAGGATAATTGTTATTTTATACCAAACGCAGCACAATAAAATAATTGAAATAGAGCATAAAATAATTGAAATAGACCATGGGTGCTGGTGGCTGAAGTAGTAGAACACGAGACTATGATGCGGAGGGTCCTCAGTTCGAGCCCGCGCTGAGTCATGAAATATTGTGTTGAATTCTTCTGAACAGCATTAGTGCGTGGTTGTGTTAGTTGTTGCCAGCCTGTTTCAATGATGAAGGCATAGTCACTGGTCACTGAACATAATTGGCAGCGACTGACACCACCATGTACTAAAAAAAAAGCAGAGTAACAGCACCCACCTTCATCGGCCCTGTAGCAAAAATTAGCGGGCGAAGTAAAAAAGGTTGAAATAGCTACAAAAATAACTGTCTATCTTCTCATCTTTCCTAATCTGTCCCCTCAATACTATCCCCTCGTTTTCAGTTCCGGCGCAATGCATTGCATATATAGGGGTCTTCCCCTGAGTGCTGGTCCTACTCCTAAAATAAAAAAATAAAACCGAAAATTTTAAATTCCATAAAATTTTTTCAGACATTTTTTAAAGAACCTGTCAAACAGTTCAAATGCTCGAAATATTAAAACTACCGAAATTTAATTCATCAAGAGTCTACTGCATTTATAGTCAGTCCGAATGTGAATAACAATTCATCGAATAAAACTAGTTTTTTCATCTCTTATACAAGAATTAAATATCTGCTGAAACAGAAATATTATCTGTCTGTTCGCCGATGTCGAAAGCTATCATTCAATCGAATAAATAACATTTAAAACAAATTTAAAAAATTGTTTTTGTTTTAAATCTTATTTATTCGATCGAACGATAGCTTTCGACATCGGCGAACAGACAGTATGACTTCTCCTATAATAATTAAAATTAATTTTTAATTAAAACAAAATTCAAACAGGAAAATAAGGAAACTGTTTAACATTTCTTCAAAGAAAGAACATAAACAACTGCATTTATTTGATAATAAACTTAAGTCAAAATGAAAATAAAATAAAAATTTTATAATAAACACACATATATATATTTTTTTTTATCAAACACACAACAGTCGTCACAATATTTTTGTTATCGAATCTAAATCGTTTGTGTTTAATCTTAAATGTCTACATGGAAATTTATACAAAAATAGACGCCACAAAAATTTTATTACATTTTTATCTGTACGGCGAGTTTGTTCCCCCCCCAAAAATATTAAAAATTTAATAATAAAATTAATTACACATGTTGTAACACGATGGTTTAAGCGTATTCTTAAATCAAGAAGCATTTAATGCTGTTAACCAGAAAATTTCTGTTAACAGTTATTAGATAATGGATTTTGTTAATTTAAATTCTCTGAGAGCGAGATATGCCATTAAAAGTTTTAACAAGGTTACCAGTATTTCTTTATATCTTATCCTCAATTTTAAATTTTTCATCTCCAAAATTCCCCAATGTAGATATTTTCGTATCTCTAAAATCTGCACAGTTCATAATATACACAATCCTAATATTTCTAAGCAAAAAAAAAAATAGATATATTAATCAATTATCGTGAATATTTTCCCTCGAAATATTTCCTTTTTCCCCAAAGTTGCAAATCGTAAATTGTTTCCACGTGAAAAGATAATTATTCTCATGAGTTCTGTTCCAAAAATTATGTGACATTCTCACAAGCATTTTTATGGGTAACCAGTGTTACCAAATGTGCAGATTTACATGTGTGTTTTTTGCAGTTTTTGAAGTTGCCAGCATTTACTAGAAATACAGTTTTTATTTCAAATTTATTCGAATAAAACAGAGAAGCAAAGAGCCAGACCCTTGAAATTTGGAATAAATATATTTTGAAGGATAGCACAGGTTAAGTTCTGAAATGGGCTAAATGGAATCAGAGGGGAAAAAAAGTTCACCTAAGAAGCACTAAACCAACCTCTAAGAAACAACATAATTTTTTGTAATTTTGTTAAGAATATGATATATTTTTAAGTCAAAGAAGATCTAACGCGTTAAACTTGGAGGCATAAAACAAACAAAAAACTAATTTTTGGACTCCGCCCCTATTAGTGGGCGTTATTATATGAAAAATAGTTTAAAAATTTAACAAATTGTTTTACTTAAGCCTACATTCCTTAAAAAATAACATTTTTAAGCTTTAATGACGAAGCTGAGACGTAACCTGGTACTATCTGCCCTACCCCCTCCTCCACCTTTGCCCCCTAAATGACCCTATCAAACAACAATTTTTTTTTATTTTTTATTTAATTATCCAAAACATTTATTTTTAGAGTTTTATGACAAAGGTGAAATGTCTCCTCCACAGCCCTTGCTAGAGCGACCCCGTCAAAATACAGTTTTAATACCCTCCAGAGAAAATTGGACCCCATAGAGTATATATATATTCTTGATCAGTGATGAATTCTAAGACGATCTAGCAATGCCCATACGTTCGTCTGTGGAAAACATGATGTATTCTATATTAAATTGAATTAAGATTCTATAGGCTAATTGTTCGAAATTTGTTTTTAAATCTCAGAAAGACATGATAAATATTCCAAGGCACAAAGGAAAGTCAACATCAGTTTTATTCAACTTACACAGCAGAGCAGAACAGCTGTTTTCGAAAGACGCAATCCTTTCATCATCAGTGCTCATGTGTATTGTGTTTGTCACCACTTATTAGGTGGCTTAGTTGAATGTGATAACAGTTCCTATTTACACAAATTTTATTGTGAAAAAGAATACGAGAACTGTATCAAGCTGATGTTAACATGTTATAATGATGTATTCTATTCTTGGACCCCGACCCCTTTAGTGGGCGTTGACGTAGGATATTATATGCACAAATGGTGTATATATTAAACAGTTTTAATTCCTTAAGCCTATGAGAAGCTGAGATGTTCTCTGATATTGCAGAGGTAAAACAACTCCCCCACGGCCATTCCCGGAATGACTGTCAAAATAGACAAAATTGGGTCAAAATTGGGTACAGAGATGTCTTAAAGGAACTCTGTCCCACTAAGTTAAATATTTTAAATTTACTTACTAAATATTTGGAGGGTATTTAAGATTCGATCCGGTCGAATATGGTCCTTTACTTGTTGTTTTTCCATTTTTCTTCAATAAAAATGTATTGAACATGTACAAATATGCTTTTATTGTCTTTTTTTTAATTTTGCTTAAGGTGCAAATTTTTTTGGAAAAAAACCAAATTTTTTTAAGAATTGTCAGTTCCTATAAAAAAATATGGCAACATTGTTAAGTGCAAATATTATATAAAAGAAAACGTGCCATCATTTATAATAAAAAATTATCTCTGATGCCGTTGAAAAAATAGAAGTGAACAATAAAATGCTGACGTATAAAGAAAAAGTTAAAGTACTATAAATTTTTTATTTTTTATGTTCATTTTTTTTTTTTTTTTTTTTTGGGAGCGAACAAAAATTCTTCACTGGCTGGCAATAAAACTATTCTGATTAAATGAAAACTATCATTCTACGAAAATTTACAAAAAAATTCGTCTCACAGGTATATTTTTAGTCCACATTACCATATTTCTTAGCACATATATCATATTTGGCAGATGATCGCAGGATTTTATAGGGTAATGATCGCAAGAATCTGTGTATTTTATATTCCTAAAAAATATTTTACGTTTATAGCATTCCTGTATGACAAATTTCTATACAAGATTTACCAGATAAGCCGTTTTTAAACACAAAACATTTTTTACGAATTAAGGGGCCCATAGACACACACTGCCGTTGAACAGGCCGTATTCGTGTGGATTTATGGCTTTACCAGACACTCTGCTTAATATATTTTCTCATTTCTTAATATATTTTCGGTTTTTTACATTTATTTTGCTGATTTATTATATTATACTTTCTACCCTTTTAGTTATTTATTTTATTTATAATGACAAATTGAAATTTTCAAAAATGTTGGAAAAAAATAATAAATTTATATAAAAGTTCATCGGTTCTATCAGTTCATTTTAATATTGAAACTACAGGGTGTTTTTTTTAAAGGTATAGAACTTCGAATTGAAATAAAACACAAGGAAATCGTTTTAATGTCCATCAATTTGGCTTTATTGGAAGGATAATTTTATGCCATTAATGTTTAAATATGATTTCGGGCATGTGGCCGCCGCGGCTGGCTCGAATAAAGCCAATTCTACAGGTCCAATTTTCAACCACTTTTTCGAGCATATGGGGCCGTATGTTGGCAATAGCGCCACGAATGTTGGCTTCCAAGTCCCCTAACGTTTCTGGTTTGTTGGCGTAGACGAGCGACTTCACATATCCGCAAAGAAAATAATCCAATGGTGTCAAATCACACGATCTTGGTGGCCAATTGACAGGTCCATTCCGCGAAATTATGCGCTCATCGAATGTTTCCTTCAATAAATCGATTGTGACGTGCGCTGTGTGACATGTAGCGCCGTCTTGTTGGAACCACAACTCATCCACATTCATGCCATCCAATTCGGGAACAAAATAGTCGGTTATCATGGCTCTATACCGGTCTCCATTAACGGTAACTGACTCTCCAGCATTATTTCGGAAGAAGTATGGCCCAATGACTCGACCAGCCCATAGAGCACTGTTCGACGTCTCTGCGGATGCGTATTATCACATAGAGTAAACGTAGTGCGAAAACGATCCATGGTTAACCGAATTAATTGCTCTGATGGACGATTATGTCGACCATAAAATGGACGGAGCTTGCGGTAAACTTCGCGAACTGAACCATTACTTTCGAAATAAATTTGCACGATTTGCAAGCGTTGTTCTTTTGTCAACCTGTTCATGATGAAATGGCAAACCAAACTAAATATTAATCACTTGACAGCTGATAAAATGGCCGCCAGTTAAAAAAGTGATGCCAACTTAAAGTTCTATACCTCAATAAAAAACACCCAATATTTGTATTTTTCACACTTCATTTGGCTGTGTGACACATACAGATACAAATATTTTAACATTTGCCAACACATACATATACATACGAGTATATTATACTAGCATGAGCAGTTTATATCTATGGGCCTCTTTAGGCATATAATATTTTAATGCAAAACAGTCCATGAAAATGTATTACAGAATGGAGATTTTGTATGGAATAAATTTTTTGAAACGTGTTACAAAAGTTAAGCGCGTTAAAAATTATCGCTAATGGCGTTAATTAATAAATAAAAAGATCTTGTAGGTTTTTTTTTTCTTTAAACACAATAATATTTAAATTTAAGGGATTTTGTGAATATTTTAAAATAAATTACCTGGCAGCATGGAAGCAAAATTTAATGTAGCAAAACATTTTGCATTTCGCTTTGTTACTTACAGATCTCTCGCTCTATGCGAGGCAAGCAGATATTCTCAAAATGTGTGCAAAATTTGTTGCAACATTCAGTGTTATCAATGTGGCGCTTTTCACGCAATATATTTAAGTAAAACTACAGATTTATATCTTTCTGTTTGGCGCTGCTTTTTATGCAGTATATTTAAACACAAATTGTAGAAAAATAGAGACTTATGTCGTTCTGTTTGTTGGAATATTAATAATATGAATAATTCACACAATTACTTGATTGTGCTTGTGTGTGTGTGTGTATGGAAAATTTATTACGTCTTTTGCTTTTGTAATTTGAGATTTTTTTCTAAATAAAAGTATTTTTAAATCTATATAATTATTTGGAATTTTTCATTTCATGTGATGTTTCTATAGTTCTATAAAACAATTTTTATGTTGCCCCGTACTTGCTTTTCGTAAATTGCTCAAAGTTAATATAGGGTGTTGTTTATAGAGTGACATAACATTAAATTATAATAAAACAAGGAAATATATTTTTAATATCAATGAAACGGACTTTATTGGAAAGAAAATTTTATGAAATTAATGTTTAAATATGATTTCTGCCATGTGTACGCCACGGCTGGCCCGTGTAGAAGTCACAATCTGCATCCCCAATTTTCAACAACTAAAAAAATCTTCCATAAAGTCGAAGGACACAAAACCCAGTTACTGAGAACGGCTACGAATTGAATGATTAGGATCATCTTTAATACTTTCCTGTACAGCGGCTACACCTTCTTCAGGGCGCGCTGTTCGGCGTCTCACGGCATGCACATGATCAGTAACAGTAAATGTGGTCCGAAAACGATCTATTGTTCTTCGACTTAGCCGCTCTGAAGGACGATTAGGTACGCCATAAAATGGAAGAAGTTCACGATGAGTTTGATGAATAGAACAATTATTTTGATTAAAAATGTCACAATATATATTCTGATTTATTCTGTGTTTCCCAGAATGACAATTTTTCGATGCAAGAAACTCTCATATTGTATATGATTTATTTTAGATTATTGTATGTGTAAGTAATAACCGTTTTTAGTTCCAAAAAGGTTGACATCACTGATAATACGATTGCAGTTGCATTTAAACCCTGCTCTTAATTTTGCTTGGGTTTATTTTGTGGCAAAAAAAGTCATCAATGTAAAATTGCCATGTTACGATTGTGGATGTTTTTTTTATATTTACTTATGCTTTTTTCTTTTTTTTTTTTGCTTTTACGAAGTACAACAAAACGTAATATGTGCAAAGGTCTTATTACTTTAATGCCACAAAGTTTTTAGTACACGCTTTTTCATTCGTTTCTTTTTGTTGTGAGTGTTGAAAAAAATATAATTTAACGCCTCTTAAATTTGTTGTACTTATCACTAATTTCATTTATTTATTATTATATACATATATTTTTGCTATAATACAAATTTATATACATGAAGCTTTAGTTATTTGATACACATACTTTGAGCATGTTAACGTGCGAAAATTTTCCGTCTATTTCAACGAATATTTCTGAGTGTTTATGGTTGATTCCAGATGGAATCCATATTTATTATTATTTTTTTTTTGTAGATAATTCAAATATTATGTTATATATTAAAGGTGGAATTTATAAAAATTATTTAATGCTAAGTATTTCTATACGATAAGTGTCAAATAAGAAGGTTATAAGTCTGAAATATTTTTTATGAATTAGGCCTTAAATGTACTCAACAGCCTGAATGTGAAACTATATAATTGTGGTTTTCTGTTTAAATTTTTATTTATTCACATGTGCTTTTGTCTGTTTCAAATAAATAAAAGTGAAATCCCCGAAATGTATGTACGCGCATGACTTGCGATCCATTGCAGCAAATAATATGATTCTCTCTTTTTTATACCCTCCACAAGAAAATTGGCGTGTATATTCACTTTGTCATTCCGTGTCTAACGCAGCCAAATATCCGTCTAAGACCTCACAAAATATATATTCTTGATCAGTGATGAAATCTAAGACGATCTAGCCATGTCCGTTCGTCCGTTCGTCCGGTCGTTGTGAAAATCACTATTCAATCCAAATGAAAAAATCCAGACCCTTGATTTTTCGTATAGATAAATTTTAAAGGATAGCCCAGGTCAAGTTTGTAAATGGGCTGAAACGGGGCAATGGGGAATAAGTTCCCCTAAGAACAATTAAAACAAATTTCTAAAAAGCAACATGATTTTTTTTTTAATTTTATTAAGGAAATGTAATATTTTTTTAGGTCAAAGCAGACCCGAAGCGTTGAACTTAGACCCAAAAAATCAGGAAAATCCATTTTTGGACCCCGACCCCTTTAGCGGGCGTTGACGTAAGATATTATATTCAAATTTTTTAAATATTAACAAATTATTTTAGCCTGCAGTCTTTAAAAATTTAATTTTTAAACTATTATGACGAAGCTGAGATGTTCTCTGATCTTCCTTATCTTTCTTCTCTGATCTTCCTCTATAAAAACTTCGACTCTTGGAATATTATAGGTGCCTCCATATAATGCAAAGCTGTGTAGTCTTCAAAACTATGCATTCTAGGTAATAAATTTCTTATTTTTGGAATAGTGACAGCTACTTGTAATTTTATTATGATATTTTTGTAAGTGCTTGTGGTATTGAGTTAAGGCTGTGTAATATGTTTATTAAAGCGTCTCGCCTTACGGGCAAGAGAAAAAGTTCGCCGTACACCACCGAATATAAAGCATTGTTGCAAGGCGATTTTGAAAAAAAAAATTTTTTTTTTGCCGAAAGTAGGGGGTCGCCAAAATACATTTTTCGTCATATCTTCTACATTTTCAGTCGGATCTCAAAGATTTATACATCGATGTTTTGGTCTCGAGGAGGGCAATGTTTTGCTTTAATAGTCATTGGCCTTAATATACCGTTTTTGTATTTACCCACCAAATCTTAGTTCCTAATCCCCTAATGTACCACCCTAATATCAGAAAATTAAAGATCGCAAAAAATCATTAAACTTTTGTTAAGGAAGTTTTTCAATAATTCCAACAGAACTATTATAAAAAGAAATATATTTTATTTGCCGAACGTAGGGGCAAACGAGACGCCCTAATGTTTATGATTAATAAGACTTGAGTGTTTATATTTAGGACTTCCAAAAATGTTCACCATAGCAAATAAATACTGTGTAAATTATAATTTTTTTTATTAATAAGTGGGATATAAAACAAATTTTTGAATAAAAATTTTTCCTATTAACCTATTTTAAAATAGAAAATTTTTTCATATACTATATATGGCTTTAACATTTTTTTATTTGTTTCATGCTTTTTTTTAATAGTAACACAAACTTATACTTCTATTATGATATTGATGTAAAAGCTTGTTTTATTTTGTTATAATTAGTCATTTTATTTTTAATGTCCCTGCGGGGTATTTCTTTACAAATAAAATAAGATCAAATTAAATACCAGTTTTTGCTGAAGGAAAATATTGCCTTTTTACATTACTTCTTGTCATTTAAGCGCAAGTTTCTTTTTTGACATACGAGTACATATTTCTTATCATAATGTTGCTGATTATGATTGTATTTATTACAGCAACCCCCTCACAGTAATAACAATTAACGTTGTAATAAAGCTGATTCCATATCTGCATGTAACAGTTGTAAGTCTCTGTGCAATTGAACTTGACTCTTGTCTACAGCAATTATTTTAGAAGTTCACTTTATCTTAACAAAATGCTTAATTAATGTTATAGTTTATTGTAATATTCAACTTTACACGTTAAACAACTCGTAATAATTTTATTGTAGCACCACATTCTTAATATTGCATTGACATTGTTGTTATTGCTATTGTTATTCTGAATTTAAATTATTTCGTTTTAAATGTCAGGGTATTCTCACATTCCCCTTTTAACTGGTTGAAGTGGGACGTTTTAGTTTTTTATTTTTAAATTTCACTTGTATTTACTAAAGTAAAACTGCTGTTATCAGCTGCATTTTATTTAATTGAATATTCTTGAGTTATTTCCCCTTTTATTTATTTTAAATACGAGTAGTAGCTACAAATATAAAACACTATAGAACAATAAAAACTTCATCATGACCATGATAATCGACATTTTTTTACAGATCATGTGAAGTTATTTTTGAAAATAATTAAAAAGTTATTTTTATTTTATTTTATTAATAGTTCTTTTGAAAAAAAATATAAATAAAAATAGAAAACATATTGTGTTTCCATGGAGTGGATTACATGCACACTCGTATTTGGTTGATGTAAGCAGGAAATTATATTAAATGCAAAAATATTATAAATGGTTATATAAAAAATATTAAAAAGTGTTTTCTTACAGCCAGTAATACCACGAGTATAATACATATCACATTTTTTTGAAATATTTTTTAATGAGTGTGGACTAGATACTTTCAAAATATAACTATTTTATTGCACATTTCAAGTTTAATGCCTGTTTTCTTAGATAGCAAACCAGGTGTTAATTTTATTTTATTTAAAAAAATCTAAATACTATGATATCTATCTATGATACTATTTTTAGTGTTTTTAAAATTTGTTTGGTTACTGCGGCGATCTCGAAAACAATACTCATCTTATTTTTTCTTTCTCGCTAAACACATAATTTCTAAACTGTATGAGAATTTTAAGCTGAGTATAATAATTAGAAATTTGGTTACTTTTTTTGTATAAAACCTTTAATGTTTTTTCGTTATTAATTTTTGAAAAACAAAGATTCTCCTATTGGAATGGTCAAGAGGTAATTCAAAACCCCATCACAACGTTTTTATTTATTTATATTGTTTCTCTTAATTTTGGAAGCTGGTTAAAAAAGAAGGGGGGATAGGAAAACATCGCGATTTTTGTTTTCCAAGGTTTTTCTACATTCCTCGCGATGATATAAAGGCATGAGTAAGTATCACGACTCTACCTTTTTCTCTTTTTTCGTATACACTGTGATTCTTAAGTAATATGGGTTATTTTTGAATGTTCGACATTCTTTGATAGTAGAAAAAGAATAACCCTTAAAAGCAAGAATATAAGAAAATTTAAGGGAGAAGCAATCGCCAAGAGAAATAGAAATTTTAATAATTTTTCTATGCCTTTTTTCAGCACTATATGTGACCTGCTTCACAAAAAGGATCTCTGCGCCGAAATATTTTTTTTTTTAATTTTTGAGTGATCCTTATAGGAAAAAAACGTTCTTTCAAATGCCGCAAACCGCAAGTTTCTATGTCTTTTAGTTTTTTTTACAAATCACCTGTAAAGATGAACATAATTAATTGCGCAAAACACGGAAAAACGAAGCGCTTTTTTAAACGCGTTTTTCTCAATAACTTCTTTTCGGTGCAGAGGTCTCCTTTCGTGGAGCAGGTCACATATGGTAATGATTTTTTTATTTAATGATTTTTCTAGTCCCTTTTCATCCCTACATGATTACAAATCATTGTGTGAATTGGATTAAAGAATATTAACCAAATAACAAGCAAGAAAATCCTCCTGCCAAAAAGGATATTATTTAAAACTCATAGCATAGGGATATTTTGGAAAACCTGGTATGTCTAGGGGTTTTATTATTTGTTAATATTGTTACTTTTTTTTTTTGCTTTATCTTCTTATTTCTTGTTTTATTTTATTATTTTTTTAATTAAGATTAAAAAAAAGTGTTTCAGAATTTATTTACAATTAATGTTTAAATATTTTTTTTTTAGATTTTGATGTCCCATACACAGCTCTAAGTAAGGCGAATACTGGAAGGGGAATAAGGAACTTATACATACAATAATACAATTTTTAAGATTCCTGAAAATAATTTAAAGGGTTGTGTTATATATAAATAAAAACCAATACTGAAGTGTTGGTATTTTCCCTTTGTTTGTGTTATTTCTTCCAGGATCAGATAATTGTTTTTAACACGCTTTTGTTAGCTTCACCTGTATTTTTGTTTGTAACCGCTGCCTGTGAGCTCAATGTTGCCCTACATTGAGCGATCAGATTTTCTTTAAACTTTGCGCATCTATCAAAGACCGATGACAATGCATTTATTCAATTATAGTATCTAATTATTCTGATTAGATTTGTCAGGATTCTCCAATTTCTTTTCGTAAAGAGAGATAAAGCCAGTCAGGTACTCAGCATAGCACAAGGGGTGTTTTTTAGCTTTTTTTTTTAATTATATCTATTTAATTTTAAGTAAAATTTATTTGTTGATGGTTAGGCAATGTGTATATGCATTGCATTGATGCTTTACCAAATCATCAGTAGACTTTAACCATATTTTTGAAAAGTTAAAAAGTTCTTATCTTATGCACATACTTTCGAAAAATATCTGAGAATTCACAATTTGTAAGTTACAAATTATTTTCAAAAATCACAGCAGAATAAGCATAGTAGGCTTTGAAACTCATATAAAACCAACCCCAACAAATAACTTATATTCGATATGAACCTATTTTATTTTTCTAAACCTTTATACAATAAGAATTCAATTTGACAACAAGAAAAGTATTTATGAAATTTTATTACAAACAGGCTACCCGTTTAAGAAATGTATTTCCTTTTACTTGAAAACGGCCCACTGTGCAGAAGCAAGTACATATGCCAGATGTTTCGGCCAACTGTAATTGATATTCTACTTATTGTATTTGTTAAAAACTATTTAGGAGATTAAAAGCAAACATTAATTTGATGCTCTAATAGTTGTTTCGGGTCTGGGAAGTAATCAAGGTAATTGCAAGATGGTTTTGAAGGATAGAATGAGTCTAAAGTTTAAAATGCATCTAAGATTTAGATGCTTAACACCTTGCAGTCAATGGTTGTTGCTGCAGTTGCTAAAAACTGTGTCACTTTTAATGAGCCATACGTTTCTTATCTGGTTTGTAAATAGTGGTTCCAAATGCTAGGCATTGAAGGAATTTCTGAAGAAAAGTTCACTCTAATCAATGCGTTATTATTACGGGCAGATGAACTGAAACTAAAGAGCCAATGGCTAATAAATTAAGCAACATAGATTGCCAGGTAACTTATTATATTAAAAATTATTAAAAGGCGCTTTAGCCGATCCGCAAGGCTTCATTCGGAATTTCAAATTAATTTTATCTGATGTCTTGGCAAATGTTTTTAATATTAATTTAAAATAAAGGACTTGAGGTAGCTCTGATAAAACCAAACAATATCAACAGGACAACAAGCAGCAGAATGTGTGAAATTTATAAACGAAGATTAAATAAATTTTTGTACACATTCTTTGCCAGCAACTCACTGCAGCAACAAAAACAGACATGAGTTCCATGACGTCTAATCGCCAACAATCTGGACAGTTGGCACATATTATACAGATTAAAATCTAAAAATTTTGCACACTTACCTCTGGAAAACTTTTGTAAATCCTTTTTGTAACAAGAAATTCATCAAATCCGCAATGAAACAGTCAGCTGTTTCATGTTTTATTACAATTATCTTTTGTATATTTTTGCTATTTTCTTTTGCACCGCATACTTTTTATAATTTTTGTATGAGGCCATACTAAAAAACCATTTCTATTCACACATGTTGCATCTTGCACACACGATTTTTCTAATTAAATTACACGAATTTCCTTTTTTTTCACACACTATTTTGTTGCACAATTAAGGAACACTATTTTTACCTTGTTAATTGCAGTTTTGTCCGTGAATTTAGCACTTTATTGAAGCAATTTTGGTAACAGTATAACGGCAAAGTTATTTTATTGTAAACTCGACATACCGAACCGAACCGAGCACAACCATTGAATTCCGCGTTTGACAAATAACTAAAAAAAAATTGTTGTTTTTCTGCTTTGCTTTTGCCTTTTTCGTGTAGAGCTGTATTTTTCAGTAGCAAAGTGGTGGACAACATAACAGTGTTGCCGACTTGTGCGGTAATATTCAACAACTAGACAAGCTCGCATATGCCTGCCAATTGGTATTGAATTTTAACAGACTAGTGTAATTTTTTTGTGAATTCATTTGAAACTTATTGAAACATTCTTTTTATTACAGTTACAAAAAAATAATATTATTTATATATTAAAATGAACACAATGGATCAATATAAGCAGATTAATACTCAATATGAAAAGGCTTTATCACATATGGGTTGCTGAAGCTTTTATAGGTATCATAATTTTACGTTTATATTTAGAACTGGTTTTATACGACAGCTATTTTCCAAAAAAATTGCATAAATTGAATTCGCATAAAACGAAATCGCATAAAAAATCAACAAAAGCATATTTACTCAAATAACAACAACAAAACTCGTTAAAAAATTAATATAAACAAAAATTTAATTTTAATTCATTAATAATATTCCGTTATGAAAATTTTTATTTATAAAATTTCATAACAGTTTGATTTAGATATTATTTTTCATTTTCATTTTTTGTATAAAGGTGTAGAAAAATAAAATAGATTCATATCGAATATAATTTATTTGTTGGTTTACTTTTGTGTGAGTTTCAAGGCCTGGTATACGTGGCTGCCCGCTACACGCAAGCATTCAAGTAGGATCTCTGAGATCCCGTTTTGAAAGGGCCTACTATGCTTATTCTGTTGTGATTTTTGAAAATAGTTTGTAATTTACAAATTGTGAATTCTCAGATGGTTTTCGGATGTATTTGCATAAGATAGGAGGTTTTTGTCTTTTCAAAACTGTGGTTAAAGTCTACTGATGATTTGGTAAAGCACCAATGAAATGCATATAGACGTTGCTTAACCACCAACAAATAAATTTCATTTATATTTAATAATATTCCCTAATATATTTAAGCTTAAGGTCCCTTTATTTTTATATTCATATATTATTATTATTTTTTTCAATATTTCATCGCTCTTTTGTGCGACTTCTTGAAGAAATAATTAATTAAGTGACGAAATCTGCAACCACTTCGGAATAGGTTCAACGTCACTTTCATTACTAGATGGTATAATCTTATTGTCTAGGTTTAATTTAGAAACTGGAAAAAAGCTTTACAAAATATCTAAAATTTCAAACTCTGTTAAAATTCTAAAAAAAATCGTTAATTTAAAAATCGCATAAGTTTCAATGCGCATAAAACGAGACCTGAGTGTATTTCTGTATTGTTATGTTTTTTGATTATATGTGAATAACAATGGCCAAAATAGTTGAACGTTAATATTATAAAAATCTATATAAGAAAACTGGATGTTTGTTTTTAGACTGAATATATTTTTTGTTCTATTACACACATCATGCAATTTATCTGCTTTTTCTGCTTACCTTTATCGACAGACTTTTTTTTTATTCGTCGGTGAGACGTGTTGGCAGGCTCGAAATAAAAATAAAATAATAATTTAAGGAATTTATCATATATCATTGCCTTTTTTAAAGTCTTAATTATATCAAGACTGACGTTGAGGAAAAAGTCATAGTGAAAAGAATATCATCAAAAGAAGACAAACTAAAAGGATTTTTGAAAACGCCGTTTTTTTTGCTTTATAACTAATTTTGGAAAACATTTCAAGCTGATATAAGAATAATAGCATTTTTAAAGTTAATAACTCTTTTATCAGATGAAAATATTATAATACATTTAAACTATAAAAATTAACACCTTCAAACAGAGTGGGTGTCGATAGAACGAAAACTTTAATTATAGCGGTGGCTGCAGTTGCGAATGCAGCCACAGAAGTGCTTGGAATTTTTTTTGCCGATGTCAAACTGATAAACAATGTGCTATACCATTATGCTTCATGATTATATTATATGCAAAATTACTCGCAAAAATTATTTCTGATTGAGTATAAATAACTCTTCACAATCTAACCAACATATTAATACTTGGTAGCGTAATTAAACGGAAATGTACTATTTTTTACAATGACTAATAAAATAATCAGTAGTTCTTCAACAAACATATATTATTTAAGCAAAAGTTTCATACTTTGGAGAATACGCGATTGATTATCACGTGGAAAAAATTATTGATTATGCTTGTCAAGCTATATTTTGCTGGGCGATAATAATATGTACCCATTACATGGCTCAGTCTACAAAACTAATGAAAACAGAAAATATCCAAAAAAAATATACATATGTATTGTTAATTATTTTGTGTTTCAAAGTACGATAAAAATATGTTCGGTACATCACGTTCTCATATTAGATGTAGAAACGAGTGCTGCTCTTAAATAATGGCCTCATGATGCGATAACAATAAAAATTAATGAGTTGAAGCAAACAGTGACTTCGGCAACGCTGTTCGAATATGTGAGTTCTTAGACATGTGATTGGCAACGTTAGCTTTCATAGGTTATTGGGCGCGCTAAACATTTGGTATACTTAGCAGAGCCACTTAGGTGTGTTGTATTATAGAGACGTGGTTGTTTTAAGGTGAAAAAACATTATACACCTCTAGGTGTGTGTCGTTGATAGATATGTCATTGCTTTAAAGTACTAACTAAAAGCTAGATATTTAGTTTCATAATTTTACAACAGTTAACGCAACATCTTCAATTAAAATTTGAGAATCGGATAGATAGCGGCAATTTCTTTATATATTTAAGCAATTTTAGGCATTGTTGTCCTGTTATATTAAAAAAAAATTCAATTTCCGGGCAAGAACCTTCAAGCAACACAATTTTTTCATAAATTGTGGGTGCTGGTGGCTGAAGTAGTAGAACACGAGACTATGAAGCGGAGGGTCGTGAGTTCGAGCCCTCGCTGAGTCATGAAATATTGTGTTGAATTCTTCTGATCAGCATTAGTGCGTGGTTGTGTTAGTTGTTGTCAGCCTGTTTCAATGATGAAGGCATAGTCACTGATCACTGAACATAATTGGCAGCGACCGACACTATCATGTACTAAAAAGCAGAGTAACAGCACCCACCTTCGCTGGCCCTGTAGCAAAAATTAGCCGGCGAAGTAAAAGGTTGAAATAGCTACAAAAAAACTGTCTATCTTCTCATCTTTCCTAATCTGTCCCCTCAATACTATCTCCTCGTTTTCAGTTCCGGCGCAATGCCTTGCATACATATATAGGGGTCATCCCCTGAGTGCTGGTCCAAGATAAAAAAAAAAAAAAAAAAAAAAAAAAAAAAATTATTAATTAAATGCATGTGTTTTATTTCTGTTTATTACAAAACACATATAATTCAGTGGTAAATTTTTATAACCATTCACATAATTTCTCTTATTTTTATATATTTAGCAGTTTTGGCATTTCGTTGTTAATTTTTATTTGCAATGGATTTTAATTGTAACACAATCATACAGTACGACTGCAGAATCAAATAATATTCATAAAGATAATGAAAAATTGTGTTTGAAGAATCAAAATAGAAAACATTAATTTTAATGTGAAATATTTCTACACATTATGGAACTCAAAGAGGCACGTGCTCTTTTTTTGGCTAATTTTAATTGTTTTTGGCAATCCCATTGGGATTCCTATAACTTTCTTTGGTAGTCTAGTAGGCTGGGATTATCGCTGTGCAGGTAAAAAAAATTTCAGCAATTTTATTTAATGATCTATGATATTCAGCCATGCAACTTCGTCACTTTCTAACAACTGCAAACTAATGCTTTTAGAAAATATTTCATATAGATTTATTACTAAGTTATTTTAAATAGTTTTATTTATATAGTCTATTTTAGACTTGTGTTTTTGATGAGCATCTCTTATGGTGTTTTCTTTGCTACAAACCTATAACAAATTTTTTTTCTTTTCTTCTAAACATTTCCAGTTAAACTCAGTTTTAAACTGAAAGTTTATATTCTTAAGGGATGGCAGACCAATTTCCAATAATTTCATATGGTAATTTTTCTTTGAAAAGTAAACAATATTATACTCGCTTGTAGTCAAAACAATTTATATATTAAATAAATATTCCTTTACCACAACAAAAACAACAGTTATGAATAAATAGCTTCTCATGTTATGGAGTATTTGACGGAAATAAAGGCCGTACGTACACAGAACTCCGATAGACAACAATGTGGTTGTGGTGGTCAGAATTAATTATTATTAATTTACTCTTATCACAACAACAATAACTTTGATCTTTGCCTAGAGGTTCAAATAGGCAGATGCAGTCATCCCATTATATTAGACGTTTAAAAGTTGTTGTTAAAGTTTTGATTAAAAAGGGCCATTGAACCTGGCCACAATACCCACGCACACACGCTGTGACACAAACACACTCACATATTACACTTCCTGAAAGCCATATAAGAACACTAACTGTACTCGTATATTTATTATTTGTGTAATAATGGAATACAACAAAACAGGCAGGCATAAAATCAATTAACATACTTTACTTTTGCAATACAACGTAATGCAGCAGCAGTAGCAGTAGCAGCAGCCGCAGCAATGACAGCGACAGCGACAGCAGTAACGTGCAACATGATTAAAAAGTTCAACGTGGGTTTTAAAAAGGTCGTTGTTGCCTAAGTAAACAAAAACAATAACAAAATCATCTGTAACACTAAAGCTAAAGGATGCAGGAAAACTCTATGCCAGGCGCAAATGTTAAACCCTGTGCGAACTAAATGAACCATATTGTTGTTGTGGGTGTACGCTGTAGCAAATACTTCCTGTCGATTGTCTAATACGAGTACGAGAACAAAAGGCTAAAGAACAACAACTAAATAAATGTTCGAATGAGACTCTAAATACAATATTAGAAATTAAATTGCAACGCATAGCAACACTAGCCAACACGTTTCTTCATCATCATGTTCATATGAATGGTCAGAGTGAACAAATTTTTTTTTAGCTTCCAGCTAAGGAAATTGAAAATTAAAAAAAAAAAAAAATTAAGTTACTGGTTTAGATGCAGATGTTGAAAGTTTCCACGGCTATTTCTATGGGGATGTCCCTATATGTATATTTATGTGTGTGTTTATGTGTGTGTAAGCATGTAAAGCGCTTCTAACTCTTGAACGGCTTGACAGTATCGAAATAAATGGTGTTTCAAAGAGTGCTATTAAACTTAGATTTTCCGTGAATAGGAACCGATTCGGATCGGTTGATTTCGAGAAAGTCCCCAAGAAAAAACTAAGAAACCATTTTTAGCTCTTATCATCTTTGTGGGTGCTGTTGGCTGAAGTAGTAGAGCACGAGACTATAAAGCGGAGGGTCGTGAGTTCGAGCCCGCGCTGAGTCATGAAAAATTGTGTTGAATTCTTCTGAACAGCATTAGTGCGTGGTTGTGTTAGTTGTTGCCAGCCTGTTTCAATGATGAAGGCATAGTCACTGGTCACTGAACATAATTGGCAGCGACTGACACTATCATGTACTAAAAGCAGAGTAACAGCACCCACCTTCGTCGGCCCTGTAGCAAAAATTAGCCGGCGACGTAAAAGGTTGAAATAGCTACAAAAGCAAAATGTCTATCTTCTCATCTTTCCAAATCTGTCCCCTCAATACTATCCCCTCGTTTTCAGTTCCGGCGCAATGCATTGCATATATAGGGGTCATCCCCTGAGTGCTGGTCCAAGATAAAAAAAAAGCATGTAGATCTCCGCTAACCCGTACAAAATCGGTCGATGTGTTGGTCAGATGTTGTGGACAAAAAACAAATATTCCAAAAACTGATTATTTTATGGAACTCGAAAAACTACATCGATCACGGGAGCATTGGCTGATTTATTCAAAAGTTCTATCAGTTTAAAATTAAAATACTAGTCCTTTTCAGCGGTTAAAAATAGCGGGAAGTTTGCAGGAATGGACTTTAGAGTCAACCATTTCAAATTTGTTTTTTTTTTTTAAATAGGATCAGCGCTATTTCCATAGGCAGTGTCTTGTGCCAGATCTAAGAATCTTGAAGTGGGCGGAGAGATCTGCACACAAATAATGTATTCGGCACGAATTTTGTCTGTAATGCACTGTACGATTCGTTTGCTTTTTGGCAAACGACTGTGCTTCGGAAAGATTTTCCCTAATTTCACTACAGAACTTCCCATTGTAATATTTATTTATTTATTTCAAAAATACTTTAGAAAGAAAATTTGCAAAGTATTTGGTGCACAGATGCCGATGGTGTGACTCAGACCATATGCCGGCGATGTTATTAACCCGTATTTTCTTCCGTTACTGTGACTGACTGTACACGACCTATGCCTTCACATAGGAAGTAGCAACGTAGTTAACCACGGAATATTCCTCAGAAGAACTGTAAAACTATACAGTTATCTGAGGTGTTGAAATTAACTAGTGCGAGTGAGACGCAAAACTCTCGAAAGAGAGTAAACAATCAGTGGTCTGGCTGGACTTAAAAAATAATTGCCAACGAGGCTTGATGTTAACTGACTCAGAGCTGCTTTGCAAACCGTGTTGATACCAATGGATATCGATAAAGTTGGCAACCCTAGTCTGAATATTGCAGTGTCATGTCAGCTGTTTTAAAAGTAGGACCAGGACTCATAGAATGGCCTCCATATATGCAGTGCATTGCGTCGAAACAGATAAAGATAAGAAGATGAGGGAGTTTTCTTTTTGGTTGATTTTGTTAAAAACCTTTACCTCGCCGGCGAAGTTTTGCAACAGAGACCGTCGAATGGTCGCCCAAATACTGATACTCTTTAATTTCCTAACCTGGTGAGTGTTAATTTTTTCAAGAGCTCCTGTGATAACCTGCGATCTCAGATGGCTGAAGACCTTCAAGATATTTTACCATAACGAGTGGTCATGTCAGTTTAATGTCTTACTTTTATTTGTTGACTAGTGTAATTGTATAAAACAATGAATGCACCAGGACTATGAAAGGTAAAATGCTGGAACATTAAACTCTAAAATATGTACAAACGCACCCAATGCATTCAAATGCGTCGCTTGTACATGTCAATTGCACTGTCAATGAATTTAAATGAAACGAAATGAAATGAACGCTCTAAACGGTGAAAGCAAAATTTAGATTATAGCCATCACTATTCGATAATATATGGCGCTATGGAGCAACAGCAACAACTACTCGCATTTAGTCGCTGGAGAATGGAGTTTGATATGAAAGCATGTGTGTGTGTGTGTGTGAGAGTGTGTGTATGTGTACAATGCAATTTCGACATCGATACTTGTAGTTTGCGGTAATCTTTGAGTTCCATTGTTCTATTTGGCAGATCATAATAACAAAATTAATTTGGAGCATTGAAAATCCAAGAGTACGAAGTACAGGTGACCGAAATCCTTTCTTGCAAAAAACAAATTAAAAAATTGTAATTTATATTTCCTGGCGAATGAAAATTAATGAATTTTATAAAAAACGACCACAAGCTTAATTAATATTATAATAAAATAATACGATGAACAAAAATAAATCAACAATTATTATTATTTTCATACTCTGCGCCCAAAAATTATAAGCAAATTTCCACAATATTCATATAAGGCCCCAGAAAGTGTATATATCCTGGGTCCTTATGAATAGGGAAGCCGAATAACCGATATCCGTCTGTCTGTACGTGAAATTAGTTTTCCAAACTCCCCCAGAAATGCTCCAGAACTAGGTATTGGGTTAATGAATTGGTTATGATTCTAAATAGATTGCTATTGAAAATATGCCAAATCCAAAATACGTGTCCAGAGCTGGAAAATTTAAATTTATTTTTGGTATGCAAAAGTAAGCAGCTAAAATTAATGTTTGCTATTTTGCTAATTAAACCTATTTTATTTATTCACGAAGAATTAAATTGGTATTAAAAATCAAACAAAATCAGAAAGACGACTCCAGGGTTGGAAAATTGAAACTCTTTTGGTGTATAAAATTAAACCGCTGAAATAAATTATTTCTCTATAAATTAAACATACTTGATGGTTTTGAAAGAAATTTGCTGGTATTAAGAGAAAAAAAATTAAAAAAAATATATTAGATTTCAGGGTTGGAAAATAGAAATTTTTTGTTACATAAAAGTAACCATACAATTTCCTATTATTGATTTTTATGGTGAATTATACGTTTTTTATACTTCAGCAAGAATTTAATTGGCATTAAAAACGGGAAAAAAATCCTTAATATTCGATTCCAGGGTTGGAAAATCGAAATTTTTTTATGCACCAAAAATTTGCCATATAAATTTCTAACTTTGATTTTTTAGAAACCTAAGACTTTTATAATACTTCAGGAAGAATTAAGTTGGTTTTAAAACCAAAAAAATTTAAAATTCGATTCCAGGGTTGGAAAATCGAAATTTTTGGTACATAAAATTAACTCAATAAGTTCCAAATTTTGGTTTTTTGGTGAATTATAGCTACGTTATACTTCAAGTAATTCTTTCTGTTGGTTTTAAAAACCAAAAATATTGACAATTCGATTCCAGGATTGGACAATCTAGAGTTTTTGGTGCATAAAAGTGTAAGTTCCCAGTTATGGTTATTTTAGTGAATTAAATTTATATTTTTTATACTACAAACAGAATTTCACAAAAATTTTAAATCCTTTTAAATCATTAAAAAAATGTATCAATAACTCTAAGTTGACTAAAATAGACTTAAGTGGTTGTTTATGGAAGCCATAGAGTTTAGCTAACTTAGACACTAATACAGACATTTTCAATTTAATACAGCATTTTATTACTTTTGTGGTTATTGCTCTTGCAGCTTGTTTTTGGCCTCTAGCTGTGGCACGACTTGAAGCGGCAGGCATAGTGAAAATAATAATAATATACTTTTGTTTGAATATGAGACGCATTAAGTTGATGCACAGTTGCACAAACTGCAGCAACAAACAACTAAAAACATGTTTCACTACAATGAAACAAACATATAAACATGCAGCAGCGAGTAGACAGACAAACAAATAAACAAACTGGGAAGCAGACACACACACACACACACACACACACAGCCAAATAAATAAACTTAAAAATGGCAAATTCTATATGGTGGCTGACTGCAGTCATTTGCAGGATATTGGAGGCTAAGTTTGCCCACAAAACAACAGCATCATCCTTTTTTTCCCTGCTTGTGTTGTTGGTTGTTGTATTATTTAAACAAGCAAATCTAAAAAGTAAAAACACACACACACACACACATACATACATGCATGCAAATAAATACACAATAAAAATGTTTGTAGCCCGAAAGCTTAATTCTGATTGTGTGCGTTCAGAAGCGAACTGGGCGAAAAATAACTCTTGAAGCAAAGTTGAGAGCAACAAATACAAACTCATTTGACTGAATGAGCACTTGTGCTTAAGGGGATTTAATTGCAAAAAGCTGAAGAAGAGCAACGTAAAAAAAGCGGAAATAGTTTTGTATCCGTTTGGACATTATCATTTCAATTTCTGTTAGTTGGTTCGTTGGTTGGTTGTTTGGTTATTTCTGTGTCATTTGTCTGTCCTTTGGCTGCACTTTGAACCAACAGCGATTTGCTAGTATTTCTTATTTTAATGCAAAACTAAAATTGAAATGAGACAAATAATGAAACAAAACTACGAGCACAATAGGCTACTGGGATGAGCCAGAGTAAAAGGTAATACAGTGCACTCGCGGTAACGTGAATTAATTAAAACCAAGGGTGTTCATGTTAGCGAAATTGTTCACGTTAGCGATTGTCGTGTACGTGTGTACATTCTGGAATGTAAAATTCTTTTATTATTATTTACATTCTTAAAATATCAAAATAAAATCCTAATTAATATTATAAACCCGAATGTTTGTGAGTGTGGATGTTTGTTCCTATTTCACGCAAAAACTACTGAATGGATTTTAATGAAACTTTACAATAATTTAGCTTATACATCAGAATAACACATAGGCTATAATTTATAAAGATATTGTGCCTCCAAAAATATAACGATAAGTGTCAAGTAAGTAGGAAAGAATTCTACAATCAGCGTCATATTTTGGCGTGCGCCGCAAGGCATATTGTGAAGGCCACAAGTTTAACTGGAGAAGCCAAGGAAGACAATGTTCTTATACCACGCATCCCAATCATATCCAATAATTTACCAGTTTCTATGACTATTAACAAATCACAGGGTCAAACCTTAAATGTAGCAGGCTTACATTTGGGCACGCCGTGTTTTTCTCACGGCCAGCTCTACCGGGGGGCGCAGTTTTAGTTATTAATAAAAATTTGTTACAAAACAAAACGTGATCACGAGAAAATTACTCATTACATTTATGGATTAAAAAAATCCGTTATCTTTTTCTGCTTTTTTTTCTTTTCTAATAGCTGAAACATTGCTTTCAACCTTATAACGGGATTTCCTAAACTTTAACCCAAATATTCATAAAAAAATAAAACGTATTTGAAATCTGTTTTAAGAAAATTTTGTTTGAAAAAATATGATTAAAATACATTTCAAATTCATTTTAAATTTTATGAATACCGGGGTAAAAATAGAATTTAATGTATTTCAGTGTTGTCTACAATCTTAGAAAACATATACAGTGCAAAAAATTGTTCACGTTATAGAGCATTCTGAGTTTGTTCACGTTACAGAGTAGTCAACGTAAATAAAAGCTTGTTCACGTTAGGCGGTGTTCACGTTAGACGGTGTTCACATTACTGCGAGTGCACTGTATTAATAACTTGTTATTGGATATATTTTATATAGAAAATAATGAGCATTTATAATGATTATGGCCTGAAGGCCCGTTACTGCAACTCCATAAATTATAGGAAATTTAATTAATGCATGTATTGTGAATTTAAAACTTGTGTAACATTGCAGACTGGGGGCAAATACTTTTAAAATCTATATGTGGTGGTATGTCCACTTGCTATATGTCCACGAGGTGTGTTCAAAAAATAAGCTAAAGTTTTTGACTTCGCGGCCTGCGTATGTTCGTTTAGATTTTTTTAGGTTGCTGCACTCTTCTCGAATTTATGTTCACAGTTTCTAAATATTCCACAAAATTAGTGAATATTTACTTGTTCGGCGATTTTATGCTGCCGAAAAATATATAATAAAAAAAATCAATGAGTGTTCGAACTCACGGGCAATGTGTTAACACCTTTTTGTTTATTTGTTTTATATTTTTGTGGGTTTAATAATTAAACCCACAAAAAACAAAGAGAATGCAAAGCAACAGACAAATGTACATACATCCTTTGTTATGTTTGTACATAAGCTACATACGTTGCTGTCTTGCTTTATATATGTACGTATAACCACGTCACTAATCTCTTTGCTATGCATAAGACAAAACCGAAGATCAACTTCTAAAACACTTTTTTAATATTACTCCAAATTAATACTCCGAATTAAAACACTTAAATCTCCGCTCGCCGATATCGGATCGCCTTAATTTTTGGTCTAAACTCTTCGTCGAAACCCGCACTAGCGTTTTAATTCAAAAATTAATAAAATCGGCTATGAATTTCCGGAGAAAATCGCGTGAGAAAATTATATGAAAATCGCCCAATAATCACTTTCAATACCGACTGCCAAGCAACAACAACAAACAAACAAAGTCTTACACTTACACTTGCGTATGTATTGAAACTGATAGTTTACTGCCCTAGAGGCGCGCGTATAGATGTTAACACATCAAAATTTATAAAATAATTTGTGTAAAATTTTGTATAAAAAATCAAAAGATGTTGAGTAAGAAAAATGTTTACGAGAGGTACAGATGTCAATGACAACTCATGTCCTGCATGCCCCGATACATCAATAACCGATGGAAATATTGAGAAGGTGAAGAATGTGGATTAGTTCAAGCCAGGCAATTCTTTTTTTTTCAGAAGTTTCCAAAATTGCTAAACATAAAATAAACCGCTCAAACGCAACACTGCAATCATGTCTCAGCAAAGGTATTCACCAGATTTAGGACGGAGTTTTGCGACGATTGAGATATGAAAACCGAATCGCAGCGAAGGCGGATTCAACCATGAATTCTGAAGAAAATTATTTTGCCGAGAACAATATTTCTAATGAAAGTTTTCAAAAAAATTATAGCTGGCGTATTTAAACAAAATGTATTTCTTGCAAAGTGGCAGTACTGATTTTACTTTTACTTTTTTTTTGGGCGATATATTCATTGTTCTTCACTTTAAAATATTTCTTTATATTTATTAATTATTTTATATAGGAAATTGTCACTCACAATCACTTCACAGCACAAAATGACTATGCAAATTTTAAGACGGGGCAACTCAATTCAACTTTTATTTCGTTTATTGGCATCTCATTTTAAGTTCTGAATAAATATAAAATTAATCCAATTCAAGCTGGGAGTTCTCCGGAAAAAATAATTTTTATTCCTCTCTGAGAGAGACGTCAAAATTCATAAAAAAATTTTTTTTTTTAACCGAATCAAAATTTTGTTCAGAATGCATGAGTGAATCTGCCTTAAGAGTTAAAAAAAAAAAATATTACAAAAAAGTGTATATCAGAGCTGCTTCGAGGATTAGAAAACATGACGAAGCAAGTGCATCATATCTGAAGGGACATTTCTATTGGAGTTCATTGATGCTGTTGACTGAAATAGTTAACACGAGACTATGAAACAGGTAGTCCAGAGATCGGCCATGAATATTGTGTCGAATTCTTTTGATCAGCATTAGTGCATCGATGTGTCGGCCTGTTTCATTGACGAAGGCATAGTACTGACTACTGAGACAGAGTAACAGGAAGCTCCTTCGTTGGCCCTGTAGCAAAATATTAGCCAGCGAAGTAAACTGTTAAATTAGCCACAAAAACAATTCCCTATCTTCTCATCTTTCTTTATCTGTCTACTCAATACTATGTCCCCCCCCCCATTCTAACTCCGGCTCAATGCACTGCATATGTGGGGGTCATTCCCTGAGTTCTGGTCCTGATTAAAAAAAAATTCTCCTAATTCAATTGATGGGTATAAGTTTCTATGAAAATAAAATTAAACAAGTAAAATCGTTATATTCGACCGGGTCGAATTTAAATTTTTATATACCCTCCAAATATTTAGTAAGTGAATTTAAATTGTTTAACTTGGTGGGACAGAGTTCCTTTATATAATATCGTACGTCAACGCCCACTAAACAGGCAGTCATAAAACTCTAAAAGTAAATGCTTGGGATGATTATATACAAAATTAATTAATATTTTTTTTTGATACGGGGTGAATGGGGAGGAGGGGGTAGGGCGGAGTAGTACCAGCTTTCGTCTCAGCTTCGTCATTAGAGCTTAAAAATTTTATTTTTAAGGAATGTAGGCTTAAGTAAAACAATTTGTTAAATGTTTATGCTATTTTTACATATAATAACGCCCACTAAAGTGGGCGGGGTCCAAAAATAATTTTTTTTATATTTTATGGCTCTAAGTTTAAGGCGTTGGACCGTATTTGACATAAAAATATATAATTTGCTTAACAAAATAACCAAAAAACTTTAAAAATTATGTTGTTTTTTCTGGGTTGGCTTAGTTCTTCTTAGGGGAACTTCTTCCCCTCTTGTCCGATTTAGCTCATCTCCGAACTTAATCTGCTCTAAGCTTCAAAATATATTTATACCGAATTTCAAGATTCTAGCTCTTTTCGTTTGGACTGAATCGTGATTTCCACAGACGGACGGACGGACATGCTCAGTTCGTCTTAGATTTCATCACTGATCAAGAATTTATATACTTTATGGGGTCTCAGATGGATATTTCGCTGCGTTACAAACGGAATGACAAAGTGAATATACCCTCCAAATTTTTTTTTTGGAGGGTATAAAAAGAAAAAAGGACTAAAACTACTTTCAAAGAGACAAAATATAAATTGATGAATAAATAAACATATTTTTAGCAAGCGACCTAACAACTAGTTAAAATCAAATACACATGAGTACTGATGATGAAAGTGTAGCGGTTTCTGAAAATAGCGATCTCCCTTTTTGGCGGTGTGGGTTGGAAAACTAAATTGTTGTTAATTTCTCCATTGATCCTTGCATTACTTATCATGTCCTGCGAACACTAGCCTATTGATTATAATTGAATATAATAACGATTATTATTATTATTATTATTTCAAATCTATTATAATTAAAATTACAATAAACAAAAAGAAGTGAAGGCACTAGCAACTAATGGCTATCGGCCCAATAATAACGATACTTCAAAATAAATACCTAAAAAATTTTAACATTTATGATATTTTTTCAAACAGACCTCGTATTTGTTTAAGTATACAGTTTTTCTTCTCTTGCCCATGTTCTGATGTTATTTATTTGTATTTACAAATGGACTAACTAAAGAATTTGTTCAATGTTGAATGCGCAAATACTTTTATATATTCTTGTTATCATTAGTTTTTGCACACTTCACCAAAAATGGTGCAGGGTATACGAGTACATGTAGGCTTGTCAGGCCATTTGTAATTGCCACAATATTAATATGAGAATCCATAAAGTGTATATAATCTGGATTCTGTCTGTAGAGAAATCAGGATTCCTAAAGCCGCCGAAAAGCTAGAGACGTCTGTCTCGGATATATATCTAAGAAATAGTCCTATATAGATTTCTATTAGAACTAAGCAAAATTCGAAACACGAGTCCAGAACTGGAAAATTTACACTTAATTTTGGTATAGAAAAGTAAGTGGCTGAAAATAATTTTTGTTTTTGTGTTAATTAAAGCTATTTTAAACTTCAAGAAGATTTACTGCCTATTTCATAATGTAGAATGAATTCTTTCATTCCTACAAATATATTTGAAATAAAAATAAAACTTTATAAATTGTTTTTGTTTCAAATGTATTTATACGAATTTATTAATTTTTTTTTATTAAGAGAAGAAGATTTTTTTTCATACTCAAGTTCAAATCTGCAAATTATTTTTATTATAATTTTTTTTTTTGAGAACCCTTATTAAATTAAAGTTATTTTATGGAATATTTTTAGTTTCATCAAAGTAGCACAACGGATCAGTACAGATTTCGAGAGCCCTTCGTCATCTCATCAGCGTTCTTTGCTCAAATTTTTCCCCTCTTCACGATGTAACTTGATAATATAATTAAACATAAATATAAAGGCAGCAAAATTAAATAAATTTCTCGAAATCAGTACTGATCCGTTCTGTTGGTTTGATGATTATTGAAAATATTTTTAATATTCCAATCTTAATATAAAATAATAAATAGAATTTGAACAAATTCATTTATTAATAAAATAATAAAAAGTCATTTGCAGTTATGCAGATTTGAACTTAAGCCTGTTGAAAAAATTAATAATTTAAATGAATTTCTTTTTCTTTTTGCACATTAAACATATTTGATGTGTTTGAAAGAAATTCGTTGGTATTCGAAAGACAGCTTCAGAGCTGGAAAATTTAAAGGCTTTTTTAAATATTATTGTAACGAAACAAAAATTTTCCTTTGGTAAGTAAAATTAGTTTATATTATCGGAAGAAACAAGTTATTAGTATGGAAAATCAGAAAGATCAAAGAGATGGTTCCAGGCAAGGCGAATTCATACCAGGTGGCCTTAGTTCAGAAATTGGTGATCAGCTGTTACCAAGGCAAAATTATTGAACTGTCAAAGTGTTCTTCTGGTTTTTCGTTTTTGTGTGCGGCAATTGTTTTTTCCAAAGCATTTCATTTGACAGTTCAATATATTTTACACAGAGTTGCATAAGTGAGTTCACCTTGTATGAATTCGACTTGGTTCCAGGGTTGCAATGAATGTGTGTATGTATATGATGCAGATGTACCATCGTTGAAGGGTGCACAAGTTTCGGCACAGCCGAATATAAATAATTTTCACTTGCTTAACAAAAAAATATATTTTGAACTAATCTATAGTGTATGAAAGAAAGATGTCTAGGCTGCAGAAAAAATTTTTTTGAATACGTTTGACACACTGGAATTAAATTCGATTCAATGATACTGAAGATCTGTGACTTATTTTGGAGGGAGGTCAGTTTTAATGTGAAGACCGGCAAATGATAAAACGGTCGGTTTCGAAATTTGGGAAATTTAAATAAAATAATTTCTGTTATGAAATTTTTTATTGACACAATACTATTATAAATAAATGAAGTTTATTTGTTGGTGGTTAAGCAATGTCTATATGCATTTCATTGGTGCATTACCAAATCGTCAGTAGACTTTAATCACAGTAACTTCTATTACTGGTGAAAGAAACTCTCCCATAAAAAGTAATTATTAGAGTTGGACAGCAGTACTCAGCACATAAAGAAAGAGCTTGCTTACAAATTCTGTTTTAATTGTATGAGAATGGAGTAGCGCAATACAGCAGATGTGAATAGTAATGAATTAAACACATTCACGACAGCAGACTACCGACTACACGACTACAAAAATAGAATACATGTGTTTATAAGGGAAAAGTAGCACGGACAACAACCTGCCGTATAGCCGTGAAAATAATCACTCTCCCATAAGCATAAGTATGTATTCTATGTCTGTCATCGTGTAGTCGGTAGTCTGCTGTCGTGAATGTGTTTAATGCATAAGATATACAAATGGCGATGGACGACAGTGACGCTCAACTTTTATGTTGGACACTTTTTAGTCATCGCTAGAGCTCTGAAATGTTTTGTGGGAGTTGATATATTTGAATTATCTATAATTTCACGTTAATAATAGAAATATTATTTCCAGTGTAGTAAGAATTTTAACGAACATTTTATATTGCTATATTAAATTGAATTAAGATTCATAGGCTAATTGTTCCAAATTTGATAACATCAGGTTGATACAGTTCTCGTATCCTTTTTTACAATAAAATTTGTGTAAATAGGAACTGTTATCACATTCAACTAAGCCACCTAATAAGTGGTGACAAACACAATACACATGAGCACTGATGATGAAGGTGTTGCGTCTTTCGAAAACAGCTGTTCTGCTCTGCTGTTTAAGTTGAATAAAACTGATGTTGACTTTCCTTTGTGCCTTGGAATATTTATCATGTCTTTCTTTAAAAACAAATTTCGAACAATTAGCCTATGAATGTTAATTCAATTTAATATTATTTCCAGTGAGTTGCTATAATACACAAACATATGAGATATAAATATTAAATTTTTTGTAGACCTAAAACTTATGTTACACCGTGTTCAGACATACAACTTAATTGCATTATTGAGTTCAATTATCCACATAAAATTTCAATTAATTATTGTTCAAAAAATATAAAATTGTTATTATGAAATTTTTATTTGACATATTGTTGTCACAATATTTAAATTTCATTTAAAATATAAAATTGTTATAATATTGAGTAAATTAACTGTTAAAAAATGTGTTTAGTGAGCAAAACTCAACACACTGAACCAAATTAGTCGAGACTTAGCACCTAAATTGTGGGAAAAGTAGGAGAAACCATAAACAAAATATATCGATTATATATTTTGTAAATTTGGGAAAAGAATCAGCACGAATAATATTGACAAATTTTATGAAAAACAACAAATACCCAAATATATAAAATTAACTATATCGATTTATGTTGAAGTTAAATTATTGAAATTACATGTATTATTAATTGGAAAATTAAAAAAATAATAGAAATAATAAACAATAAAAAAATATCCCAGATTAGAGCTTGAAAAATACATACTTTTAGTTATCATACGTTAATTGAATTCACTAGACTTTGTTTGTGTGAACGGAAAGATAATTACGGCAGTTAAGTGATTATTGACTCAATTAAAAAAGCATGTCTGAACACTACATTAGGATTTTCCAATATAATTGTTTGAATATATATTTTTTATTTTGTTAGAATATTTTTCTTTTAATTTTAATTGAAATATCTGTGAGAGCGTACGTATAATTATATATATTAAATTCTAATACCAAATCAGCTTTGCTGGCAAATTATGCTAAACTGACTGTTACTCTGCTTGAATAATTTATGTGTACTTAAGAGTAGAATTCTATTTGACTTAATTACACCTGCATTCCTGCATTAATTCAACTCACAAGCAATTTTATTTCGTTGTGTATGTGGAAATGCCGTCTTTTGATTAATTAGACAGAGTAGGTGCAAGTTGAGTAATAAATCTGATTGCGTTAATTTGGTTGGTAGAGTTGGTAGTAAAGCAAATGCAAGTTGTTTGGAAAATTATATGTTGCATGTGTTAAAGATTCTAATTGAAAGTAGATGCAAGAGGGAAACATTAATTTATGTATATTGTTGTTTATATGTTAAACTAAAGTGAAGGACTTATTAGAGTGTCTTTTTCACGTCTTAGTTATTCTCGAGAAATCAGTTGATGGTAAAACTATTTTTAAATTAAGCACATTAATTTTCGCTAAAGACTAGTGGTTTTGAGATCAGCCAGAAAGCAAAACTGCATTAGTTACAGATCACGCTGCACAATTTTTCACACACTCATGAAAAGCCAGCTGAATTAAAAGGGAATACAAAATTGGTACTCTAGTCTGCTGTTGTTGTCTTCTGTATCTCTAGCAACTAGAAATAGAGTTGCAAAAAGCCCCAGCCAGTTAGCTTTGAGTTCTCGTTATGCCTTTGATAGTTGTTTAAACTTCTCATTCATTTAAGCGGAAATTTCAAATAATAATTTTAGTAATTCTAAGAAATTTTTAGTAAAGATTCCCTTTTGATCTGCATACATATAATTTAATCAATTAGCCCCAGTGGAACTAGTTAAAGACCACTGAATGGTCCATTTTGCATTTTTTATATATTTGAAAAAAAAGAACTGAAAAATTGAAGTGTTAAGCAGCAATTCCCAAATATATATCTTTAATTATTTTATTTCTAGGCATCGTCGTTTATCACAAAAATTGTAATTTAATCGTGATATTTTTCCCAAATGGCCTCCAAGGCTCTGACGACAGGCCATGATCTTTTCCATGATATTTTGCATAACTTTTTCATACACCACAATAAACACCAGGCAGTTAGTTGTTCGATGTGTGTGCATTTATTTCTCATGATTGTTTGAGAATCTTCTGAGCCTAAAATTCTATTAACAATAACTTTCAGTTTCCAAAATCAAATAAAAAATTTTTTACATTCAGTATTTTGTTCAATCTGCCTCTATCCGTTAGCTGTCGCTGGCTTTCAACCCTAAAAGAAAATCGTTTAAAATATTTTTACTGCATTTTGCAACTACTGCATGCAGCACAAGTAAAATATTTTCTACGTACATTTCAACAGAATTGAACCTAAAAGAGACGTTAAACAAAACTGCATCAACCGTGTTTAACGAGCAAGAGATTTAAAGATTTTTGTTTTCTGTATAACTCGATATACAAATCGCATATTTAGAGTAAATCTTAAAATGACTATCCTACAATGAATTTGGAGCAAAGCCTTTATTAAACAGAAAAGAAAAAAGCAATTCACGAAAGTTTTGAATAGCATTAACATCTACTCGAAAGGAGCGATGAACCTCAACAAACATTTAAAGGAGCAAATTCACAGAAAAAAAACGAAATGAAATTTTTATATCTAGACTTTTCATCAAAGGGTTATTTTTTGTAATTTAAAAAAGTAATAAAAAGCACAGCGACATTAACTCAATTAAGATTGATAGGCCATTGTTCTTAAGGTTCGATTCACGAAGAAATATTCCCAGGAAAAAAATAATCCATATCAATTTAATTATCAAGTTTATACAGCAGAGCAGAACAGCTGTTTTCGAAAGCCACTACACTTTCATCATCGGCACTCATCACCATTTATTAAATGTTTTAGTGGGATGTGATAACAGTTTTTATTTATACAAATTTGATTATGAAATAGAATGCGAGGAGTCTATGGCAACATGCTTTTCATTCCTGTGTTGTCGTTTTAAGATTTTCTTCATATCCAATTTTCAGAATTTTTTTTTTCAATATTTTCTTAAGCCAAAATTTTGTGGTTTAAATTTTTTAATGCTTCTGCACATATGACATCATTCATTCACTCATAAATATAATAGTCTCACTAAATTCTGCCCATCAAGTCATTTTCTAAGCAAAAAAAAATTACAGTCATTTAAAAACTGCAAGTCATTATAAAAAGTGCAAGTCATTATGAAAAGTGCAAGTCATCATAAAAGGTGCAAGTCATCATTAAAAGTCATTATAGAAAGTCCAACTCATCATAAAAAATGCGAGCCATTATGGAAAGTGCAAATCATCATAAAAAGTGCAAGTCATCATAAAAAATTTAAGTCATCGTAAGAAATGCAAGTCATCATAACAAGTTCAAGTAATCATAAAAAGTGCAAGTTACTATAAACAGTGCAAGTCATCATAAAAAATGCAGGTCATTATGAAAAGTGCAAGTCATCATAAAAAGTGCAAGTCATCATAAAAAGTTCAAGTCATTATAAAAAGTCCAATTCAACATAAAAAATGCAAGTCATTATGGAAAGTGTAAATCATCAAAAGAAGTGCAAGTCATCATAAAAAATTTAAGTCATCGTAAGATATGCAAGTCATCATAAAAAGTGTAAGTCATCATAAAAAGTGCAAGTCATCATAAAAAGTGCAAGTCATCATAAAAAGTGCAAGTCATCATAAAAAGTGCAAGTCATCATAAAAAATGCAAGTCATTATAAAAATGCAATTCATTATAAAAAATGCAATTCATTATAAAAAGTGCAACTCATCATAAAAAGTGCAAGTCATCATAAAAAGAGCAAGTCATCATAAAAAATTGAAGTCATTGTAAAAAATGCAAGTCATTATAAAAAGTGCAAGTCATCCTAAAAAGTGCAAGTCATCATAAAAAGTGCAAGTCATCATAAAAAGTGCAAGTCATCATAAAAAGTGCAAGTCATCATAAAAATGCAAGTCATTATAAAAAGTGCAAGTCATTATAAAAAGTGCAAGTCATCATAAAGAATGCAAGTGATTATATAAAGTGCAAGTCATCATAAAGAAAGCAAGTGATTATATAAAGTGCAAGTCATCATCGGAGTTGAAGTCAGGACCCTCCGCTTCATAGTCTCGTGTTCTACTACTTCAGCCAACAGCACCCAAAATAGCTACTTTTTTGAAATTTAAACTTTTACTTATGAAATCCAGCTGATTTGAACCTCTTCAATTTGCTAAAAACAAGTTTAGGCCAAACGATCGTATAAAGAATATGTAGCCGAACGGTCCTAATAGTACTCGTCTACCTTTTCATTTGCAATGAGATTATTCCAGTGACATACATTTACGTCAAGCATTGAATTCTAAATTTTATAGCACTTTTTTTGTTTTTGAAACTCTCAATTTAATGAATACACACTCTTGAAGTACTGCTAATCGACGAAATACTACAGCTCAACACCCATCAAGCGTTTGTTAGATAAAGTTTTAATCTTTTTTTTTTTGTTTTTTGTTTGTTTGTTTCTTTCATTGTTTGCTCGTTTTTTAGTCAAATTCAAATTGAAAGCTCCTTTATGCACAAAATTGCACTCGCAAAAACACACTATGAAAAGGAAATATGTAGTTAAGCAACTTAGTATGAGTACGTGTGTGCGTACGTGAATGTGTTTAGAGAAGCATGAGCGTTAGTTTGTTGGCATGTGCTCGTCGGTTTTAATGTCTGCATGTGTATCAATAATACTTCTTACTTCCGAGAAATGTAAAAATTTTAAAAGAGAATAAACTGCGCTACGAAACCACAAATTCAAAAAAAAAAACTGTATAAAAAAAGGAGATAGAAATCCTTCTAATGCATTTATCCATGTTCCTATACTTGCACATAGATTCAAAGTATCTATTCGTTAGGAAGTAATGGAACAAGTGCAAAGCCCCATATGTAGAGGCCTTGTATTTTGTTTGGACTCTGTTACGTTTTTAAGAAAATCACAGGATATTTAGAGAAGAAGTTCAGAAAGACTTGACTTTTATTCTTAATTTTATTAATTTTAATTCTACTGATTCTTTTTTCTACAAATTTAAAAAAAAAATTTTTGGATGTTTTTATAATAAATTCAACTAAAATTGATAGGCTAATTGTTGCAAATTTTTTTTTATATTTAGAAAAATATGATAAATACTCCCAGGCGTAAAGATAATCAGTGTTTTAATTATTCAACTTGCACAGCAGAACAGAAGAGCTGTTTTCGGAAGCCGCTGCACTGTCATCATCAGTGCCCAGGTGCATTGTTTTTGTCACTAAAGTGCTTTTGTTATTTATTCGATCGAACGAGGCAGTATCAGTGAAAGCAAACTAAAGTTACATAAAGAAATTGAAAAATATTGTGGCTGTCAAAACAAGGCCTGACTTCCTGTTCGCCTGATAGCTGACTTACACTCATACATCCCACAGCCGCCAGAGGAAGCATGCAAAGTAAACATTATTTTAAACGCACTGCACTGTTCTTACAAATTTTTGGCGGTTTTATCGTTGTTTGTCAAACTATAAGTGCCCGTTGGAACAACCAAGACACCGACTGAATGAACAGAGTTGATGCTTGTTCGCCTGCCAATATGATTTTTGTTAAATACAAAAACATTTTCTTCAAATTATGTGTTTTTGTTTGTCTGCTGTAAACTTTTACTTAAAACGAGATTTATTTTCATCATGCTCGAGAAGCAAAAGTTTTTATTTGTGGACACAAATCTTTAGAGACAACAACTTGGAAAACAATTTAGAGGCTGCTTGCCTTTAAAATTTGATAGAGATAAAGTTGCTTTAATTAAATACTTCGACAGTTGTTTCCAAGAGCATGTGCCACAAAAAAATGTATATATATAAAACTTTTACTCTTATGGTCATTCTTAAGCACAAAGTCTGTAAAAGGATTAAAATAGAAATATCTAGATTAAATTCCTATTTAAGGACGAAGTAAAAGCAGCAACAGTTTACTCGTACTTTCATTTATTGGAAAAGTGCTGCCGCAATTTAAGGTGACTGGAAATTAATCAAATAACTTCAAGTTTCATACAATTTCTATATTTATTGAGTACAGCTTTTAAAGTTGAATTTTTTTAATACAATTTGGCAACAGGTGGAAACAGTATGTGTATGTGTGTGTGTCTAATAAAGACTGGTCCAATTAAAACGTAGGCTATTAAGTGTGAGTACCAGCTTAACGTCAAGTTTTAGACAGTTGAAATACACCGTTTCTTATAGAGTTGTCGCATTCAGTACTTCTGCGTCAACGAAAAGTACGAAAGTGGACCAACTTTTCACTTTTTCAGATTCTTTCGATTAATTTTTTTGTATTGTGTGTTCAGGAAAAATTAAATAATATATAAAAAATTGTATAAAGTAAATAAAATAAGAGTTAAATAAATGAAATGGAGAACAAATAACTGATTTAATATCCGTCAACAAAATACTCATTGTGCCAACCTTCTCCGTCAGTACGTTCTTGTCAGTTAAAAAAGGCAACGCATAACGTATGATGGATTCTATGTGTCTCGGCCTTTATTTTCTCTTTATACGTCAGCATTTTATGTTCAGTTCTGTTGAATCAAAAACAATTTCTTATTATAAATGTTTCCATGAGTACTTATAAAGGGTGTTTTTTTTATAGAGTGACACAAGTTTAAATCATAATAGAACAGGGAACTAAGTTTTTAATATCGATGAAACGGACTTTAGTGGAAAGAACATTTTATGAAATTAATGTGATTTCTGCCATGTGGCCGCCACGGCTGGAACACCAATTTTCAACAACTAAAAAAATCTTCCATAAAGTGGAAGAACCCGAACCCCAGTTGCTCAAAACGGCGACGAACTGATTGATTAGGATCATCTTCAATGCTTTACTGTACAGCGGCTATAGTTTCTTCAGTGCGCTTTGTTCGGCGCCTCACGGGATGCACATCGTCAATAACGGTAAATGTGGTCCGAAAACGATCTATTGTTCTTCGAATTAGCCGCTCTGAGGGACGATTATATACGCCACAAAACGGAAGAAATGCACGAGGAGTTTTGATTAAAAATGTCAACAATTTGCATGCGTTGTTGTGACACTCTAAAAAACACAAGCACATGTTTCTGAATAATTTTTTTAAAACAGTGTTTCTTTCACCTACAACATCATTTTATAGCGACTCCTTAGAGTCGGTCAGACTTTTGCAAGATTTTCTTGTGACTATTTCATTTCATTGTGTAGGTTAGCCAGTTAATAGTCGGTCTTAAGCAAAGATTTTTGTGGGAACTGTAGGCGGCATAGATTTCTTTTGGCGCACAAGGGGAAAAACCTTTTCTAACGTACGAGTAGCATACGAGAAGCATGAACTCATGCTTCAGTGATTTTTCATGTTTGTGGAATCCTCTTGTCTTTATTTATGCACCGATTTTCTTTTGTTGAATGTTGTCCGGAGTTAATAGCAACTTTTCTCTTCTCGGCCGTTGATAACACTTTTCTTGAGTTTGTGGTATTTGAGTGTAATTTTGTTTCAAACTAAACACTTTTTTTTGTTTTTCTATTAAACTTCATCATTATGTATCTTTTTGCTGTTTCTGGATGAATTCCATTAGGAATCTGTAGCATTTATGCAACGTGTCGAGAAAAGTTGACAACTATAATAGTTGCTGTGATGAAAAGAGTGTGTTTACACACGAGTATAAACATGGATACACATTCACACACACATACATAGACGTGTTAGCATCAGAAAGAAAAGTTTTTATTTGACCATTGAGTTGGGTAATAAAATGTTACTTAACACTTGTTGGTTGGATTGAAGAAGATCCCAGTGGTAGGGAAAGGATTTTTTTTTTGCATATACTATGTGTATGTGCAGTTGTTTGTTTTTTTTTCGTTTATTTTAAATAATAGTGTTGACGTTCTAACACAATTTGCAAATTATTGTTTTCAAGAGTGCATTTTACGAAAATGTTAAGATTTTTTTATAGATCAAAGTTTTTTTTTTTTAAAGTTGACATAATTTATAGATAAGTTCTCTTTGTATAGTGAGAAGGATTTAACAATGTTTAAGAATATCTTATTATATATAAATAATTTTTTGGACTTTTATTTAAAATAAAATATTTGAACTCTCTATTTGTGTTATTTATTAATTTATTATTATATTGATTAAGGGCATTTTTAGGAATTATTATAATTCTTTCAATATTTCGATTAATTCACGATTCCAAATATTTTGAAATAATAATTTCATTATATTACATAAAGAATACCCTTATACTAGAGTTAATATCGACGTCGTCGACGGCGTCAAATGTCAAAAAAAAGTTGAGTCGTATGAAATTGTACGAGAGCAGTTAGTCTCAACGACGCAAAAAATTTTACGCCGAAAAAGTTCAATCTGTTTCAACTTTTTCGGCGTCGTTGCGTTGTTGCTCAGAGAAAAACATATTTTTTAATTAAAATAAATTCGAATCTCACATTAGATGAGCAGCTTCTAAATGCTGTTCGTGAAAATGAAGTGCTTTACAACAAATTCTCCAAGAACTATAAGAATATAGCTCTTAAAGGGGAGGTTTGGAAAAAAATAGGGACAGCTTTGGGGATATCAGGTAAAAACATTAATAAACTACATATTTCAATTATTTATGTTTATTTTTTTTAAGAACATGAATGCACCACGAGGTGGAAAAGCCTCAGAGATAAGTATATGCCAGAGAAAAAGTCAAAAGAGAGAGAGAGAGGTGTTAACGTCGTCGACGGCGTTTACATTAACAGCAAAATGAAATTTTACGCCGAACATCACAATTTCGGCGTTGAGACGCCGTCAACGACGTCGACATTAACTCTAGCATTAGAAATAACGTGTGAACATAAATTTCGAAATTTATAATCCCAGACACAAACCAAGTACCTTAACAGAGCTCTGTTAACATGTTAACATTGCGCTGTTAAGCATACAAAACCTGATTTATGTATTCCAAATGAAATAACTCTGGACCAAGATTGTAAAAAAAATGAACGAAACAGACAATAAAAATAAAGATGATAAACCAGGATCCTAAGAAAACGTGAATATGCGACTAAATTTTATTTTGTAGCTCTTATGGTCCCCTATTACGTCCAATAGCCCCATAATCCGTAACAGTTGGATTTTTAATAAAGAAATTTAGATTTTTAATGAAATTTTATGTTCAAAATTTCCCTAAAGCAACAATTTCTGGAATATGGAAATATGCGGATGACTAAAAATTATTTTATGCTCTATTACACGCAATTGCCAGAGTCCTTAACAATTGGATTTTTAATAAGGAAATTTAGATTTTTAATGAAATTTTATGTTCAAAATTTCCCTAAAGCAGCAATTTCTGGAATATGGAAATATGCGGATGACTAAAAATTATTTTATATTGTAGCTCTGAGGGTGCTCACTTACGTGCAATTGCCAGAACCTTTAACAGATCGACTTTTAATAAAGAAATTTGGATTTTTAGTGAAATTTCATATTTGGAATTTATTGAAATAAGATACCGAATATTAGAATTAGACGGTGTATAAGTGTAATAAGGAAGCAGATAACTACTGCTCCTTATCCCTTATTTTTATTATCCTCGCTGCTCAATTCTGATGTATACAATCGGTATATTTCAATTACCGCTCCTATCTATTTATTTTTTTTCTCAATAAAATTCATGATTATAATGGCCATAAAGAAATGATTATTGTTCTTGTGCAATCAACAAAAAACCAAAATAAATTACAAACTATTGAAGCAACTATTATTTAACAAATTCATTTCGAAATAGCATAGAACGCAGCATAAAGAAAAAAAATATGTTAGAATTTTTCACCAATTCAAATCAAAATAGAACTGAATAATCCCCACAACGGCAATCAGTGTTCAAGCATAAAAATTCTGTTGTTGCTGTATAATAAAAATTGTTGTTACGCCACTTTAAAATATGAAAGAGAAAAGAGAAACAACTATTATTATTTTGATGCACATGCAAATACATGAAGGGCATCATCACAGTCGTTATTATATAAAATAATTGTATTACATATTGAATTGGATGTGGAGTGTTAAAGAATTTTTCTAAAAAATCCAGCATTGACTGAATACACATTTTTCACTAGTGATTTAACTACTTGCTAGCATTAATTAATCGATTAAACATTGTTTGATTTGATGAAAAATATATTTTTTAGCCTATAGAATCTTAATTCATATTTTTTATAATTTTTTAAACAACCAATCTATTAATCAGACATGTCACAGATTCCGATTTCTGTCGGACACAGAATTCATTCCTCAAAAAACGATAAATGCAACAATTTTATTTAATGATATTAGTTTAGCATAGAATCAGTTAGTAAAATTAACTGATTAATTTCACTGAACTAATTAATTTCCTTCTTAGTTTTTCGAGTAAGAAATTCCGTTTCCGACCGAATTTGGAATTTGTGACATGGCTAAATGCTAAATGCAAGTTTAATTCTTTTACACTAGACTTGGGTCCAACTAGCTCATTCGCTCAGTTTTGACAAGAACCTCTGATCAAACCTATGTAATTTAAATGGGTTTGATCAGAGGTTCTTGTCAAAACTGAGCGAATGAGCTAGTTGGACACAAGTCTATTTTACACTAAGTAAATAATGTGTCAATAAAATAAATTCTTGAAGTAAAAAAATATTTCACAGAATTGAAATTAAGCCTAAATAAAAGTTCTTGGCTTAATTGTTTCCGTACTTTTCCTATTAGTTTATTGGTTATTATTAAAATATTTTATAAATTTCTGGTGAATATTTTATGCTTGTTTAAATTTCATAATTTTTGGTTTTCATATTTTATAAATTTTCAGTGCATATTTTATATCTGTTACAATCGATTAATTAACAATTCAATCAAAACTAGAAGTAAAATAATTGCTTACTAAAATATTTGCTGCTGAAAAAATGATTTTAGAGTGCTGTGAAAAAATATGTGGGAACAGCCCAGTTATTAAACATTTTTAGTTTATTTTTTTCGTTAAAATATATAAATCTATAATTAATTAAGTGGTTTAATATATAGATTTAGAACTAAAATACGGTACTGAATAAATTCAGTTGGAATATATAAGAAATTACTTAATTGTTCGATAACACAATTTGAAGCACATGGTTTTGGACTGGACTTTATTCCATTTGCATTTTGGTGTGTTGAACTTAATAATGGGATTTTTGTTATACTAATAAGGGAATTTGTTGCAGTTTTTAAGGTGTTTTGTAATATATTTGGCTAATTTAAGATTAAACCACGCAAAAAGAAAGGAAATAAAATTTAAAAACTGCGAAATTAAGTGCTCTTTAATATATTTCTCCGTATAAATACATTTTACGGTAAACACAATATGTATCAACAATTTTTTAGGTATTTTTTGGATGCGATTGATTTTTAAAAATATGAAAATGTGTGTTGCGAAAACAAAGAAATTCCCATTCTTTGTGTTTGTTGCTAATCACTGCTTTTCCTAATGCCATGAAATATTTAGCTATTTCGAATTAAATCTACCGCTTATATGGAAATATAAAACATATCATAGTGTTTTTACACTCACTGTTAAAATAAAAAGGTTCTGTGAAGACAGTGTATAGTGACACCTATAACCAATTCATGTTTAAAATTAATTAATATATTATTAAGATAATAATTTTTTATGCAGACTCAAGTTCAAATCTGCAAATTATTTATTTTAAGAATTTTATTTAAATTCAACTTATTTTCAAAAGAATCCTACCTTATTAATAGAATTAATAAGTTCGAAAAAAAATTTACATTCATGATTAATTAAAATATTTAAAACTATGAAAAATTAAAAAGAGTAGCAGAACATATAAAATATAAAACAAATATTTAATGAACTGCCTGTGGCACGATGTTTTAAGCTATCGTTGTATGGCAAAAATAATATTGAAAACAAAAACATATTCCAAAATTTCGTAGCAGTTATGCATTAAACACATTCACGACAACACGCTACCGGCTACAACCTGTCAAAAATAGAATACATGTGTTTATATGGGAATGATTATTTTCACGGCTACACGGCAGGTTGTTGTTCGTGCTACTTTTGTGGTTGTAGTCAAAATAAACTAATTTCTATTTTCATAGGCGACAATAAATAAATTAGTGCTGCCAACACAGCGAAACATCTTAAATGAATAAGCGTTTAAAAATATTTTCAAACCTGCCAAGAATATGAACATTTATAAAAATTAAAAGTGCCCTTAAAGCCCTTTAAAGAATAAAAATTATTTTGTAATCTTCATTTATTTTTTTTGCGATATCTTTTGACTTTTATTTTTTATTTATTTTTATTTTTTTTTATTTTTGGTTATTACTCCTAGAATAGGACGCATATAAACGATATAGGTATAATTTCAAAGTACTCCAAAATGTCTTTCTATTGTTAGACATATTTTTAAAATTTATTCACATATTGGAAGAATTATTATATTTTGAAATTTTTTATCTGACTTTTCAAGTAAAAATTCCATTACTTTGAATACTCTAATTTTGTATATATTTGATAGCCGCTATCGATAAAAGACGCATAACCTCATTTTCATAGTGCCATACCAAAAAAAGGACATCAAAATATATTTATTACAAATGTAAAAACAATAAAGAGCTATTTATAAACAAATAAAGTGTTTCTATTACTTATTTTGTTTCGGTTTATAAATAGATTTAGAATAAGTGCTTTTTTATATATGAAAGTGGCACCACTAAAATGAGCTGTTGATAATGTAGCTGCCGTCTCAAATATAATTAACTACTAGTTGACTACTAGGCGACGATTGTAGCCAACGGCTTTTGTAGTTGTGTGTTCGTGTAGAATGCTGTCTCGAATGTGTTTAAAGATTAAGTCTTATATACAAATACACCACAGATACACATTTTTATAGTACATTTTCAAGGATCCTATCATTCACGGATGTTGATGAAACATATAGGGTTTCAAAGGTATTGTTTTGTAGATATGCACAGCATATACGAGTATGAAAAATATTTTTCAAAGAGAAAAAGTAATTTTATATGAAAGGCCTCGTGAATACACACAATTCTCGAATTTGAGCCTCAGAAAATCTCCATGCAATCCATGAGAAACAAATACATCCACAACCAGCAAAAATATGGCGAGGATTTTGGTCCGTGAAAAATTTAGGGAAAATTTTATAGGAGGAATAAAGGCCTGTCATTTGAGTTGTTAGTCCACCTGATGGATACTTTATTCGACACTAAATCGAAATATGTCTTCTTTATAATTCAGTAAAAAAATTAAAGTATTTAAAACCAGAAAGAGCATTCTTACTAAAATTGATTCTAAATTTTGAGTAGTAAAATTTTTATTACCCGGCGATTCTAATATTTCTAATTCTCTGTTTATACAATAATACAAGAAACAGAAAAAAAACATGTTTAACAATCTTCATTATGATAATGAAAAAAGGTGAATAATAAGCAAATAAAGATAAGAAATTAAAAACTTCGACACACAGATAAATAAAATTGTTATGAAGATCTCTTTGTTAAAACAGATTCCCATCCTAAATTCTTACTAAAACTTCGTATGATTCAACTTTGACCTCACCGCCACCGAAGGGCAAATACAAACAACCATGTGAAGGATGAATTTTGCCAATGCTGGTGCTGCCCTCATATTTAGCACGTCCAACATATAAAGTTTCGCCATCACTGGTAGTGCCAGCTGCCACAGCACCTGGTACAATATTGCCATTATCAGAAAAAGTCCACAAGAAACCAGCTCCGGTTAAAACCTCGAACTCCTCTACTTTATGTTCTCTACCGCCAAAGGCGATATAGGCTCCGCCTTTGTTGGGTATAACTTTGGCAGGCATAAGATCACCATCCTTAAGGACACGGCCAACATAAATAACATCGCCATCGGCATCGTGACCACCCTCCAAAGCATCTTCAGGCATAGAATCGGCTGTGGCATGGATCCATTGCTCGGGCTGAGTTAAAACTTCATATTCATAAAGTTTAACCTCTTCTTCGCCATATGGTATATACAAGCAGCCGTGCGAGGGATGAACTTTACCCACCGTCAAACTACCTTCATAATGACCACGGCCAGCATACAAAAAGTCTCCATCGGCTGCACGACCGACTTTAACAGCTTCAGCGGGAACATCACCATTGGCAGCAGCAGCCCATTGATAACGCAAACCACTCAGCACTTCATAATCGTGCACTTCGATCTCTTTACCGCCAAAAGACACGTAAGCTTTGCCTTTATTTGGAACAACTTTAGCGGGCAAGAGATCGCCACCATATTCGGCACGGCCTACATAAATTGTATCACCATCTGAATCCTGGCCAGATGCAACAGCTTGGCAGGGCACAGCCCCATTAGTACTGGAAACCCATTTGTGATCTATACATGCCATAAACGGGCAAATTAGTTTCAATTAACTACCAATTAAAATACTCTTACCCATATTTTTTTCTAAAAAAAAAAAGAGAAAAGCGGCACTGACTGTAACAACTTTACTGCTGGTATAATTTGTTATGACTAAATATTTTGTGTCACTTGTTTGTCAAACTGCTGATATGAAGTGAAAACGAAAGCGCTGCAGTCACTGTATCTCATATAAATATTGAGAAACGAAAATTTTATCTTGTTGTTTGTGTGCATGTACATTTATTCCCTTATAGTTATCATATCTTATAGTTTGCTTTTATGGTGTAGATAATTGATAACCGATAACCACTTATGAGAGCCAATAAAATTCTAATTTGTTTTTGTATATTTTTTGAAATAAAATTTAATTCTATGAATATGTTTTAACATGTGCCGGAGAGTAGGAGAGAGTAGAGACCCAACTGAAACGTCAAAGTCTGTTATCAAAAACAGAAGTGTAGAAATCTTTAGTAGAGCACTTTTCATTGGTATTGTTGTAAAATAAAAATTTCATTGTAGCATTAAAAACGAATTAAGAACTTAGGATTAAGAACTTAAATATTGTTGATTGATGAGCTTTATACATATTAAAGCCAATTATAAAAATCTTTATTTGACATATTGTCATGATTCTATTTTAAATGAAGTGTATTTGTTGATGGTTAAGCAATTGTCTATATGCAGTTCACTGGTGCTTTACCAAATCATCAATAGACTTTAACCATAGTTTGTTTTTAGTTTTTTTTTTATGTTTTATAAAAGTATGTGCATAAGATAGGAGGTTTTTAACTTTCCAAAACAATGGTTAAAGTCATTTCATTTTTCTTCAAATAATCGGCCCTATTATGAATGGCGACGTCGACGTCACACCAACCCGACAGTAAAAAAGTATCCTTGTCTACAAGTTTTCGATAATAATTAATTACCCATAACAATTTCTCAGCATTCTCTAGGGTATATTATACGGATAGAACATGTCAATGTCAAAGTTGTCAGTTGCTGTCGAAAAAGAGTGGACAAGCGACAACTTTTTTCTGTCGTCTTGATACGGCGTCGATGTCGTCATTCATAATAGGAGTGAATATTTATCTATTTGTAAATATCTATTTTGTCTCCTTTAAAGTTTTGCAAAGTACCCCATTATAAATAAAACAAGTCAAAACGTTATATTAGACCGTGTCAAACCTTAAATACCCTTCAAATATTTAGTAAGTAAATTTAAAATGTTTAACTTGGTGGGACAGAGTTCCTGTCTCTGTACCCAATTTTAAATCTCTATTTTGACAGAGTCATTCCGGGAAAGCCCGTGGGGGAGACGTTTCACCTCTGCAAGATCAGAGAACATCTCAGCTTTTTATAAGCTTAAGGAATAAAAATTTTTAAATATTTGCACTGTTTTTGCATATAATATCGTACGTCAACGCCCACCAAAGGGGGCGGGGTCCAAAAATAGACGATATCATGTTTTCCACAGACCAACGTATGGTCATTGCTAGATCGTCTCAGACTTCATCACTGATCAAGAATATACATATATACTTTATGGGGTCCAATTCCTTTTGGAGGGTAATAAAACTGTATTTTGGCGGGGTCGCTCTGGCAAGGGCAGTGGGAGAGACATTTCACCTTTGTTATAAAACTCTAAAAATAAATGTTTGGGATAAATATATGTAAAATTTATTAAAATTTTTTTTGATAGGGTCATTTAGGGGGCAAAGAGGGAGGAGGGGTAGGGCAGAGTAGTACCAGTTTACGTCTCAGCTTCGTCATTAAAGTTTAAAAATGTGATTTTTAAGGAATGCAGGCTTAAGTAAAACAATTTGTTAAATTTATACACTATATTTGCATGTAATAACGCCCACTAAAGGGGGCGGAGTACAACATTTGTATTTATTTTTATTTTATGGCTCCAAATTTAATGCTTTTGGCTTTCTTTGACATAAAAATATATCAATTGCTTAACAAAATTACAAAAGAAAACTTTAAAAATTATGTTGTTTTTTTAGGTTGTTTTAGTTCTTCTTAGGGGGACTTTTTTCCCTCTTGCCCGATGTAGACCATTTCTGAAATTGATTTGTGCTATCCTTCAAGATATATTTATACCGAATTTCAAGAGTCTGGGTGTTTTCGTTTCGACGGACGGACGGACATGCTTACATCGTCTTATATTTCATCACTGATCAAGAATATATATTCTTTATGGGTTCTCAGATAGATATTTCGCTGCGTTACAAACGGAATGACAAAGTGAGTATACCCTCTAATTCTTCTTTGGAGGGTATAAAAAATTACTCAGTAGACTTACAGAAAACATTGTAGAGCAATTAGTCTTAGGATGAAAGATTTCTTAATATAGACATAAATACAACAAAAAAAAAAAACGACTGCTGACAAATTTCTTGTGCCATTAGAAGTCGTTCATAACTAAACCTTTGATGTACGAGGTCTATTCAAAATAAAAGATGCATTTAATTTATTGGAGAAATATTTATTTTTTTATCATTCCCTTTCTCATTCAAAGTAGTCCCACTAAGATCCAGTTCTGATATATAATTTTTCGTATCTTCTTAAACTCTCTCAGAGACTAAATTTTTTTTCTCCTTATGTGTAGCAACATGCCGTCCTTTAATGTGTATCTTCAATCTTGCGAAGAGAGAAAAATTCACAGAGGGCCAAATCTGTTGAATACGATGTAAGTTAAAAAAATTGTGGACAAGGTACATTCCGATTGAAGGTCCTTTTTAGCTAACGACTTTGCCGATTAAAACAGGGGCCAAATTACAGCATTCGATATCGATCGGAACTTGTATTTAAATTGTATTGAAATTTCGATCAATATCGAATGCGGTAATTTGGCATCAGGTAAATTTCGAGAAATTCTAAAAAATATCTTTGCCAAAGACAAAGACTCAGCTTTCGTCATTGAAAAAGAATATAAAAACCGACAAACAAATAAAAACCGAATCGTTGAAGGTACTCAAGGACATGGCAAAAAGTGCGTATTAGAACTGCTTTGAGGATTCAAGAAAAAAAAAAAATTCTGGTACAAATTTATTATGTCTGGGGGCCACTTGAGGCGGACAAAATAGAAATTGATAAGTAAAATGTATCATACATTTTGAACAGACCTCATATATTAAAATTGTATAAAAGTCTTCTACTGGAGCGCAAACTTTGGCTACCCAATTCAGAGTAGTTTTTGGTTGTTTCAAATATAAAGGGTGTTTTTTCATGAAGTTTTTTTTTTATACGAATCACTCTGTTGTCTGACAGCTGTTTTGACAGTTTAAAGTGACGACTCTACTCAGTATTGTTTGACAAATCATCATGAACAGGTTAACTCCAGAACAACGCTTCCAAATCGTGGAAATTTATTTTCAAAAACAGTGTTCAATTAAAAATGTTTATCCGCTTTTCTACCGCAAAATTCTCTTCAGTGATGAGGCGCATTTTTGGTTGAATGGATATGTCAACAAGCAAAATTGCCGTATTTGGAGCAAAGATAATCCACACGCCGTTCAAGAATTACCAATGCATCCCGATAAATGTACTGTTTGGTGCGGTGTATGGGCTGGTAGAATCATCGGTCCTTATTTCTTTAAAAATGAGGAAGGACGGTGCGTTACCGTGAATGGAAATCGATACAGAATCATTATCAATGAATTTTTGGTGCCAAAACTTCAAGATATGGATGTAAACGAAATGTGGTTTCAACAGGATGGTGCCACAATGGACTTATTGAAAGAACATTTCAACGACAACATCATTTCGGGAAATGGACCGGTGAATTGGCCTCCGCGTTCGTGTGATTTGACGCCACTCGATTATTTTTTGTGGGGATACCTGAAATCATTGGTTTACGTGGATAAACCAGCAACGATTGACGCTTTGGAAACCAGTATTCAACGTGTCATTGCTGAAATACGCCCTCAAATGCTTGAAAAGGTGGTCGAAAATTGGACCTCCAGAATGACCTTTGTGCAAAATAGTCGTGGCGGCCATATGCCCGAAATTATATTTAAATGTTAAATGACAAGAAATTATCTACCAAATAAACAAATTTTTTTTGGCCATTTCATAATTTGGCATGTGTTTTATTTAAATTTCAAATCAGCAAGCTCTTATAAAAATAACCTTTATTATGAGATATCTTTAATTCAATGACTTCTTGTTTTATAATTTGTTTTCTCTTTCAGTGTATTGAGCAATTTTGAAAGTGTAATGGTAGGTAACAAGCCCAATTAACTCTAAAAAATATCTAGCATTAGGTGGTCGTAATAAAATAAATAAAGGCGATGCATTCGTATTCGGTTGAAAACAGTATGATTGAAAAAAACACCCTGTATTTTTCTCTTGAGCTAGCCCTACATATGAGTCCACAACAATAAACAAAGTTGACTAACGCGTAATCATATCAGGTAATAAACTACAATTTAGGACTACATTGTCGTACACACATCGAATATAATGGAGCCACAAAAACGATTGATAACCAAAATGAATATCGAACTGTTGGGCTAAACTGGGCTGCTAAAATAGGCAATAGTCAATAGATAATAATGATTTATTACCTTTTCTATTTAAAAATATTGTTCAACATATTATTACCTTTGATTTCATGAAGCCTATAAAAGAATTCGTTTGATTAATGAAGTGGAAAAAATTATGTCAAAATTATTTTTTTCAATATATGACAGAATGTAGCAAATGATTCACGGTTTATGCGGAAAACACAAAGAATTTCAAGTGTTTACTTTAAGAGGCAAATGACTGCTACAAAACCCTTAAGACTGCAATACAATTTCGAAAAGCAAATAAACCGGGGAAAAAAATTGTGTTCGTGGTGATAAAGTTTTGTTAAAACAAAAAGTATATTTAAAAAAAAATAAAATTTTATAGGCTTTTAATATAAAAACAAAAGTAAAACTTTAAATTGTTTTAGAATAGTTTGAAACGATATGCAAAATTTTGATAGTGAAGAGAACAGAAAAGGATAAATGATTTTTTCACAGTTATCAGCAGCCGATGGCTTTGAAAAAAGCGAAGGAGATACATGGAATATTGGGAATATTAATCGTCAGGGTTGGGGAATTTCGTACTAACCAAAAATGTAATAACTTAAAAATATGAATGAGATAACTTTTCATATTCAATTTTCGTTAAAATATTGGTTAAATAGTTGATATTCCTACTAACTAGCACCACTTGCAAGAGTGGAAAAATTGAACAAAGAACGCTGATGAGATGGCGTAGCGGCCTCGAAATCAGTACTGATCCGTTCTGCTGGTTTGATGATTATTGAAACATATTCTTAATATTCCAATCTTAATATAAATTAATAAAAATAGAATTTGAACAAATTCATTTATTAATAAAATAATAAAAAATCATTTACAGTCATGCAGATTCGAACTAAAGCCCGTTGAGAAAATTAACAATTTACATAAGAAAAGCTCAACTAATAAAAATTCATACATAATTTACAGCATAAGAATATTAATCCTGTTCAGCAAATATTGAGTAACTTTTTGGTATGCAACTCTTCAAGAATATATAGGAATTTAAAAATTAAATTTTACTTAAAATGTGTTACACATATAACGTAGTTGAGCAAACGTACTTACTGGACTTAATAAGTTGTTATTTTCTTGTGTATATCCGTATTTCCGCATCTGCAAAAATAAATATAAAAATAATCTTTAGATCGTGATTTAAATAAAAAATAATTGTTTATAATGATTTTTCAAATTTAATTGCAGATATTAAAAAACATATTCATCAATAATAATTTTTGTGCAGGACTCTTACAGAATGACATCTAGTCCAAGTTGTTTGGTTTACTTGACCGCCTTATATGGTGGTCAGGCAGGCATTTTTAATTGAGTATATTTTCCCTTAATCGATCTTCTTGTTCACATGTAATGGATTTGGTTAAATTCAATTAACGTATGACAATTTAAAGAGAAACTTTTTCATATCCATAAGGACCATATGTTTCAACTCTGCTATCTTTTTATTTTTTTTATTTTTTAATTAATAGTGAATTCAATGTCAATAATTTAACTTCAACATGGCTCGATATATTTTTTTTTATTTTTTTTCACTTTTCGCACAATTTAGGTGCTAAGTCTCGACTAACTTTGTTCAGTGAGTTGTGTTTTGCTCACTAAAAACTTTCTTTAGCAGTGCTGCATTTTTGATTTTACTCGATTTTATAATAACTAAGTGTTAGTTGTTTTAATTAAGTAATTTAAATACATACCCCCTTATTCATAAAAATTAAAAGAGTCTAATAACAGCGTTCTAAAAGAAAATTTCATTTGAAATTTTCTCTATTACACTATTATAAGGCTCTCATAATTTTTATGCATAAGGGGTTAAAATTTTTATGGTTAATTGAGCTCAATAATGGCATTAATTGCGTTAAACTAAATTAAGTTGTATCAGTTTTTTACTTATATTTTCCCTTTATTTTTTCCGAAATAATTATTTATATGACCAGAAAAGGCTGACATGGTCTTTTGGATCTGTATAGCTTTGCCGTTGCAATTTGTAATTTTTAAACTTTTCAGTTATTTTGATACCTCGTAGATATGATTGTAAGTACCAAAAGACCGGCTAGGAATTGAATTTGTGAAATGTAAAATTCTACTCTATAAGGTTTTCATAATTTCTGTGATTATAAACATAAGGCTAGTTATATAGGAATATATATATATATATAGATATATATATATATATATATATATATATATATATATATATATTTATATATATATATATATATATATATATATATATATATATATATAATACCATCATATAAGTGATTGGTCCCACTGTGCTGCGGTACTTATTGAACAAAATGCAATTTATTTATAATTTTAGCAAACTTACGCCAAAGAAACTAACATAAAACTTAACAAAACTGTGTCATATGTCTTTTTTTTCCCCAAAAAGAAAAAAAAATTCTTCACCCATAATTTTCCATTCATATGACTGACAAACACTCAACAAATTGATATTCCATTTTCTGCAAAACATTTCTTCCTTTTAATTAAATCATCTGATTTCACAAAACTCTGCCACTTATTTATTCATCAATGGTGAAAATTAAAGTTTGTGCACTTTTCAAGCTGCCGTACACACATGAAGTGAAAAGAAAAAAAGCAAACAAATGAAACATAAAAGTTTATCATAGAGGTAAGTAAACTGCATGTGGTATAAAGTATAGAATACGCCTAGAGAGTGAACTTTCGTTCGGTGAAAATGTCAGTTTTTTTCTCACTTAAGGTTATGGTGTGAAATCAGCATTCATGGCGGAACAACATTTTTGCATTTCGCACTTAATAAAACACTAACTGAAATTTAAATTGTTGTTTAGCACATGCAAATACACCACAGGGCATACCTTTTCCCCCTGCTCATGTCAAAGATAGTTTTTGTTTTTGACTATTAAATAAATATTTGCAGTGTGACTGCAAACAAATTTTCTATTAATAAATTTCATATAAATACTTTCCCAAAATTTTCATTTGAGTACAAGATATTTGTCTAAGATTTCTGTTCCTGACATTACAGTTGCACCTCTATGCTTATTCTCTGCTATGAAGTTTTATTTAAACTTAAAAATGAATTTGTACAGTAGTTGCAAATTTGGTACAAAAAAAAAAATATTGCATCACAAAAAGTTTTATTTGTCACTAAACAAATTATTTTATAAAGCTTTCAAAATCTTGAGGAAAATTTGTGGCAAGTGGTAAAGTTTAATGAATTTGGACTGCAAGTGTTGCAGAGAACGGAATAATTTTCGAATAAAAAAAAAAAATAACAAGCAGGCAAGTATTAATGAAATTGTGGAGGCTTAATGACAAATATAATTAGTTTTTTTTACTTATAGGTTGTATAAAATACGGTGTTGAGACATTTTTAATGAAGACAATATTCACTAATTATGTTCCAGTTCACATATAAAGGGTAAAGGGTGTCACAAGTTTAAATCATAATAAAACAAGGAAATAAAGGGTCCGCCATCTAACGTTTTTTTTCAACTAGTGCTTATTTCGTAAATGGTAACACTTAGCTCATGTCTGATTTGACAGATAATTAGTTCTATCCTTCCGCAGAACCAATATGGTTGTGTATATGCTTGAACAACGCTTCGCTAAGTGGGCCTGCGGTCGACTTACACAAGATGCCGATTTTGCCAAAAAAAAAAAAATCATCTTTTCAGATGAAGATCATTTTGATCTTGGCGGGTATGTAAACAAGCAAAATTGTAGCATTTGGGGCACAGAAAACCGGCACGCATACATTTAAAAGCCGACGCACCCAAAACGAGCCACTGTTTGGTGCGGATTTTGGTCCAGAGGCATAATTTGGCCATTTTTTTTTTCGAAAATGAGCAAGGAGTGGCCGTTACAGTCAATGGCGATCGTTATCGGGCCAGCCGCAGAGCTGATGTCGTTTGGCCACCTCGGAGCTGCGATTTGACACCGTTGGACTATTATTTGTGGTATGCCGTCAAAGATAAGTGTTACGCCGACAAGCCAGAGACAATTGACGCTTTAAAGGACAATAATTGTGAAGCCATTGGTGAAATACAGCTGCACACAATCGATAATGTGCTTAAAAATTGGACCGATCGTGTAGGCTACTGTATGGCCAGCCGAGGCAGCAATTTGAATGCAATTATTTCCCATTATTAATCGGAAGGATTGCACTTTCAACTAAAAAAGAAATTTGAGAAAATATTCAGTAGTTTTTTTTTTTTTTATATCATTAAAAGAAAAATTTATTTGGCGGACCCTTTATATTTTTAAAATCAATGAAACGGGATTTATTGGAAGGAACATTTTTATGAAATTATTGTTTAAATATGATTTCTGTCATGTGGCCGCCATGGATGGCAGGCAGAAGGCGTAATCTGGAACACTAATTTTCAACAACTAAAAAATTTTCCATTAAGTGGAAGGACCCGAACCCCAGTTGCTGGGAACGGCGACCAATTGATTGATTAGGATCACTTTTCACTGCGCACTGTTCGGCGTCTCACAGGATGCGCATTATCAGTAACCAGAATCTTAGATCTTGTCGATTATTTAAATAAATAGATTTTAATTTAATATAGAAACCTTAAGCATTCGAAGGGGTTTAGACAGCTTTTTATTGAACGTCGACGTCGGATTGCGTTGTCTGCACAAATACTACACGCCTCTAAGTGTAACACGTCTGTGCAACGATTATTTTCCTCCAGAAGAATGATTAAACAAAACAAATGCTTCTAATTTTTAAATAATTGTTTTGCATAAAGCAAATACACGTAATTTGTAAAATATTTTCCATTTAATTTTTCATATTGACCAATTTTTGTCCAAAGTAAAAAATTATTTTCCAAATAGTTTGTGAAGCATATTTTTTTAGTGTCACAACAAAAGCGCAACGCATGCAAATTGTTGAAATTTTTAATCAAAATAATTGTTTTATTTTTCAAACTCATCGTTTCCTCATCTTCTTCATTACTGATGATGTGCATCCTGTGAGACGCCGAACAGTGCGCACTGAAAAAGCTGTAGCCCTTGTACAGGAAATCATTGAAGATGATCCTAATCACTTAATTCGTCATCGTTCTCGGCAACTGCGGTTGTGTTCTTCAACTTTATGGACGATTTTTTAGTTGTTGAAAATTGGTGTTCCACATGGCAGAAATCATATTTAAACATTAATTTCATAAAATTTTCTTTCCAATAAAATCCTTTCATTGATATTAAAAATATATTTCCTTACTTTATTATGATTTAAACTTGTGTCACTCCATAAAAAACACCCTATATAGTTGATTGCTTTTAAAGTAAGTGATTGAAACTTTAAATTATACTTCTTGTTTGTAAATCATTAAATATTATTATGAGAGAACATTTATTATAGTATTTAATAAATCATAAATATTTTATGAAGACTTGGCAGAATTATTCCAATGATCCTATTGTTTAATTCATAACTTGTTAATACATAAATACATATATGTATGTATGTATGTATGTATTTATGATATACGAGTGTGTACGCGTATGTTGTTCTTCTTTCCATTTATTATGCTCAAAGAGAACACAGAATGGCTTAACAAATCTAAATGGCTTTTAAATAAAATATGTTTGTCTTTATCCCGTTTTATTGCCGTATGTAAATCGTTAATAAACATTGTGTGCATAATACAGATTTATATATATACATATATATATATATATATATATATATATATATATATATATATATATATATGTGGAAATAGATTTGTCTGTACAAATTCGAACCAACCACAATGATGAAGGAGGACAAGGCCAAACCAAAATGTTAACAGAAAACACACAAAGCCAAAGCATCTGATTATTCTTAAACACAACTCTAAAGACTATGAAATTGTCCTCAAATGAGTAAATAGCAAAAAATAAAAAAAAGATGAAAGCAAAAAAATGCTGGTGACTATAAAGTAAAAAAAATAAAAAAATTAAAACAAAAGCTAGTAAAGGAAACGGAAAATGTTAGAGGGAAACACATCCAGCGGCACATTGAAGAAGGGACATTATTCAACACCAGCAACTGCTGTGACTGTAAACAAACAGCAGTTGTACTGGCAGCAATTGGAAGACCACCACAAATGACAAACAGCAAATGTAGTGGACAAATGGTGGAATCTTCATTAAACACTGTGCTCCCCAGGGACATATACACATACACACTCGAACACAAACGACCAAACCGCTTTGAACATTCGACAAAATTTAACAAACTACAGCAAACAAATAAATGGCGACAGGACATCATGGCGTATAAAACCGCAATGTGTGAAAATACTTGTTGGTTTTCTTTCGTTTAATTTTTTGTTTTTGTGTTTTTCGTTTTTTATTCCGTTGCATGTGGGAGTATGAGAGCTCATGTTTTCATTGCACACATACTAAAGTCTTCTTTATGGCTGTTTCTGTTTGCTGTCTCTGGATTTCTTGTTTTGGTGGCTCCATGTGTGTATGTTTTACGTAGATGTAAAATATCAAGTCAGATTTGCTTGGTCACCATTTATTGTGTATGTGGGTGAGATCGTGTGTCTATGGTTTTTGGTCATTTATATGCAACGAGGGCTGCTGAAAAAAGGATCTTCAATGTGAGGAAGGGCTAAAATTTTAGTGTTTTTATTTTTGGCCAATTTCCGAAAAAATATTGTTTAGTCTTAAACAAGGTGAAATCCATAATTTGTTGCATAATGAGTTCGACGAAAAAAAAAAAAAAAAACTGTCTATCTTCTCATCTTTCCTAATCTGTCCTCTCAATACTATCCACTCGTTTTCAGTTCCGGCGCAATGCATTGCATATATATAGGGGACATCCCCTGAGTGCTGGTCCTTCTCCTAAAAAAAAAAAAAAAATATGATGCATTTGCTAAGTTTGTTATTTAGAGAAAACTTTAAAGAAATTTTAAAAAGTTTCATGTTTCTTTAGGATTTTTGCAAAATATATTTAATCATGAGTGTAAATTTTCCTGAAGATGTTAACAAACTGTTAACCGAATACTGAATAAAAATTACAAGAAATAATATTTTATAAAAAACGACCACAAGCTTGATTAATATTACGATAATATGAATGTACATTTTTATTTTACGAACTTATTTATTTTATTACTAAGATAAGAATTTTTTACTCAGACTCAAGTTCAAATCTGCAATGTGCAAATTATTTCTTTTAGGAAAAAGAAACCTGATGAGATGGCGTGGCGGCCTCAAAATCAGCACTGATCGGTTCTGCTAATTGGATAATGTTAAAAATATACTAAATATTCCACTCTTAATAAAATAATTTGAATTTAATAAAAATTCTTAAGAAAAATTATTTGCATATTTGAGCTTCAAATAAAAAAATTTACTTGAAGTAATTTTTTTAAAAATATTTTCTCAGTTAATTTATTAAATATTTTCATTCAAATCGAAAATCTCTTGTGCACAAAGGAGAGTGAGCAATACTTGAAAAAAAGCATAGTGTGATCTGAAAAAATAAGATAGATCACTTGCAATTCTCAATTAGTTTTTGAAAGTTTGTGCACAAACTAAAATGGTTTGATTTTTTTTTAAATTAGTTTGAAGTTTGCTGATAAAGATCATGCCAAAGATCATATCATTCATGCTTATTGTGAAACAACCAAATCAAATATGTAATATGTTATTTGAGAAAATAGTTCTAATAATTGACTGCCTGTCGCATGACATTATTCGGGATCATTCTATAGCTCAATTATATTTTGAATAAAAACAAATTGTAGAATTTGGTATTTGTTTCCTTTTTTATTGTTCGCCAAAAAATATATATATTTTCACTAATAAATCACTTAAATGTCTGCCCACGTGTCCGGTTGTTAGCGGTATTCATATTTTCCTTGTATTTGTACAATTTGCTGTTACAACTACATTAATTTTTGACTTGGTCTTTTCGGTGTCGTTGTCGGTATTGGCGGTGACAGTGACAGTAAAGTTGTGTGTTTTAACAAAGAAAATATAACAATAATAATAAAAATTAAATAAATAATAAAACAGATATATTGCAAAATACCATAAGGAACCGGGCTATAGTTTATAATTTAATAAATGTTAAATGCTGATGGCGGTGATGGTGATGGTCATAATAGTGGAAGCACATAGATTTCAGAAGATATCAATAGACTGGTACTGAAATAAGGAAAGGTAAGGAAAGTCAATATTATTAACTTAGTGTTTTATGTGTCAAAATAAGTCTATAACAAGTGAATTGATAAGATAATAACAAGAATGTTTTAACGTTACATCCAATTAAGATTGTTAATGAAAAGGTTCGAAAATGTGTTTTAAATTCATAAAGACACGGTAAATATTCCAAGGTGCAAGTGAAAGTCAATGTCAAAGCAGCAGAGCAGAACAGCTGTTTTCGAATGCCGCTACACTTTTATCATCAGTATTTGTATATATATTTTTGTTTGTCACCCTTATCAACTAAGCCAGCTAGTTGATTATGGAAAGAGTATTTATTTATAAAAATTTTATTAGGAAATTGCATACGAGAATTGTATCAAACCGATGGTAACACACTTTTAGTCTCTGTACAGCTGATTGATTATTTCTTCGTGTCCCTCATTTTAAATTTCAAAATTAATATGAATTTATATGTAGTAAGAATTTTAACGAACATTTTATATTGCTATATTAAATTTGAATTAAGATTCTATAGGCTAATTGTTCGAAATTTTAATTTAAATCTCAGAAAGACATGATAAATATTCCAAGGCACAAAGGCAAGTCAACATCAGTTTTATTCAACTTACACAGCAGAGCAGAACAGCTGTTTTCGAAAGACGCAACCCTTTCATCATCAGTGCTCATGTGTATTGTGTTTGTCACCACTTATTAGGTGGCTTAGTTGAATGTGATAACAGTTCCTATTTACACAAATTTTATTGTGAAAAAGAATACGGGAACTGTATCAACCTGATGTTAACATGTTATTGTTATAATACCCGTGTTACCGTTTGATTATTTTTCTTCATGTCCCATTTTTCTGAATTTTTTGTTCCATCATACCTAAGTCAAACTTTTTTGGTTTGAATTTTATACTTAAGTACATGTGAACGTTTTTCCAATTTTTTTTATTATTGGGTAGCTCAAGCCATAGCTTAAATTTGTATGTAGTAAGAATTTTAACGAACATTTTATATTGCTATATTAAATTTGAATTAAGATTCTATAGGCTAATTGTTCGAAATTTTAATTTAAATCTCAGAAAGACATGATAAATATTCCAAGGCACAAAGGCAAGTCAACATCAGTTTTATTCAACTTACACAGCAGAGCAGAACAGCTGTTTTCGAAAGACGCAACCCTTTCATCATCAGTGCTCATGTGTATTGTGTTTGTCACCACTTATTAGGTGGCTTAGTTGAATGTGATAACAGTTCCTATTTACACAAATTTTATTGTGAAAAAGAATACGGGAACTGTATCAACCTGATGTTAACATGTTATTGTTATAATACCCGTGTTACCGTTTGATTATTTTTCTTCATGTCCCATTTTTCTGAATTTTTTGTTCCATCATACCTAAGTCAAACTTTTTTGGTTTGAATTTTATACTTAAGTACATGTGAACGTTTTTCCAATTTTTTTATTATTGGGTAGCTCAAGCCATAGCTTAAATTTGTATGTAGTAAGAATTTTAACGAACATTTTATATTGCTATATTAAATTTGAATTAAGATTCTATAGGCTAATTGTTCGAAATTTTAATTTAAATCTCAGAAAGACATGATAAATATTCCAAGGCACAAAGGCAAGTCAACATCAGTTTTATTCAACTTAAACAGCAGAGCAGAACAGCTGTTTTCGAAAGACGCAACCCTTTCATCATCAGTGCTCATGTGTATTGTGTTTGTCACCACTTATTAGGTGGCTTAGTTGAATGTGATAACAGTTCCTATTTACACAAATTTTATTGTGAAAAAGAATACGGGAACTGTATCAACCTGATATCAACCTGATCAACCTGTATCAACCTGATATATAATATGAATTTAATATTTTTAAGCTTAAGGTCTCTTTATTTTAATTTAATTTTTAATTTCAATATTTCGTCATTCCTTTGTGTGATTTCATCAGGAAATTAATTGAATTAATTAAGAGACCTTAAGCTTAAAAATATCAGAATAAAATAATAATTAAAGAGAGGTCAAGAAACCAGAAGAATTTAATATGAATTTAATTTATTATGAAAGTAGCTTTAGAAAAATCTTTTCTTGCATTTATAATAACAAATAAAGTTATGCAAAAAATAAAAAAATCAGTTCTAAAAATTTTTGCAAATATGAGTATTAGTTTTAATATAAGCAAACTTGTAAAAAATTAAATTAAAATAATGAAACCACATGAGTGAACTTTCACTTTCCCCTATCATTGAATACTGCCCTAATAAATAAAACTTTAATTATGGCAGCAACAACACAAGCACATACGAGTATTTCCCCTACCCAATACTTTCATAACAGCATTCAACTTTTCGTATTGCGACTTGTATAATTCATGTGAGAAATGGAGCATTTGTGCAGTCTCGTTATGATTAAAATAATTAAATTAAATTTCTTCATTTTTCATATTAATATTAGTTTTTATTCCTTAATAATGGTGGCCATTTATATTCTTTAATTATTGTAGGTTAATCTGTGACATCGACAGAAATACGAAGTTCATATTAATGAAATAATAATTGAGTCTATATAGATTTTTTTTAAGTGACAAAGTCCAATTCATTTAATTAAAATGGCTTTATTTCGTTTTGTGAACAGCCTTTGAATAATGAAAGTAATAGAGGTGATTTTATTTAAAAAGATTTTTGCAGCAAAATGTAAATCTGCTGGAATATCAAAGATATTTAAGGTATGAATTAATTTCAGGCTGTCTCTTCATTGTCAAAATGTTTAAATGAATTTTTAATTTATGCTTTAGTTTTGCTATCTACTGTTAAATGCTGAAGCAAAAACGCGACCAAAATTAATGATAATCAATGGAAGATTGGTCCATGTCAGTGTTAAACACAACTCAAGCATATACAATGACACACTTTTATGTCATATTAAATAAGAGTCAAAATGATGTATCGTGGATTAAAGACGAGGTGAAGGGCTGAGGGCAAATGAAATGAAATGAAATTGGATATTGTAATATGTTACGTTCGACTTTAGGATATTCTATGTTTTTAAGACTTCATTTTCGAAAATGTTTTAAATGTGATACTTTTTTTTGTAAAAGGAAATTTGTGAAGAAAAAGAGTACGAGGTTTGTTAAAATATTAGCGTGAATTTGTAAGTGTCACGGTCTACGGACAGAGTTTGTTTAGGAGGATTTTGTTTTTTAATATTTACTTATTCCATGGCAAGATTTAAGCTTTGACCATATACGAGGTGTGCTCAAAATTAAGGTGAATATTTAGTTATTCATTAATTTCGGTTTTAGTACCCTCCAAAGTAGTCCAGCTCATATGTAACACACTCGCGCCATCTTTTTTTCTAATCCTAGAAACATTTCTGTTAAGCAATTCTTGGCATGTTCTTGTGCTCTTAGAGATCTTCATTTTATGAAAAGTGTTATAAGGATCTCTCCCTACTTGTTTCTGTATACAAGACAAAAGACACTCAAAAAAGGACGACATTTTGTGCCTATGGAAGAGCTTAAAAACAGCATCACTGGGAGAGCTCATGGATATATAAAAAAATTTATATCGGAACTCATTTGAGGATTGGAAAAAAATAACACAAGTGTATTTTATCTTGGGGGGATTTCCTTAAAGGGCACAAAATAGAAATTGTTGAATAAATAAATTTTTTTGGAAGAAATATAAAAATTTACCTAATTTTTGAACAGACCTCGTATATGGTAAAAGTTGAAATATTGGCGTTGAAAGAAACACGATCTTTATGTATATGGAGGTGCTCAAACTGCGTTTGGTTCACGTATGGAAATTTTTGTGTAATTGTACTTTTTGTGGTACTTTTTCTGACATTATAGTACCATAGCCTACCACCACTTACTTGGTACAACTTAAATATCCGAATGCTTCACTAATTATATGGCAACAGTCATAGGTGTTGATCCATTAGCACGTGTTAGCTCCGTATAATATTTTTGTTAAAAAAATTAAATTCAAACTCCGGTATTCATAAAATTTAAAATGAGTTTGAAATGTATTTTAATCAAATTTTTTCATACAAAATTTTCTTAAAACAGATTTCAAATACGAATATGGGGGAAATTATATAAACAGTTTATTTTTTTTTTTTGAGAAGTTTGCAGTCATCGAAATTGCTTTAATGTTACTGTTCTACCACAACTGTTCAACACAAGTAATTTTTATTAGATTTAATGAGCTGATGGTCCTTTAGTCTAACCCCCTTATTGATAAAAATTACGACAGTCTAATAACAGCGTAATAAAACAAAATTTCATATGAAATTCGCTCTATTACACTCTTATAAGCTCATCATAATTTTTATGAATAAGCTGCCTATTTTATTATACGAACTTTATGATTAATTTCATTATTAAGCTAAAAACTATTATTCAGGATCACGCAAGGACACACACACAATATTACACATTAATTGTTATTTTAAAATTTGTTTTTAATTCGAATTATTTATTAAGAGCGGCATATTTAAAATATTTTCTTTACAATCATCAACCTGGCAGAACGACTCTGTACTGATGAACTATCCATCACCTGTTATAAACGCATGTCTAATTAAGTTTCACTTTGTAAATTTTAACAGCAAAAGTAATTTAATTAAACAATCAAGCGAAATGACGTTTACACGCAACCAACAATTCAAACTTTTTTACTTCCACAACTGCATGTGTTCGTCTGAGTTATATCCGTAATTCCAAAAGGATAATTAAAATAACATCGCAACGCTTAAAAAAGATTAATTAAAACAAAGTTAAATACAATAAAGAAAAAAAAAAGGAAGGAAGAAAGAAATATACGAGTACTTAATCTTAATGGTATTATGATGCTTGATAAAGCTTTACTGTTCTATTTACTTCTGTCTGTAAAAAATAAGCGAAAACTTTAATGAAATTTAACAACGAAATATTTATTTAGTTTTTGTGTGTGGAATAATAAATAGTAAAACTTAAATGTAGTTATTTTAGAAAGTCAACGACCATTTAATGACCGGCCATTAGAAATGGTTTCCCCAACAAAAATTCGTGCATTTTCTGCTTGTGACCAAGAGTCAAATTTATGCACACATTTTTGATAATAAATTGTTATTACGAAGGCGGATGTCCTCATTTTACATTCGCTGAATTTAGTGGATTAACATAATTAGTTAAGATAATTTGTGGCTCTACGTTTAAGCATAATGCAAGAGCAGACAGCTAGTGGAAAATTAAGTTATTAATTTGGTTTTTATATGCAGGAAAAATGTCGATTAAAATTAAAAAAGTTACACAAGCATTTAGTAAAATTTGTGTCTAGAGTGTTGAACTATTGAATGGCACTATTTTTGTAGGATATATGAAAAATATTTTCTCTCGTTTAACAATAATATAACTTATAAAGATTTTGAAATTAGTCGGACCTTAAATTTGTAACGACAGTGACAGCATGGCTAACCTCGCACTCATAGAAATATGAACTGTGACGTCCCATATTCGACAACTTTGTTTGTTCACGTACCTATTCAAGCAGAAATGGACCTCTTCGGTGCAGATGATTTTTCGATGTAAATTAGGGTCAAATGCCAACTGCAACAGAACACTAATTTGGATAAAACAAATTTATTATTTGCACGTATTGTTGAATGCTATAGCCGTTTATGTACAGCTTCAACAATATCGTCGTTATAAACTGTTATAGTTCGAAAGTCCATATTCGAGGGTCCTTTATTTTATATTTTTAACTTGAAGAGTCATTCAGAAGATCACACAGAACTATGAAAATGAGGTGAAGAGATCAATAAGGAGCAGGTCTCCAAAGTTTTAGTCACGTAATAAGACTGATTTTGGGCTACAAAACAGCGATCACAAATAACGATTATTTTTCATATTTAACCAACAAAAATCGAAATCCAGCACAATGTACGCATAAGTAGGGGTAATCCCCTGAGTGCCAGTCATAATTAAAAAAAAAACAAAAATTAGACGAGAAGTGCTAAATATGAAAGTAATTTTTTATTTATTTCTCAGAAAATTAAAGTTCTTTCTTGATTTTCCAGAATATAAATGTTATTTCTTGATTTTTATTTATTTATCAAGAAATAAATTTTTTTTTTAATTCCAATTTATTCTACAGAAAATAAAAGTTATTTCTTGATTTTTATTTATTCTTCAGAAAATAAAAGTTAATTCTTGATTTTTCAGAAAATAAACGTTATTTCTTGATTTTTATTTATTCTTCAGAACATAAAAGTTTCTTTTTTGATATTGTTTTATTCTACCAAAATAAAAGCTATTTCTTGAATTTTCAGAAAATAAAAGTTATTTCTTGATTTATAATTATTCCACAAAAATAAAAGTTATTTCTTGATTTTTCAGAAAATAAAAGTTATTTCTTGATTTTCCAGAATATAAAAGTTATTTCTTGATTTTTATTTATTTGTCAAGAAATAAAAGTTTTTTTTTTAATTCCAATTTATTCTTCAGAAAATAAAAGTTAATTCTTGATTTTTATTTATTCCACAAAAATAAAAGTTATTTCTTGATTTTTCAGAAAATAAAAGTTATTTCTTGATTTTTCAGAAAAGAGAAGTTATTTATTGATATATATTTATTCTCAGATAATAAAAGTTATTATTTGATTTTTATTTATTCTACAGAAATATTTATTACTTGACTTTTATTTTTATTGATTTTTATTTCTTGATTTTTATTTATTATTCAGAACATAAAAGTTTTTTTTATATTTATTTATTCTACAAAAATAAAAGTTATTTCCTGATTTTTCAGATAATAAAAGTTATTTCTTGATTTATATTTATTCCACAAAAATAAAAGTTATTTCTTGATTTTTCAGAAAATAAAAGTTATTTCTTGATTTTTCAGAAAAGAGAAGTTATTTATTGATATATATTTATTCTCAGATAATAAAAGTTATTATTTGATTTTTATTTATTCTACAGAAAATAAAAGTTATTACTTGACTTTTATTTTTATTGATTTTTATTTCTTAATTTTTATTTATTCTTCAGAACATAAGTTTTTTTTTATATTTATTTATTCTACAAAAATAAAAGTTATTTCTTGATTTTTCAGAAAGTAAAAGTTATTTCTTGTAAATTGTTAATTTTCTCAACGGATTTAAGTTCGAATCTGCATGACTGCAAACCATTTTTTTTTATTATTTTTATTAATAAATGAATTTAAAAAGTTATTTCTTGTATTTTAATTTTTCTTAGAAAATAAAAGTTTTTTCTTGATTTATATTTATTTCTCAAGAAATAAAAGTTATTTTTTAATATCTTGATTTTTATTTATTCTTCAGAAAATAAAAGTTATTACTTGACTTTTATTTATTTTTAAGAAAATAAAAGTTATTTATTTGATTTTTATTTATTCCTCTGTGAATAGAAAATTTTTCTTGATTTTTATTTATTCCTCTGGGAATTGAAAATTTTTCTTGATTTTTATATATTCTGCAGAAAATAAAACTTTTTTTTTTTTATTTTTATTTGTTTTACAAAAATTAGATTTATTTTTTGATTTTTATTTATTCTTAACAAAATAAAAGTAGTTATTTTATATTTATTTATTTTTCAGAAAATAAAAGTGATTTCTTGAATTTAATTTAATTCTCAGAAAATAAAAGTCATAATTCTTATTTATTCCTGAAAATGAGGAACTTCATGACGAGCGACTTAAAGTCGAAGAGTTGTTAATAAGCGATATATAAGATCAATCAGTCAATCAAGAAATAACTTTTAATTTCTGTTCACTTTTATTGACCTTTAGTTTATTATTTTATTGTATTCATTAAGTTCGAGGTCCTTTCCTAAAATTACCACGAATTTCATTTATAGAAACTCAATATTTCGTGTACAGTTTATTATATAAAACTGAAAAACTTAAATTTTCTATTATAAAATAACATAAATTTGGCGAATGTGTAAAATTCAGTATTGCCAAACGTATTATTTTTAGCTATTTTAATTTTTTGTTATGAGTTTTAGTTAAAGTTTCAGTTCTTTAAAAAAATTTCAAAAATATTTCAACCGCATATACTTTACACAACAAAATTAATGTATTCCTGCCTGGCTGCCAAGTCAGGCGGCTTAATACTTTTTCCGTTGGTCTCTTTTGTGGCGTATGTTTATGCGGTTTTGTATGCAAAATCGGGTGAGAAGAACTGAGTAAGAATGAATAAATAGAAAAGAAGTTAATATGTAGAAAAAACTAAGTCACTCAGTCAACAACCTGCTTCTCATTTTGTTTCATCCACAAACACCCATACTCTCATGTGTATGCATATGTATATGTGCATAAGATTCAAATGAAAGCCACAACATGTAAATTTATAATAAAAACTCCAACTTTCAACTGCATGTTGGCATAAAGTTGTTCATCTCGACTCTATAGAAGCAGCGAGGACATTGAAGTGTAAGTAACTATTAACGCTCATTTCTGCATTCATACACCAAACAACATCTTAGCAGGATATAAAAGATAAATTTATTTCATTCAAACTCTTACACACACGCATGCATTCGTGTGAATGAAACACATATTTACAATTGCGTACACATTTTTCTTTGTACACGCATACAACAAATAAAATCTTTGAATAAAGCATTTTATTTCATGCCACTAAAGCCACTTAACGCAAATTAAATGCACATTTATGCGATACGCGAAACTAAGTAATATATAGAGTGCAGAATAACTGGCAACAACAAGCACAGCGATAGCATAGCGGCTGCTGGAGAATATCCTGTGAGCGGCACACCATTTTCACAACGAATGCAAAAGTTGCTAAGAGAAGGCGATATATTAAAAATTTTGAAGAGCTGAGGAGTATATCGCTCCGACTTGGGAATCGTGAAAAATTAAATTCAACATAACTTTAATTTCCTTTAACAGACTTTGGCTGAACAGTTCGAATGAGGAAATAACCTCTTGAATACGTCCTTGCTTCCCCTTTCATTTTCTTTTTATAATGACTTGCATTTTTTATAATTACTTGCACTTTTTATAAGGACTTCCACTTTTTATGATGACTTGCACTTTTTATAATGACTTACACTTTTCATAATAACTTGCACTTTTTATGAGTACTTGACATTTTTATGATGACTTGCACTTTTTATAATGACTTGCACTTTTTATAATGACTTGCACTTTTCATAATGACTTGCACTTTTTATGAAGACTTGAAATTTTTATGACGGCTTACACTTTTTATAATAACTTGCACTTTTTATGATGACTTGCACTTTTTATAATGACTTGCACTTTTTATAATGACTTGCACTTTTTATAATGAATTACACTTTTAATGATGACTTGCAATTTTTATGATGACTTGCACTTTTTGTAATGACTTGCACTTGTTATCATAACTTGCACTTTTTATGAGGACTTGAAATTTTTATGATGACTTACACTTTTTATAAATACTTGCACATTTTTTTAATGACTTGCACTTTTTATGATGACTTGCACTTTTTATAATGACTTTCACTTTTATAATAACTTGTAGTTTTTCTGATGACTTGCACTTTTTATAATGACTTGCACTTTTCAAAATGACTTGCACTTTTTATAATGACTTGCCCTTTTCACAATGACTTGCGGTTTTTACAATGACTTGCACTTTTTATGATAGCTTGCACTTTTTATGAGGACTTGAAATTTTTATGATGACTTGCACTTTTTTAATGACTTGCACTTTTATAATGCAGTTTTTATGATGACTTGTTCTTCTTATAATGACTTGTTCTTCTTATAATGACTTGCACTTTTTATAATGACTTGCACTTTTCACAATGACTTGCACTTTTTATTTACACTTCTAACTTTTAGCCTACAATATAAAAGCCAGAATTGGAAGACAATTATCAGCAAACTTATTATTTTAATAGATATTACTTAGTGTCCACCAGATGATTGTTACAATTTCTGACCTTGGTGACACGGAAAGGACCTGTCAGCTACAACCTTCTCGTCCGTCAAATGACGCTTCCGAATTGTGGTGCTGTGATTAGGCCTGATATTGTTTGACTCGCTCTTTGGCTGCAATACATTAGACACAACTCGGCTAGGCAGGCTGGCATATAATCCGATTTAGAAAATCTAAGAATGCACTATGGCATTTTGTGCCATCGCAGATAAACACACTATTTTTCATTGTGTATTCGCATTTTTTGTTGTGTGGCATTGCCTTCAAGCTGTCAATTTTAAAATGACACAAAATACCACAAAAATACCATAAAGTATTCTCAGCTTTATCTGACCGTTACAAGGCAGTCGCTAATTCTGGAATTTATAAGAGATAGCAAATTTTGCATTTAAATTAATGCACTTCCTATTTGAATTATATGGCATATGGAAACAGTGTAGCTCCCCCTTTTTTAAATACAGTGCACATTTTATGATTTTCGTCTGCGTAAGATTTAAAAACTATCTTGCACATACGCATACAATTCCAAGCAAGGCCATAACTTTGCCGTTAAATACCACGAAAGGGTAGCGGGTAGCGTGTAATGAAGAGTATCTTCACATGAATACTAAAGTCAACGTCACGAACAAAGTAGTTGTTCTTATTTACTTATTTGCAAACACATAGAAAAGTTCACTGAGCCTTTTGAGTCTTGTTGTGTTCAGATTGAAAAGAAAAAAAAAATAAATAAATATTTTTCATCGCACTGCTGCTGCATAATAGTTTTACGCGGTGTCGCGATTGCTTGGTTGGGTGTGTGCACCATCATATTTTTTGTTTGGATTTTTATTTTTATTTCCCATGTCTTACACAGACTTTACCCGTTTGTGGGTTCTTAAAAGTTTTGTGATGCAGCTTAAATAAACACTGGAGAAAATAACAAAATTTGAATACTTTGCTAATGGCAGTTTGAGCGATATACGCAACATTTTTAACATACAGAGAAGACCATTTAAATTATTTTTATTGGATATAAGAGTTTCTAATGTTGATACGATTATTTGCTGTATTAAATTCAATTATGTTTGATAGGCTGCTAGTGTTAAATTCATTAAGATTTGATTTTAAGGAAAATGCTGCGAAAGTTCAGAAAGTACTTAAACGGCAACACTGATATACTGTTCTCGTATACTATTTCATAATAAAATTTTTATCAACTCTTATCACATTCAACTCAGCCTCCCAATTAGTGACGATAAGCAAATATATGTACATATGGGTATTGATAATGAAAGTGTGGCGGCTTACGAAAACAGCTGTTTTGCTATAAAAGTTAGATAATTAAATTGATGTTACCTTATCTTGTACTTTGAATTAGTTATCATGATTTTTTCTTAATATAAGACGTTACGAATATTCTCAATATATTTTTTTTATATATTCCACTGAACAAAACGGCAACATCAATACATTTGTTAGTCCGAATATTTTATGTTACTAATTAAAATTTTGCTTTAATTAAGAAAATATGTTAGCTTCGCTATAATAGTTAAACATTTGCCCTTATATTCATAAAAAAAAATAAATGCAATTTAAATCTATTTTAACAAATTTTATATGAAAAATTGTGAATAAATTACATTTACTAAAAGATGGATTTTAAATTAATTATTATTAAAATAAATCCAAGTTTTCAGTGAGAATTTAGAGGGCAATAAGTTAACATCCTCTCTTTTAATATGTGGAGCTTTCGGAAGGACACGTTTCCATCCCCGTATTTGTATAGAAAGGGCACCATTATCATGATCGACATCATTTTCTATTATTCTAATTTTAGGATAATTTTTATTACTTAATTATAAATATATTTTTTTCAATTGAAAAAAAGGGCTGCCTATTTTTGTAAAGACAGCATTACCAGCCCTGCATTCGTGTTCGCTGGAGCTGAGCGAAAAAATTTCTGCCATCATTCGTAAACATAAAACTCTGCAAACTTATCAAACAACCAATATTGCCGTTCAAATTTATATCTTTGAAATAACAAAACTATTCTATTGACATCTTCTGCACGTAAATTATTTGTCTGAAGTAAAAGTTTATATTTTGTTTATAAACAAATGCCTACAACCCTAAGAATTATATAAAATATATTTACAAATGCTGTATAGTCAAAGGTTTATAACTTTATGCAAGTATAAAATAACTAAAAGAAAACAGTATTTGAATGTAAAATATAAACAACCAGGCCACCACTCGTTTTATTTAGCACAGACACATGAGGCTGCCAGATATTTAAACATACCGGATGCAGGATTCCGGAATCATGAACCTAATGTTTGATTTAATTTTTAACAATAATGAAAATTTTTGTACAACTTTTAAAATAAAAAAAAATTAGTTTAAATAAACTAATATTTTTTCAACTAAGTAGAATATTTATTTTATAGGGAAATAACAAATCGAAATATAAATTTTCAAGACTATAAAAATCAGCCAATTTTTTTATGCAATTTTGAACTACCGACTGTAATTACATTTCATTATATATTTTTTTTTAAGTAAACCTCTTTGCACCATTGCTCTCAAAAAGTTAGTTAGAAACCTTCAGTGAAAATATTCGTTCTTAACATCAAATAAAACTTTTGCTGTTGTAAGTCAAAACCTCACAATTGCATAAAAACTTTGTTCACAGTTAAAAGTAAACAAAAAAAAAATAATAGTAGACAAAACAGCGACAAGGACAAATATAAATATTACAAAGCAGGAAAACAAACTAAAAGCGGTTCTTCGTTATGAAAGAAAATTTTTATTGCGGCATGTTAAATAGAAGTAAATAAATATTTTTCAGAATTAACACAGATTTATTTAATTGAAGTTAATGTATATTCTTCATTACAAGTAATTAGATTGTCCATACGTTTGATACTTTTTCTTATTGTGTTAATTATTTATTCGTATTAATCATGTATAAGGCTATAAATATAATATGATGTTTTACATAAGCCAAGGGATCTTGATAATACTGCAGGCATTTTGTCTTGCTAAACATTCACATTCCGATATTTAAGCAGCAATAATACACAAGTTAGTGAAACAGAACACTTACTCAGGCTTCAGTTTTCTATTTCTAAAAGAAAATAAGTAAGAACGTTATATTCGACCGGGTCGAATCTTAAATACCCACCAAATGTTAATAAAAACTCTGTTTTGCAAGGATGACTCCGGGAGGGGCCGTGCGGGAGACATCGCACCTTTACCCTAAAACACTAAAAAGTAAATTTTTGGTGTTAAGTGAAAAATTTTTTTTGATAGGGTCATTTTTTTTACGAGTAGGACCAGCACTCAGGGGATGACCCCTATATATGCAATGCATTGCGCCGGAACTGAAAACGAGGGGATAGTATTGAGGGGACAGATTAGGAAAGATATAGACGATAGACAGTTTTTGTTGCTATTTCAACCTTTTACTTCGCCGGCTAATTTTAGCTACAGGGCCGACAGAGGTGGGTGCTGTTACTCTGCTTTTTAGTACATGATAGTGTTAGTCGCTGCCAATTATGTTCAGTGATCAGTGACTATGACTTCATTATTGAAACAGGCTGGCAACAACTAACACAACCACGAACTATGCTGATCAGAAGAATTCAACACAATATTTCATGACTCAGCGCGGGCTCGAACTCAAGACCCTCTGCTTCATAGTCTCGTGTTCTACTACTTCAGCCAACAGCACCCACAAGGAGCAAAGGTGGGGGAAGGGTAGGGCAGAGGAAGATCAGAGCACATCTCAACTTCATCACAAAATTTTAAGGTTTAATTTTCAAGAAATGTACCCTTAAGGAATTTTTTAAATATTTACACTTTTTTTACATGTAATATTTTACTTCAACGCCCAATAAAGAGGGCGGGGTTCAAAAAATGGATTTTTATGATTTTTTGACTGCATGTTCAACGCTTTGGACTTTCTTTGACATAGAAATAACTCATTTGCTTAACAAAGTTACAAAAAAAGCTTTAAAAATTATGTTGTTTTTTAAAGGCTGCTTTAGTTCTTCATAGGGGAACTTTTCCCCTCTGGTCCGATTTAGCCCATTTACAAAATCAACCTGTGATATGAAAATATATTGATGTCAAATTTCAAGGGTCTGGCTTTTTTCGTTTGGAATGAATCGTAATTTCCACAGACGGACGGACGGACAAGGCTAGATCATCTTAGATTTCATTACTAATCAAGAATGTATATTTACTTTATGGGATCTTAGAAAAATATATTTCTCTGCGTTACACACGGAATGACAAAGTCTATATACTCTCCAATTCTTTTTTGGCGGGTATAAAAATCAATAGAAAATAACTGCAACTTCGTTTGAAGATTAAAGGCTGGTACTCTGTTTGAGCTTTCACGCGAAATGCTGTCAAGGCACATATAATTTTTTTTTTAGTATGAAATACTTGTGATATAATCTGGTACGAGTAGTAATCGGTTCTAATGACGAAAAACATACTAAGTGAATCTGGCAGCAAGTTATTTCAAGAAAAGAGTTTCTTTCAAATTTTTATTTTTTTTTGAGCATGAGCATCACTTTTGTACCACGAAAACATATGGTTTCTCTTTAACAATCTAAAACAATGTTGTATACATGCAATCAATTAAAGCGATCAAACATAAAAATCGCCATCTACAGGTAAAATTTTTCGCATTCAAAAATTAATGTTCCTCAACAACTTTCGCACATTTGACTAAATCCCTAGGTTTAAGAATGTTTTTTCTATGAAAACTCTTCACAAAATTCACCTTCTGTTTTAAATACATCATATTCGTAATTAAACCCAGTATGCCATCAAGATTTTAGTGCACAGCAAAAGAAAAATATTAACAACCACACTTTTGAAGAAAGTTATAATTTATATACAAAAAAAAAAGCATTTCATCTAGACAAGTTCTTGGAAAACATTTTACAAAGTATTTATTTTCCAGCATTAAAACTAAGTTCATTTTATTCAGTATAGTAATTATGTTTATTCAAAAGCAAACTAATTTTTATTAATGAGTTGCTAGTTTCACGACAAATGCAGGCAGCAAAAAATATATCACTGGCATAAACTCAACATGCTTCCGTTTTGTCTTAAGCATAAGAAATCTTTTAAAACTTCCCTGTTGCTGTCGATTCATCCAAATCGTTTTGAGGTGGCTCTGCTGTAACATCAGCTAATTAATTGAAACAAGAAAATAATATTAGTTAGAAATACGAGTACATTAAAATGACAAAAACAATGAGCAGTAATCTTCACTTAATTAATCTAATGACTTAATTTACTGAAAGATGTGTTTGCAACAAAGTAGATGTAATTAAGTAAATAATATTTACTCTGCTTACCTTTAACTGTATAATCCAAGTCGTTGAATGTATAATAAATAGTTAAGTACTTGTTTTCCTTCATCTGGAGTGTATAATAGCCTTGAGTAACTTTAGAGTTTTTATTGTTGCCTAGCTTTTCAATGCCGGAACGTTGATACAGTAATAAGCCATTGCTTAGGCGAGCACTTAAATGAAGAACAAATTACAAAGTGCTCATGAGTTAAAAGCGCTAAGGGGGACAGTGTTTTTGAGTAATACGAGTAGCCACTAGCATAAATAGACTTTTGTACCCATATAATTGGAGTATATTTTTTATTAAACATTTATGTTGGAAATGTTGATTTTCAATTAATTTTTTATTTAAATCAACTTTTGTGTTAATTGATCATATATCGCTTTTTCAGATAACTTTTGTTTAGTTTTTCTGTTATCCTATACACACAGTCAAGAATTGGAGTGTTGAAATATTTTACACAAATTTCCCCGGTGGTGTGTTTGGTAAAAGTCTAGGTTAAAGTGTTTATCTAAAAAATTTCCTTATAAGAATATGCCGAAAAAGCATTGAGAATTTTACTAACTCTGTCTTATTCCTTCTTCCAGCAGTAAATTTCTAAAAAGGGGATATACGCAAATTTGTTGGTTCATTTTGTTAGTAGGAAAACTATTGCTTGTATTTTATAAAGCAATTCAATAGAAATTACAATATTGAAGTCATTTAATTCCGTATCGCTGTCCGAAAAACTTTGTGGTCAACTATTCTTTTAGAACAAATATTATGAAAGGAATCTGCTTATTTTATAGGTAAATGAAATTTATTTATTTATTTATTTTATTTTTATTTTTCATTTACCTAGAAAATAGAATTGTGACAACAATATGTCAAATAAAAATTTCATAACGGAATCTGCTTATATTTTGCTTTAAAATAAAATATAGTATATCACTGCTCTAAGGGGTAAATTTCCTTAATAATGAGAAATAATTGAAAAGTGGTACAGAAAATAAACACACAATGGAAGTGTTCTGAAGTTCCTAAATGGCTAATCTGAATGTAATAAAACTTCGTACAGATTTTGTAGACTGAAATTTTGAGTTGAAGAAAATCGTAATTTAATTTAACTAAAAACACATAAAACGTCTTAAGCAAAGAGATGCTAAAAAATTTTTATTTACCAATATTTTCAACTGAAAGTCTCCACTTAGATGGACATTTGTTATTGTTTAAAATTTTTATGTAAATTCCATCGATATTGAATGAAGTATTTTGGTCCCAGATTTAATTTTGAGATCCCCACAATTCCCAAAGAAATTTTAATAAATCCCATAATTGGGATTTTTAATATTTTTGCTGAATTTTCGCATATTTTAGCAGACGAAAAAAATTTTTTGTTGGAAGTTTTTTAACATTCATTATGAAGAAGGTTTGAAAATAGTTTTTAAAATTGATATTGACAACAAAATAACCTCATAGAATAATACATTTAGCATTATATAAATGTAATAAAAATATAAAAAAACTTAAGAAATATATTCTGACTTTTACAAAATGACAAACATTTTTTCAATGCGAGAAGTTCTCACATTAGGTACTTTTTAGTAGTACAATAGTCGGTTTGACTTCTGCTCAAATTATGTTAAAGAATAATTCATATTTAATATCTAACAATTTAAAATCTATTAAATGTTCTATTCTTACCTTATTTCCGTTTCCCCATTGGAATTGAATTTTATGTTTTGCTGTAAAATTTCCAGACTATCAGCGGATCTTGCAGCCGGTGCTGGTTGTAGGGGAAGTGGCAGCAAGTTTTGACAGCGACAGCTTAAAGTTTGTGTTATAGGACAACGAGGAATAACGCCGGGCAAAATTCCACCCACATTACCCACTCCAGGGAAATTTCCCAAACCACCTAGAGCACCTAAATTAGTTAGGCCACCTAAATTACCCAAACCTGCTAGATTACCCAAGTTACCCAAATTTCCCAAATTACCCAAGCCACCCAAACCACCCAAATTGCCTAAATTTCCCAAATTACCCAAGGGAACTAATGTGGTTAATGTCGATGCTACACCATTCAAACCCGGTACGCTACTAATTAAAGCTCCCAATATCGGCAAGCCTTGTGCCTGTTGTTGAGGAGACTGCGATGCAGGTGGTGTTACCGCTCCAGGCTGAACCGCTTGCTGTCTCATCGGGTCATAATTAATGGGTGAATTGAATATAGAATCTCTTCTCGAGCGTTCCCTATTGTTTGCATTTTGAACTTCGGCCTTTTCAACTGCAGAGCATTCTGCTAACAACAACAGTATTGTAATAACGTTGAATAAAACTTTAGTACTGACTAACATTTTGGCAGAGAGTACAAAATGTCACTAATTTTTTATTTTGCTTAACATCATCATTTTATATGCACTCCTGCTGAGATTTTCTTACCTGATACGAAAATAAGGATGACGATAATAAAAACCACAAAAGTGGAGCACACAGTTTTTTTATGATGTGAATTTTACAACATTTTTATATTCTTCTTTTGGTTCTTTCATTTCACTTCAATATCTGTATTCAATTTTGTTTTTCTGTTTTTTCTTCTCTTGCTTTTAACGACACTTTTACGATTTGAAAACCATATTTAATTACTTTTTGCATTGCAATGATCTGATTTTAATGCAGCTGATTTGGTAAAAGTAGTAAAATTATTCAATTTATTTTGGCATTTTTAAGGACATAAATTGGAAAAGTATTGCTCACCCACAGGTGCATTATATGTTTTATATATTTATAGCTGTTTTCAAAAGGAAACCGTGTGCAGTTCATGGCTTTCCATGATTTTAATGAGTTTTGTTTCAAAACATTCTTTGTTTTCAGATTATTATGGGGTAGTCATCAAATGAATCATAGAATCAAATAAAAAAGAAACAAAACATTAAAGATTTTCTTAATATAAACAAAAAAATTCCTTTTTTATATAAATTCTATACAAAATGTCCCAATTAATTTAATAAATTTTATTTAAGTTTTATGTTTGAAATATATTGGCCAACAATTTGTTTGTGAATTTATTTTTATTTATTGTATTGTTTTTATATTCCAGTTTTTTTTTGCTAAATAACATTAAACTTTAGTCAGGTAAAAAGGTAGTTCCTCTCCAATTATTTATCAAGATTTAAAATGTAAGTAATTTATTTTATAAGTTTCAAAGAAGTCAGAAGAAGTTAGAAGAGTTTTTGCAAATTTTAGCTTAAAGTCATACACAGACTGCCTTAGCAATATGAACACGCTCCTAATTAACAGCACATTTGTAGCGAAAACTTAAAAACTTTGTCTGTCGTACTGTGCAGAAGTAACGAAAAGTTGTAAGAAGTCAAAATAAAAAATTCTGTGAGAAAACAATCATAAGATGGTAATAACAATAACTTAATATTTAAGACAATACGAAAGTACAAACTAAAACAGAAAGCCAATAATAAAAAAGTAATACTTTTGCAAAATAAAAACAACAACAACAAGAGTGGCAACAAAAAAATATAAAAATATAATAAAATTTATAATGATAATAAGAATATTCAATAAGGCAAAGAAAAGAGGATAAAGAAGTGTTTTTTTTAACTTTAAGTGGGTCATCAAACTAAAAGAAGACTAAAAGCAAAATGGAAGTAAAAAAATAAATGCGTTAAAATTATTTTATTAAAACAAGGCCTACAAAACGACAATATGGCAAAATATGACTGCTGAATGCAAACAAAGCATTTAAAATTTCTTTACAAAAAAAAAAAGAGGAAGAACATTTTTAAGAAAAATGTTACAAAAATATGTGCCATAAAAAAACGTGAAATATAATTCCAGCCAAAAAATACCCAAGAAATTTCTTTCTTTCAACAAGAACATCAACCACAAAGTGGAACAGCAAAGTTAATGGTAAAAGGTCCCAACAGAAGTCGTAAACTACATGAAGAAAAAGACAACAAAAAAACAAAAACAAAACTGCCAAGACAACAGCAGCCAGACTTTAGTAGTGCGCCAATACCGGCCGTGTTCATAAGGCAATATAAATACCTGCACAGCGATAAACCATGGACTTTGTGAAAAAGTTTTCAACATTTGCATACACAACACATCACAAACACACACACTCACCCATATACTCGCTCTGCACAGGACAGCAAACATTTCCGCAATCAGGAATACATAATAACACAAGGAGCAGCAGCCAATATCTCCAACCCACCACATCTCCCAGTTCTACTAAAGAAACACATAAAAGGATAAAAGGCTACATCAGCATCCACAGAAGTAACAGTGGCTGACAGCCAGTAGCATCAACATGCAAACTTTAGTTTTTATATCTCTAATGCTGATAATGGTTTTACAAGATGTTACAACTGTTTCAGCTAAACCGACAACAAAAGCAACAACACAGGTGAGTTTGCAATAAGCAAGGAACTGAATGAATGTGAGCAGACGTTTAACTTCTGCATTGTTTTCCGCAAACAGAAGAGTTGGTCTTTAATAAGAATATTTTTGATATTTTGACAAATGTCAATCAAAAATATATAGACTTTTGCAAATATGAGAAGAATTCTTTGGATATAGGAAGAAGTCAATTCGTGTTCAATTCTAGTGCGTTCAAGTTATTGGAAAATATCTTCTATGAAATCATAGCGTTGAGTGTGGCCCAGACAGGAGCTTATATCTTGGAATGCTAATCACGAAGTTCTGACTTAAATGGAAATGTTCGGGTGCTGTAGTCTGAAGTAGTTAACACCGTAGAGAACCCTGCGATTGACTGCGCTCAAGAATATGATGTGGAATTTTTCTGATCAGGGGCCAAATTACGGCATTCGATATCGATCGAAATTTCAATACATTTTATATACAAATTTCGATCGATATCGAGTGCCGTAAATTTGGCCCCAGCATTTAGTGCAATTAACACAAATTGTGGTCGGTCTGTTTCAGGGACGAAGACAAAGCACACTGATCCCTGAACAATTACTGGTAGCGGTTGACGCTATCATGTACTAAAGAGCGGGCTAATAGCACCCTCCTCTGTTGGCGAAATAAACGTTAAAAAGAGCTATAAACAATTTTCTATCTTCTCAATATTATTTCCCCCTTCTACTTCTGGTGCAATCCTCTGCATATATAGAAATCATCTCCTGAGTACTGGCTCTACTAAAAAAACCCTTATTTCATATAAAAACCTGCTATTACACTTGAATTGTCCTATAGGTTTTTGTCGGAAATAATATTTCCTCCTAAAATATAATGCAATAGATATTAAATGACTTTTCCCCATACCAAATAAAATTCCCTTGTTAATAAAGTCCTTTTATTACAGACACCCAGAGCTGCTGACAGAATATCACCCATGTACGAATTACAATTGGCAGTGTGGCCAACAGATGTTGATGATATCGGTGAGGCGGTAATGCCACCCAACAATGAAATTCCCATGCATACACTTATCGAACAGCCGGTGGTAGTTATGCCTGATGACACGGCTGACAACGAACAACAAAATGATGAAATCATAAATAATTTTGCCGATGACGATGAAAACTTTGATGTTGTCTATGACCCAAGCAGTGATTTGTGGCCAACAATTATAGGTGAGCCAGAGCCCACTAAACCAGATCCGGTAATTGTATTGGAAAATTATCATCACAAATACAATAACGGCAGTGAAGAATACAAGTAAGCTTGACCATGATTAGCAGAGATATTGTGGTGGAGACGAAAAGATAAAAATAATTTAATTTGTGTTAAAACAGGTTGATGTTGAGTAATGGGATGGTCAATTATCAACGCATTGATCATGTCTTAGTGAAGGGTGTTTTGAAGCCAGTACAACAGGGTTATTACACAGTGCCATCGCAGGGCACAAGAACGTTGTATCAAACTACTTATTACCGGGCAGATATAAATGGCTATAACGTATACAGAGGTAAGTTAGGTTTTATTCATAGGAATCTTTTTTTTTTTTTGTTAAATGTTAAATTTGTATTTTCTGTATTCTTTCAAGTTGAACAAAGTCCACGAAATCCAGCTTACGATTCGTATTTGCAATATGTCAGGGATCAAGATGAAAAACTACAAAAGAAATGATTTTTATTCGAGAAAAACTTTTAATTTTAATTTGCTAAATGAATGTGAAACCTATGAGAACTTTTTTTTAATAATAAAAGTCATGTTTTAGTGTTATTGAATTATTTTCAAAGAAAAAAAAGAAATTCTGGAGATGACAAGCATAATCTATTAGATTGCTGTGAAAGGTCCTGGATTGCTTTTTATCTATCAACAAAGAATAGGCTTTGTGAGTATTCGCTTACTGATGAAGACGTTATACGAGGTCTGTTCACACATGAAATTGAATTTTCAACTTTTGCGGACTTTGTTTTTTCCATTAGCTTTTTTTTTAATGTAGAAGTGCTGCTCACTATAGTTTAAAATATTTAGCGTGTTTAGCTTGTTTTTGGAACAAAAAAAAAACATGGATATGTTTTCCATGTTCGGCTATTTTCTGCTGCAAAAAAAAATTTATAAAAAAAATTGCATTAAATTTTGTACAAAAACTGGAATTAAGTGCTCTTCTTCATTTAAATACGCTTCTTGTCAAAAATCTGCTAAGAAACTATTCAATTGCTTGTCCTATTTTCACTGAAAGCTATTAAATTACTTAACAAAGAGGAATATCTGACATTTAAATGCCCCATAATTACAGTCTTCATCTTTACATTCACTTAAAATTTAAAGACATCGAAATCAAAAGTAATTGAAAAAAATCATTAAGTGCAGGATTAATAATACATTTAAAAAAAGAAAATTTTACTCGTTCTATGACAACAAAATTGACTTTTGCAATATACCTTCAGACAAAAATTAAAAATAATAAAAAAAACAACAAAAACCTGCAGAAGCGCAGCAACACTTTACATATATGATTAGTTTGTTTTAGGCCATAAATATGAATCACTGTTTCGTTTGTTACTAAAAGCAACAGAATAAACATAAAACGTTTGCGGCAATAATAAAAAAAAGAGAACGTAAACATAAGAAAAGGCAATAGGAATATAAAATGAACGCGTTATTGTCCATTGGAACATATACGAGAAATGCGAGCCAGGGAAGAGGCTGTTTAATCAATTCATTCGCTTACAAAATTCTTTATCGCCGCTAAATGGCATTCGTTCTTCATTTTATTCGCATTTTCTGTTGTTAAAAGATATGAAATTTTATGTTCATGCGCATGTTTGGTTGCATGAATTTAGATTTTTAATACTCGCATAAAAGAAAAGTATAAAGCAAAATGAAATATAAATTTTTATAGGCTTCATTTGAATAAATAATTCATAAAGTATGGTTTTGCACAATCCACGTATGTTAAGACAGACAGTGATTTAAAGGAATGTTTTGTTTAGGTGTGTGTTGTTATGTGGTGAATTTAAATTACTGTTAGGTGAAAAGGGAATGATTCTGAACCTTCGTGTTTATTCAGCGTGTGAACATTTTGAGTTCAATGATGGCACTGATTTGGAAATTTAATTTATAATTTAAAATTTAAATTTAATTTAAATTTAAATTATTTTTTAAATTTAGTGTTATTTTTTTTTGTGCAAGTGGCCAATATGAAATTTACCAGCTGTGACACCTGCTTATTCCGAATATTAAAAACTGGAGTCCTTTACGTAAGAACGACGTATTCAATAGGCAATGAAGAAGAGTGAAGACAATGCCAATTAAAAAAAAAACATCTCTCCCGGTGAAGCGCATTTTCATGTGAATGTGTTGGTGAATATAGATATGATCAAATTTGGGTCTCGAAAAGTCCTCATGAAATTCCTGAGCTCAAGTCCCATTCCTGTGAATCATACAAAATGATTGATTTGCCATCAGGAGATTCTAACTTTTCTTCATTTAAATTTATTAAATGATAAAAGCTGATTAAAAAGTACAATAATTTTATTAGTTTTAAGAATTTTTGGGGATAGAAAATTAAGTTGATTCATTTTTTCTTCTCCGATTGTTGTAGTTCTTCCTTATTATTTAAAATTATTGACTTTAATGGTGTGTTTAATAGGGGGATTTTTTTTTGGATTTGTCAAACTTCTTTACAATCCAATTGAAAAAAAAAACAAATTAGTTGATTTTCATGTATGTGCTGTGAGTCACACGATTGTCAAATCACTTGCGACTTGAAACTCGCTAATTTCTTTTGAACGTGTGCTGGAGTTCACGCGTTTTACTTATTTATCGAAAACATTTTCGAAGGTAAAAAGATATGTTTTAACAGTCAAATATATAAATAAACAAATAAAATATAAAAAAAAAAATTGTTAATTCTACAAAAAATTTTTAGGCCTTGAGTATTTAGTTTTAATATATAAAAGAAGTTCGCATACAAGTCACTTTGGCAATGGTCTGTGATTTGAAATGGAAAGATTCTTTGGCATCGCGAACTACTGCACAATAATTTTGTGACTTCAAATCGTAAACGCTAATTTCATGCATTAAGCGATTTCCATCACATGGCCGTTTATTTTAAAATGAAATAGTGCATTCTTACTGAGGCGCCCATATCTCCATTTTCATAAAAAAATCTGTTAACAAAATTTTATGAATGTGGGGATTTATGTAATCAGAACACGTTTTTGTAATTATAATTTTTAGTTTTCTTACTGAACAAAATATCCTCCTCGTCTGCATTAAAACATTTCACTAGGTGTGCTAGGGGATATGAGTCAATTTGATAGTAAATTGAGCTCAATTAAGATTTTAATTGCGTTAACGAAATAACAATTATTTTTAATACCTGAAGTTTGTTTTATCACAAAATACTGATTTGTGGATAAATTTCATTTGTAAATTATTTAATTTCAAACTTTGCTTTTGCTTATGACGACACATCAGTATTTATTGTAGAATAAAAATATTCGATATTGATTGTGTGCAATTAATCATTTAATCCATGTTATCTTTAATTAATCGAGTAAGATTTTTAAATAACTCGCATAACATACATTGATTAAATAAAATAATTTATCACATAAAACTAAAACTAATTGTTAAACTAAGAAGTTCTAGTTATGCTCGTCATTTCTTTAATCTTGAACACAGGAAAAAGTCGCAGGGGCCAGCACTGATGAATACGGCTGTTGCGGTATGATTACGGCAATGTTTAGGCCATCAAGCGATGGTACCCTTAGTATCTGGAAAAATTCCGTAGTATGAACCAACAGATCTGCCAACATCCCCAGCATCTGTTCTAGTATTGAAATTAACGATTTTCTATAACAATTTGTTTTATTTTCTCAACATTTTTATCGCTTTATTAAATTGAATTAAGATTTATAGGCTAATTGTTCGAAATTTTTTGTTTTCAATTCAGAAAAACATGATAAATATTCCAAGGCACAAAGGAAAGTCAACATCAGTTTTTTAGTTATTCAACAGAGCAGAACAGCTGTTTTCGAAAGCCGCAACGCTTTCATCATCAGTGCTCAAGTGTATTGTGTTTGTCACCATTTATTAGGTGGCTTAGTTGAATATGATAACAGTTCTTATTTAAAAAAATTTTATTAGAAAATTACATACGAGAACTGTATCAACCTGATGTTAACACATTTTTGTTTTAATACCCGTGTTGCCGTTTGATTATTTTCTTCATGTCCCATTTATCGCTTGTTGACGAGTGTTGTCCTCTTTGAAAAGCTTGTGTCACTTTTAAACTTTTTTTTTGACACAGAGTAGAATCACTTTTTCAAGTATTTTGAAACACTTGACTCTATTTTTTATACAAAATTTCTTTGAAAATTCTTGTGATACAATTCTACAGCATTAAATCATTTCTAACTTTTAGGACTCTCACAAACAAACGGGACATGCTAAATGCCCGAAATGGCATAATTTTTGTTATCATGTTTGATTTTTATTTATAATAATTCTCATTTGTTTCTTTAAAGCTTTAATATAAACATACGCGTGTCAAATGTGCATATGGCTTCAGTCCTTTTCGAAATGCTGATATACGAATTATATTTTAATTAGAATTATTAACTTTAAAATTTGCGTGAAAAATTCGCGGGACATTTTTTTTTATAGGAAATTTATATGAAAATAAAAATATTTTGGTGCTAATTGAATAAATTATTTGACGTTTAAAATTTGGTAGCATAGTTGGCAGTTAAGTCAGAACTTCACAGAAAAAGTTAATCATAACGTGAGATAATTTCTTTCCAAAGCGTCCTTATCTAATACATTTACATATGGGACCCAGAGTTAAATATCTTTATAAATTAAGCAATAAAATTGTGAAATTATTAAAAAATAAAACAATTTAAATTTCCTAACAAAATATTATTTAAAAACTCTGATTTTTATTATAAAAAAAACAATCACTCAGGCATGTTCGTATGAAACAAAGTTTTGTTATAAAAATATTATGTACATATTTATTAACGTTTATGCATACGAAATGTAGGCAGGTTTTGCTCTGAAGGTTTTTTTTTTGGGCTTTTAAATGGCTAACAGATTTTCAACTTAAGTGCCTTAAGTGTTGAAATTTTGAAAAATACTTTTGTTACATTTTTGCATACTAAATATGAAAGGTTTCCTTTTCTAAGCCACTTTACACTTACAGGATACTTTTATTTGAGTAGCGGTAGTTGAAAAAAAAACAATTATTTTATTTTATTTTTAGTCTTCAGAAAACAGAAAGGCAAACTGTTTTTCTGAATTGAAATTGAAATTGAAAATAGTTTAATTTTTTAACTGATTCCGTTCATGATATTAAAAACGATTTCATTGCAAAAAATGTTTGTCAAAATCAAGAATCCGAACGGAATTGAACTCTGTGATATACATGACTAATTACAGACCCTATACTTGGAAGCATGATATATATGATATTTTCTATTTTCCGTAGCCTCCAAAAACACTAGAGTTTTCTGATCATAACAGTCAATTCGCGTGTCTACTGATGTACTGGAATTAATCTTAAACAGATTGTCAATGAAAATCAGCAAAATCCAAAATACGGTTCCAGAGAATTCAGGAAGAATTAAATTGGTATAAAAAAAAACAAACAAAACCACAAAGACAATTGCAGGGCTGGGCAATTGATTCTTTTTTTTCTACCGAAAAGTAACATATTAAAAGAAATGTTTCCTTTTTTAAGTCTATATCAAACATTTTGGATGTTTTGGAAAGAAAATCATTTAAAGCAGATCAGAAAACCCCAAAAAAGCTCCAGAGCTGGAAAATTTAATTTTTTTCTTGTATGTTAAAGTAACTAAATTAAAATATTTTTCTTTTTTGGCTATCAATTATATTTTATATTTTAGAAAGAAATAAATTAATATTGAAAATCTGGAAGATCAAAAAGATGGTTCCAGTTCTGGAATTATTGTATTTGTATAATCCAAACCTGCATTCGTGAAGAGTATATAAGATTTGAAAAAAAAAAAACAATTATTGGAAAAAAAACAATTGAAAAAAAAAAACAATTATTGCAAAATGAAAAATTTTTAAATGGGCTTTAGAGTTCACTTACATACAGAAATTTAAATAAATAAGAATTAGTGTTGGCATTGTTCGGAAAATATCCCATAAAAATATGGGATATTCATATGGTTAGAATTCAAGTAATAATGTAATTTTTAATAATTTTAAGGTTTAAGAACTCAGACCAGAACTCAGGGGATGACCCCAACATATGCAGTGCATTCCGCCGGAACTATAACGGAGAAGATAATATTGAGGGCACAGATGAAGAAAGATGAGAAGTTACAGAATTTTTTGTAGCTATTTCAACCTTTTACTTCGCCGGCTAATTTTTGCTACAGGACCGACGAAGGTGGGTGCTGTTACTCTGCTTTTAGTACATGATAGTGTCAGTCGCTGCCAATTATGTCCAGTGACCAGTGACAATGCCTTCATCATTGAAACAGGCTGGCAACAACAACACAACCATGCACTAATGCTGATCAGAAGAATTCAACACAATATTTCATGACTCAGCGAGGGGTTGAACTCAGGACCCTCCACTTCATATTCTCGTGTTCAACTACTTCAGCCAACAGCATCCTATGACTTGACTTGACTTAAATTGAATCTTGGCTTAAAGAAGCATTAAACGCAAACATGAGACTATTGGATATGCAGAGATTGGCCTGTAAATGCCGGCATTATATTTGAAAAAATATATTAAAAGTGCTGTATTCGAAAAGAGCAGAACAGCTGTTTTCAAAAGCCGCTACAGTTTCATCATCATCATCAGTACTCATGTGTAGGGGGAAATTTTTTGGGGTGGCATACAATTTTTTTTGGGATATTCTTAGCACCATTGACACACCTTTCATTCTAGAGCGTGACCGGTAGAAATTTTTTTGATTTTGTACTACGATCGATTCGAAATTTTTATTGAAATTTCGATCGATATGGAATGTCGTTAGCATGAAAGTGAAAAAGAATAAATTTTAAGAAGTGTCATAAAATCCAGGATATTAAAACCTAGAGATAGCAAAATTTACAAGGACTTTCTTGCCACATGCAAAAAAATTGGCAGTTAGGGGAAAGAAGCGAAATGGCTTAAGTGGCGCTTAAAATTAAGATATGCGACATGATAAGGTGCTGCCGAAAAACATTAGCCCGTATGACTGAATTAATTACAGGACATGGAAACGCCAGTTATCATCAGGCTAAGATTAAAGAAGTGTTGAATATATTATCTAAAGGGTTTTCCAACAGGGACTTCTGAACTATTACAGTTGACAACGATCATTTTACTGAAGCCAAATCACCATAAATGGATTGATTACACTGCTCAGCAGCAAAATCCTACTTTAAATAAAACTATGTGGATTTTGATGCGCTAAACTCGAATCCGTTTTCGGTTTTTTCCATCAGGTCTGGATTTTTCTTTTTTATAGGCGTGGCAAATTTTTTCCCCTAGATTAGTCAGGTACGGAAACATATTTCACCTTAACTCGAGAAAGAGTCATCCGATTTTCAAAAGTAACACCAGAAGATGTGTAACAAAATTGTATTTAAATTATTTTTCTTAGTCGAACTTTTCTTATGTAAATTGTTAATTTTTTCAACGGGCTTAAGTTCGAATCTGCAAAACTGCAAATTATTTTTTATTATTTTATTAATAAATGAATTTGTTCAAATTCTATTTATTATTTTATATTCAGATTGGAATATTAAGAATATGTTTCAATAATCATCAAACCAGCAGAACGGATCAGTACTGATTTCGAGGCCGATACGCCATCCCATCAGCGTTCTGTGTTCAATTTTTCCACTGTTCAATTAAAAATTGTATTTATTTTAGTCGAACATAATTTTTTTTTGTATTCGTGCCAACTTCGTAATTTTTTTCAGTTTAAAAATTTAATAAAAAAAAGTTAAAGCAAATATTCAACATTTTTCTGAGAGCTACATATCTTAAAAATAAAATATGTTATAAGCCGTAAAAATCGGTTAAAAAATTTGGATTTTATTGTCAATTTACCGCAGGTATCCAATGGTGGCTCTGTTTAAGTTATATATCATAAAATTCGTGATATATTCGGACAACATAAGAATTTGGTCGTTAAATTTGAGTCGACAGGCTAACCTGCAGGAGGATAAGCGTTAATTGCCTTTAAGCTACTGGTGCTATTACTAGTATAGAAAGCACTAGTTCAAAAGGTGATTAGACATATATAGAAAAGTTCTAGTACTTCAAGTAGTTCATTTGTAGACTGATTTGACTTGTAGAATTTCATATTACTTTTTGATAATGTTTTAAAGCGAATTGCTAATTCTCATTTTCATTTATTTTATTTTAAATTGTTACAATTTTAAACAAACTCAAATTTGAAGCAAAGAATAGTATTAGAAGACTTTGCCACCTGCATATCAGTTTATTTATTCGATAATTTATGTAATTAAGCCGCAGTTTGCTTGTGTGTTAAAAAAGTGACATTTTAAAAACAAAATAATAGGAACTTTCCATTTCCTCTTATAAACTAAGAATTGATGAACCAAAAATTGCTTGTGAAGACAATAAATTTAGGGATTTTTTTTATATATGAATCAGTTCTTAATGCAGAACTGATTATACTAGTATCCGACTAGAAGAAATTATACTAGTACTCATCTAGTACTAATAGTACTAGTATCCCCCTAGTTTCCATGTAGTACCAATTGTACTAGTAATTTTCCAAACACACCCGATGTTAATTTGAGCATGAACATGGTATAGGAAAGCTCACAGTTGGGAACTACTACTGGCGATTTTTGTACTAGTGCAATACTAATTTGATACTAGTTCGATCTCCTGCAGGGTAGATACAAAATATGCCAACGAATTAAAAGAAATTGTCGAATTTGGAAAAACAAACCTGCAATCAACAAACAGTATTGAGAAAGAAAACACCCAAGAAACGATCTGTTTATAAGTTTCATAGGGCAAAAACTTCCCCAAATGCCTCTCACAATAAACCTTAAAGCATACGATATTCACATTTCGATGCTTTCCATGAAAATCACTCTAGAATTAATTATTTTGTTCTTCTTCTTCAGTGTATGCAAATTCCTAAAAGTCGTGATTGACAATTCAATAATTGAAATACGGACATGCTGCATTAAATCAAACGCATGTAATTGAACAGTCGAGTAAATACAACATGCGTGCACTGCGCACAAACACAAATCAAAGAAAATTTATTTAAATTAAATTAACAATCAAACTTGTGGTAATTAGAGATTTCATGTGTTGCATGTGTGTAGAGTATGCATGTGTATATGTGTTGATGCAGTTTTGTTAGTCAGGAAGCTGTTCAAATTTGCACATTAAAAACTGCTTAAGAGAATATATCGATGGCATAGAATATGTGAATGTTGTGGTCATTAGGGTGTATCATGAATTTGCCGCTTAGCAGAGCAATTGAAATAACTGTAATGGAGTATTCTGAGCTTAAGTTAAAATTATTGATCATGATGGCTCGTTTGATGATGCCCTAAAGGAACTTAGAAACACTCTGGCAAAATTTAACAAGAATATTATGGATATTTTTATTTTAGACAAAAATTCTTTAATAATCCGATTAATATTGTCAATAGCTTTACAATACAAATTTAACCGGGAGTTGCCTTCTTTATTTAAAAAAAAAAATTTGCATTGAAAATCTTATTTTAAAAGTTATCCAAAATGGTTCGAAATATTTTTATACCCTCCAAAAAAGAATTGGAGGGTCATTCCGTGTGTAACGCAGCGCAATATCCCTCTAAGTGCCTATAAAGTATATATATTTTTGATCAATGATCTAAGACGATGTAGCCATGTCCGTCCCCCATCTGTGGAAATCACGATTCAGCACAAAGGAAAAAAGCCAAACACTTGAAATTTGGTATAAATACATTTTTTTTTTTTTTTTTTTTTTTTTAGGAGTAGGACCAGCACTCAGGGGATGTCCCCTATATATGCAATGCATTGCGCTGGAACTGAAAACGAGGGGATAGTATTGAGGGGACAGATTGGGAAAGATGAGAATATAGAGTTTTTTTTTTTTTTTTTTGTAGCTATTTCAACCTTTTACTTCGCCGGCTAATTTTTGCTACAGGGCCGACGAAGGTGGGTGCTGTTACTCTGCTTTTAGTACATGATTGGGTCAGTCGCTGCCAGTAATTGTCCAGTGATCAGTACTATGCCTTCATCACTGAAAACAGGCTGGCAACAACTAACACAACCACGCACTAATGCTGATCAGAAGAATTCAACACAATATTTCATGACTCAGCTGGGGCTCGAACTCAGGACTCTCCGCTTCATAGTCTCGTGTTCTACTACTTCAGCCAACAGCACCCACAGGATATCACAGCTCAAGTTTGCAACTGGGCTAAAGCGGACCACAGGGAAAAAAGTTCCCCTAAGAAGAACTAAACCAACCTTTAAAAAACATCTTAATTTTCAAAGTTTTTTTTTTGGAATTCTGTTAAGCAAATGATATATTTTTAAGTCAAGGAAGGTTCAAAGCGTTGAATTCGCAGCCAGAAAGTCAGAAAAATAAATTTTTTGGATCCCGTCCTCTTTGGTGGGCATTGGAGTAACATATTACATGGAGAAATAGTGTAAATATTTTATTACTTAAGCCTACATAACTTAAAAATTAAATTTTAAAGCTTTCATGACGAAGAAAGATGCCCTATCCTCGCACCTCTGCCCCCTAAATGATCCTATAAAATTTTTTTTTACACTTAACCTCAAAAATTGACGGGCTACTCCCGCAGTGACCTCTACAAAATGCAGTTTTTTATTTACATTGTTAATTTTTTCAACGGGCTTAAGTTCGAATCTGCATGACTGCAAATCATTTTTTATTATATTATTAATAAATGAATTTGTTCAAATTCTATTTATTATTTTATATTCAGATTGGAATATTAAGAATATTTTCAATAATCATCAAAGTAGCAGAACGGATCAGTACTGATTTCGAGGCCGCTACGCGATCTCATCAGCGTTCTTTGTTCAATTTTTCCACTTTTGCAAGTGGTGCTAGTTAGTAGGAATATCAACTATTTAACCAATGTTTTTATTCATTCATATTTTATTATTTATTTATCATTTATTTATTCATATTTTTAAGTTATTACCTTTTTGGTTGGTACGAAATTCCCCAACCCTGACGATTAATATTCCCAATATTCCATGTATCTCTTTCGCTTTTTCCAGAGCCGATTGCTAAAGTTTCTTTCTTATTTATGTTCAAGTAATTGAATTTTTTATTTACTTAATATTTGGAGGGTATTTAAGCTTCGACCTGGCCGAAAATAGCATTCTTATGCATTAAACACATTCACGACAGCAGGCTACCGACTACAACCTGTCAGAAATAGAATACACGTGTTTATATGGGCAGAATATTTAAGCGGCTACACGATAGGTTGTTGTCCGTGCTAATTATGTGGTTGTAGTCAAATTTAGCTAATTTCTATTTTCATAGGCGACAATAAATAAATTAGTGCTGCCAACACAGCGAAACATCTTAAATAAATAAGCGTTTAAAAATATTTTCAAACTGGTTAAGAGTATGAAAATTGTTAAAAATAAAATAATGTAATAGCCCTTTGAAGAGGAAACATTATTTTGTAATTTATTTATTTTTTTTTTTTTGTGTTTATATGGCCAAAGTGTATTTGTATTTTGTATGATCTCTATTGTGAGCTAATAAGGCCTAGGTTATTTTAATGACAATAAAACAAGTTTTATTTCATTTTTCCCGACGTTTCGTCAATTATTTGTTGACTTTATCAAGGGTTGGGAAATCTATTTTATTATTAAAAAGCATTTATTATTGATTTTACATATATATGTACGTCTAAACATTTTACTGAATCTGCTTACTTACAACTTTGTTAAAACATTTCCATTAATTTTAAATTTTTATAAACATTAAAAATTGAAACTTTCTATTATAACAAAAGCTTAAGTGTACATCACAGCTCATTTTAATATTTTTTTATTTTCTAATTTATTTTTTTTTTTGCGTTCCCTCTCGGCTTTTATTTTTTTTAGTTTATTTATTTATTTCTTTTTTTTTTTTTGGTAATAACTCCTAGAATATATGCACCATACAAACGATATGGACATCATTTCAAAGTACTCCAAAATGTCTTTCTATTGTTAGACATATTTTTCAAATTTAATCACCTATTGCAATTATTATTAAATTTTTTATCTGACCTTTCAAGTAAAAATTCCATTATATTGAATACTCTAATTTTGTACATACTTGATAGCCATTATCGATAAAAGACGTGAGTTAGGTCACAAATGAATTAGCTCATAAATTCATTTTCATAGTGCCATAACAGAAAAAGGACATCAAAATGTATTTATTACAAATGCAAAAACAATAAAGAGCTGTTCATAAACAAATAAAGTGTTTTTATTAATAATTTTTTTTCGGTCTATAAATAGATTTAGAATAAGTGCTTTTTTATATGTGAAAGTGGCACCACTAAAATAAGATGTTGACAATGTAGCTGCCGTCTCAAAAATAATTAAGTAGCTGACTACGAGGCAACGATTGCAGCCATCGGCTTTTGTAGTTGGTGTTCGTGTAGCCCGCTGTCGTTATTGGGTTTAAAGCTTTACTCGTTTTTTTTCGTGTTGAAAAATGTTGGGAATAATTTTTTATTTTGTATTAAATTTTGAATTTTATTCGTGATGATTCTCTTTTTTTTAACTTGGAAAATGTTGAAAACTATTTTTTATTTTAAATTCGAATATTTTGAAAATAATCTTTTATTTTAAATTCAAAAATGCTATTTATTCGTACACATATTATGCACGTTCCCGTAATATTCCTTACACATGTGTGCATGGGCGCGTCTGTAGCTTTTGTGACAATTTAATAACATTTTAAATACATGCATTTATTAAAATACAACACACACACACACACACACACACATACACACGCTCATAGATATGATTTTTTTTACTTATCCAACAATAACTGCTGTTTATCCTGTCGGTGCGCTGAGTGAACAAATTATCATTGGCATCAATTATCGATTATTCAGTGTTTATGTGTGAAAAATATATTTCACATATTTTATTTGTGTACACTTCTTGTTCCGGCTGTTTTTTTTTTTTTTTTATATATAATCGTGACGAGTTTAATTTATGACCTGTTTTTTCTGATTTAATAAATACAAATGAATACATGCGGAAATATAAAACTATAAATGTGCTTGAAACAGCCACTCAGACAAAAGAGAATGGCAGACACAATCATTTTATGTCTGTCAAAAGGTGAAACAATTTCGGAATATATTTATTTATTTTTTCACAACAAAAACACACTTTATAGAGTATTTAAATGATACAACAGGTGAAATGGTTTGTTAAAAAATATGATATTTCAGATTTGAGCAACACAGGGTTTTTCTAAGCGGGCCCCTTACGTATCGTGTATTTTCTTGATAAAAATTAGAAAATAAAAAATCATTGAATCTCCTACAGATAATTTATGTACTCCTCTGCATTTCGTTGCTGTTAAATGATCTTGAATAAGAAATCGCTTTCCTCTCGAAACCTCCATGCGACACATCACCGCTACACTTGCAATTCATATAATCGTACACCATTTTGATTTGCTAACAGGTGCCGCACTTCACTTCTTTCATACGCTAAATGCATCTAAATTCCAAATACTTGAGTTGTTGAGTTCGCATTCATATAAAAGGTACAAGGACTCGAGTTGTTCGCATTGAATTCATGTCTGGGCGAGGACAATTGATGTGGCAGTTTTGCAAAAATTTGTATTTGCAATATTGAATGCCAGGCATTTGCTGCAGTAGTCGGTAGTTAGTGCAACATAAATTGCTGCCATCATGCATTTTTGTTGTTAGTTTTTTTTTTCTCTATAGTTCGCTTGTTTGCATGTTTATTTATCAGCCTGATAGTTTATTTGGAAATGTGCCATATTTGACAACAAATTTCCGTTTTCCTCTTATTAAGTTTCGTTATGGGCAACGAATTCATAAGAAGATGGTAGAGCAAGAGCAAAAAAAAAACAAGCAAGAACGTTATATTCGGCCGGGTCGAATATTAAATATCCTGCAAATGTGCTGTTGGCTGAAGTAGTAGAACACGAGACTATGAAACGGAGGGTCGTGAGTTCGAGCCCGCGCTGAGCCATGAAATATTGTGTTCAATTCTTCTAAACATCATTAGTGCGTGGTTGTGTTAGTTGTTGCCAGCCTGTTTCAATGATGGAGGCATAGTCACTGGTCACTGAACATAATTGGCAGCGACTGACACCATCATGTACTAAAAAGCAGAGTAACAGCACCAACCTTCATCGGCCCTGTAGCGAAGTAAAAGGTTGAAATAGCTACAAAAAAAAAAAAAAAAAAAAACTGTCTATCTTCTCATCTTTCCTCATCTGTCTCCTCAATATTATCCCCTCGTTTTCAGTTACGGCGCAATGCATTGCATATATATAGGGGTCATCCCCTGAGTGCTGGTCCTACTCCAAAAAAAAAAAAATTGTTTAGTAAATAAAAACTCTATTTTGTAGGGGTCACTCCGGGAGCGGCAGTGGGGGAGACATCTCACCTTTGCTATAAAACACTAAAAAGTAAATTTTTGGTGTTATTAAGTGAAAAATAACTCTTTTTTTGTAGGGTTATTTAGGGGGCAAAGGTAAAGGGAGGGTAGGGCCGAGGAAGATCAGAGAACATCTCAGTTCCGCCATAAAGACTTTTATTCGTAGTTTTTAAGGAATGTAGGCTTAAATTATACAATTTGTTAAATAATTACACTATTTTTCCATGTAATACGTTACTTTAATGCCCACTAAAGGAGGCGGGCCCAAAAATGGATTTTTCTATATTAAATTGAATTAAGATTCATAGACTAATTGTTCGAAATTTGTTTTTAAATCTCAGAAAGACATGATAAATATTCCAAGGCACAAAGAAAAGTCAACATCGGTTTTATACAATTTACACAGCAGAGCAGAACAGCTGTTTTCGAAAGCCGCAACACATTCATCATCAGTGCTCATGTGTATTGTGTTTATCACCACTTATTAGGTGGCTTAGTTGAATGTGATAACAGTTCCTATTTACACAAATTTTATTGTGAAAAATAATCCGAGAACTGTATCAAGCTGATGTTAACATGTTATTGTTATAATACCCGTGTTACCGTTTGATTATTTTTCTTCATGTCCCAATTTTCTGAATTTTTTGTTCCATTTTACCTAAGTCAAACTTTTTTGGTTTGAATTTTATACTAAAGTACATGTGAACGTTTTCCAATTTTATTATTAAATTCTGATTTTATAGCTGCAAGTTCAACGCTTTGGACCTTCTTTGGCATAAAAATATATCAGTTGCTTAACAAAATTACACAAAAAACTTTATATACACAAAACAATTATATTGTGTTTTAGAGGTTGGTTTAGTTCTTCTTAGGGAAACTTTTTCCCCTCTGGTCCGATTCAGTCCATTTACGAATTCGACCTGTGCTATCTTTCACGATATACTTGTACCAAATTTCAAGGGTCTGGCTCTTTTCGTTTGGACTGAATCGTGATTTCTACAGACGGACGGACATGGTTAGATCGTCTAAGATTTTCATCACTGATCAAGAATATATATACTTTACGGGGTCTTAGAGGGATATTTCACTGCGTTACATACGGAATGACAAAGTGAATATAACCTCCAATTCTTTTGTGGAGGGTATAAAAAACAAATAAATGAAGCCAGTCGTGTAGCAGCAGCAAGTGGACTAAAACAGAAAGTTTATCTTGTGTGACTTAAAATATATAAAATTAGTTTTTGCTTGCCTATAAGGATATGCCCAGTAAGAATTTAATGTAAATACATACTACACATCCTTAAGGTCTTGCTGGGTATAATATTATAGAAATGTATAGGCATATTGCTGAAAGTTTTAGTTTGTAACTTTCCTTTATTTTCAATAATATCTAACAAAGTTTTATTAAATGGTTAATACTAGATAAGATGGGAATATTTTTTACTTATTTGCAGCCGTGACCAGCCCTTAGCTTTTACCGGTTTACCTTTACTTTCTGTCCACTTTAAAATCATTTAATGCTATTGAAAATAAAAAGAAACGTTTTAAAGCATATTTCTTGCTCGAAAGTAACTGAGTTATAATGGTCAAGTGTATTTATTATTTGGTCTCTGACGATGTTAAAGCAAAATTTGTGCCCCAGAGTATAAACCACCATAATGGACGTCACGTAAGTCTTCTGTCATTTCTTGGATATATTTGAAAAACTTTTGAACATTAAATTTGATTAATAAAATTCTGAACATGTTAAATAGGAAATATTAATAGAAAAACTGGCCTGATTCATACTGTTCACTTTACCATCTGTAATAATGAATAATTGTGGCCTAGATAGAGTTCTATTGTAAGGCCAATTTGCTTGTGCTTGTTACTTAGGACAAGCTACTACAATTAAACAATTGTAGTAGTTAAAAATTTTGCTGTTTTTTTATTTAAATTATATAAATGAATACCATGTTCAGACATGCATGTTGAGTTGAGTCAATATTCATGAGGACCCAAAATTCAAATGTGCGATAAATTTTGTATTGTTTTTATTTTTTTGAATTTTCTAATAAATAAAAAATTTAATGCTAATAATTTAATTTAAACATGGCTCGATATATTCGGTTTATGTTTTTTCAATCTTCCCACAATTTAGGTGCTAAGTCTCGACTAACTTTGTTCAGTGCGTTGAGTTTTGCTCACTAAACACACTTTTTAGCAGTGCTGCATTTGTAATTTAACTCAATTTTATAACAATTTCATTTATACTGAACAATAATTAATTGTCATTTTATATGAATAATTGAGCTGAATAATGCTATTTATTGCCATAAGCCTAGTACTCTGTTTAAAATTTCATGTGAAATTCTGACAAAACACATACAAAAAATATTCAATCGAAGTATTTGTGAAAAAATGTTTCTAAACTAGTACTCTGTTTTAATTATGAAAAACATGTGAAATAATATGAATGTTATTTATTTCGTACGATAATTTTTTGAAACTAAAAATTTTCTCATTGAAAATGAAAAACATAATTTCAATTAAAAAGGAAAAAAACTGAAACTGAAATAACTGATGTTGCGCAACAATTTCCACAAATTCAAGCAGAGTACTAGGCTATACACTCAATTAAGGTTGATGTCTGAACACGGTGTAATATTTTGATAGTATGTAAAAACATTTCATTAAGTTTTATTTATTAAATCGCTATCCAGATTTTGTTCTCATACATTTTTCATATACATATGTGAGTATTTATGTCTTGTGTCATTTAGACTTTACTTGACTTTAACAAAATTTACAAATTGTCCCGAACAATTAAGAAATTTTGAAGATTATCCCTATTTTAAGAAACTGTTTGTTTAAATGACATACAAAAGTTGCTTTGACTGACCTTTAGGCAGACATTTGGAAAGGTTTTTGGGAAATTTCTCTTCCCTTTCGATATCAGTAAATATTTGCCAACAAATTTTCGAGTATGAGACTGAAGATTCATCACGAAAAGGTTTTAAGTTTAGAAACGCTATTTTAGAAGAAAGTGATTGTTGATTTAGGATTAAATGGCAAGAGAACAACAAGCATGCCACAACAAAAAGGGCTTGGAAAAATTAGCAGTTGTTAATTACTTTGACATCGATGATGAGGGGTTTGTAAACTTTTAGTGTAGGGGTGGTAATATATATGACATCATGGTTGATGAGAGAGAGTGAGTTTTTGAGAAGAAATAAAATATCTTGTATGTAAATATTATATATAAGCATACACACATAACCATGCTCCCATGTTGGCAGTTTTATATCACAATAGCCCTATTCACAATCTTGTGCAAATGGTCGTGCATCATTGGATTTGCCAAATAATTGTACTCTACACCAACAAAATACATTGAAAATGCTCTCAAATACTCTCTCAATTTGCAAATGCTATAATGCAAGACCATTTGCACAGGATTGTGAATTAGGCTAGTGTATATCGACACGATTAAAACAAATTAGCCAACCATTTGATCTAAGAGTAACATGCCCGCCACTAGTATTTACTATAGAGTGATATTCCATATTGACGTGTATGTAGACAAACTTCGTTGAAGAACTAAAATTTAAAATTGCTACTAAAAATTCCCTCACTACCACTATCTCCTCTTTTCAGTAGTACCAGCACAATGCATTGCATCATAATCCTTAATTTTATATATTTGGGAATTTCCTGTTTAACACTAAATTTGCACTCTACTTCTCTTCCCATATTTCCCTCTCTGTCTCCTCACCACAATCACCACCTTAGCACAGATCCAACACACTGCATTCCATTAGCAGGTGACGACGGTCTCGGTTAAAAAATATTATCTGATACATTGTACTAATTACTACACGACATTCTTCAAATGTCACCCAAATCAGGTAAAATCACTGGTAAGGAATTACTCAAGCAAACTTCAATCCATGAATTGAACAATCAAACACACATTGCAAGTGCCTTAAACTATTTCTCATTTTTGATCTGTGGCCATATAAAATTTCAGTACCCCCACAAAATGACAGTCCCACGGAAACACAAAGTGTATGATTGCGCACAGTTAATGTCCTGCTAACAAATTTTATATCATAAAATATATTTAAATTGTTAATTTTATCAACGGGCTTAAGTTCGAATCTGCAAGACTGCAAACCATTTTTTATTATTTTATTAATAAATGAATTTGTTCAAATTCTATTTTATTAATTTATATTAATTATTGTTTGAATTTGAACAAATTCATTTATTAATAAAATAATAAAAAATGGTTTGCAGTCTTGCAGATTCGAACTTAAGCCCGTTGATAAAATTAACAATTTACATAAGAAAGTTCGACTAATAAAAATTCATACATAATTTATAAAATATATTTATTATTTTGGTTCATTTACAAAGTTTTTATTTTATTTTTTCTAAACCAATCGGGTTTACACCGTAACTAGCTTTTATTGCCATGGCTGGCAAGTTGTAACTGTTTGGGAAATCTGTTAAAACAAAAATGGCGATAAACACCTAAACGAATTATAAATTAAACTGATTTATGAAAAACACACCGAATTCAAACAATAACTTGTGCATATTTACCCAAAAAGCAAATTGCTGAAATCGAGCAAAGAAAAAACGGCATGAAAAATAAAAATTAATTTAAAGTTTTGCATAACCAGGATTCATATTTCACCGAATACAGGGACTGACATTAAGAGAGAAATATTAAATGCACTGTTCTTGTTCAAAAATTCAATGGTGAATTTAAATTTTCGCCATTTATATTTTTTTTTTACATAAAGAAAACTTTCCACATATTTTCACTGAAAAGTACAAAACACAAAAAAAAATGTAATAAAAATTGTGAACAAAAATTATCAAGTCGTTGTGTAATTTCCTGTACATCCCCAAAGGTCAAAAACTAATTTCCGTCACAACAAATGTTGTTAAAATGACTTTCTGCCAAGGCAACTGAGAAAAGTTTAGAAGTAGAAATCACAAAAAACGATAACCATATAAAATTAATATGAACGTGCCACAAGCAAGGTTACATGTATAAACAATTTATTAAACCCAGCGAAATTTGTTTGTTGTAGTTTGAAGATTTTATCTTTACCAAACGGCAAGATCTTTTGCAGAATGCAAAATGTACCTAAGCTGCAAACTGTATTGGTTAATTTTTTTGTTACAGCTGATAGTATTGTGTGTAAGACGCTGTCATACAGTTTTATGTGGGCGTCAGGCACAAAATAATGTCTGTTGTTTGTGTTCTTGTGCTGGCAACGTTTAACTACTTCAGCTAAGATTACCCTCAAAGTACTATATCTGGACTGGCTACTAGTAGACATACTCTTATCATTTTTGATAAATATCCGGTGTCTTTTTAACTGAACTCATTCACGGGGAATTTTTTAATGATTGCGATTTTAGGGAAAAGGGAAAAATTTTGAAGGAAAAATTATTCATGATAGGAGTGCATGTATCCCTTTTTTCTTTTTATATTCAACATAATCGGCCTATTGATCAAACAATTCGTACAGTTAGTTATTGATCGTTTTCACACTAATATTAATAATAATTTCCTATCCATGTTTTTATTTTAATTTTAAGAAAATTATAAGGAACAACATTTAGACGATAAGTCTTCTGTTTAAGACTCAAGTTCATTCTGCAAACTGCAACTTTTTACACTTTTTTTTATTAAATTCAAGTTATTTTATTAAGAAGAGGATATAATAAAACATATTTTTAAAATAATTTGCAGATTGCAGATTTGTACTTGAGTCCGAATACAACATTTTTATTTTAATAATAGAATTAATTAAGTTCGAAAAATAAATATTTATATTCATGTTTAACAAAAAACAGGTACAATCGTGCTGCTTCTTTGTTCATTCAATCTTATGGACATAATAATAAAATTATGCATGAATTTCTATTAATTTCAATTTTATTAGTGAACTTTCTTTTATGTAAATTGTATTACAGGATGTTCACTTTTTTTAACAGGATATAAGTTCAAATCTGCGAGACTGCAAATCATTTTTATATTTTTATCCTAATAAATGAATTTGTTTAAATTCCATTTATTCTTAAGAGTGGAATATTAAGAATATTTTTCATAGCCATTAGACCAGTAGAAAGGATCAGTACTGATTTCGAGGCCGCTACGCCATGTCATCAGCGTTCATTCTTTTTTTTCAAGTTGTTACATTTTTGGTTAGTACGAAATTCCCCCATCCCTGATGATTAATATTCCCAAAATAATAATACAGTTCTCGTATTCTTTTTCACAATAAAATTTGTGTAAATAGGAACTGTTATCAAATTCAACTAAGCCACCTAATAAGTGGTGACAAACACAATACACATGAGCACTGATGATGAAAGGGTTGCGTCTTTCGAAAACAGCTGTTCTGCTCTGCTGTGTAAGTTGAATAAAAACTGATGTTGACTTTCCTTTGTGCCTTGGAATATTTATCATGTCTTTCTGAGATTTAAAAACAAATTTCGAACAATTAGCCTATGAATCTTAATTCAATTTAATATAATAAAAACTTGTTGATCTCAGCAGTCGATGGCGCTGGAAAAAGCAAAGGGAAAATGGAATATTTGAAATAATAATTGTCAGTATTGGGGAATTTTGTGCTAACCAAAACTGAGTTAAATAAAAAAAATTAATATAAGAAGTTCTTATATTTCATTTCGTTAAAAAAAAAATTGATTAAATAGTTGATATTCCTAATAATTGGTAGCACCGTATAAAGTGGAGAAGTAGTCAGTACCGATATGTTCTGCTAGTTGGACGATTACAAAAATATTCTAAATAGCTATTTTACTCCTAGTAATATAAAAAAAAATAAAAAAAATTCTTAAAATAATTAGCAGATTGCAGATTTGAACTTGAGTGTGAATAAAAAAAATGTATCTTAAGAATAAAATTAATAGCCATTTTTAAGAATAAAATTAATCATCATTTGCAGATTGCAGATTTGAACTTGAGTCTGAATAAAAAAAATTATCTTAAGATTAAAAATAATATCGAACTACAAATTTTTTTGATTATTTCTAAATGAAAATATGACAATAACAAAGTGTTTACAAGAAGCTTAATTTTTTTTGGCGTTGGTGCAGCGTTTCAATAGAAATACCCACACAATAAATACTATTCAAAAATGCCATTCAAAATTGCTGAAAAGTCAACGGAATTGACGCAATTGTCAAATATTCAAACAATATAAAAAATTCTTGATATATTTTTAAATGCATTTTATATGCGAGTACTTGGAACTCAAGGCTTTAAATTTCATACCATTTTCGCGATCTTGTACCAACATATCTTTTTGAGTTCGGTTAAGTGCTTCATTTCGGAAAAGTGTAGGTCCAGGCTTATTTGTTATATATTTAAGTAATATTGATCGAAAAAGTTAGGTATTTTAATGCAAATTATTCTTTTTTAATAACTTATCACAAATTTTTGTAAAAAAATGAGGAATATATTATAAATTTCACGATTTATGAAAAAACCCACTTTATTATGTCGCGAAGATTTTTTTTACTCTTCAATATTTTTACACCAGAAACCTGAACGAACGGGTTTAAAAATTACAATGTTTATGGAAATAATTGTGACATTCCAACAAATAACGGGACAATAACAAAAAGTAAATAATACACGTAGATAAAAAATATTGAGAATTAATGAAGAAGAGTACACAACCGCACTTTATTTTGTCCGGCAGTGTATATACAATAAATATATTTCTTTTATATATATTTTTTATTTTCTTATTATTCTACAAAAAGTTTGTAAATAAAATTATATAATAATAATAATATCAGATTTATTTTCACTTACCAGCAGATTCTGGGATTTCAGTATTGGGGATTTTCCATCTGGCAGCCCAATTGCATGCTCTGTAGCGGTAGCGTATACGTAATATACAATTAAGAAAAGTCTTCCTTGCATCAAGTATACGCACCGATGAACTTGTTAGAAAAGTCTGTCACTGACATCATTCACTACTTTACTCTCTCGCCCATTTGCTTGATAATCGCTTTGGCCTTAATTTCCGGCAAAAGTTTTGCTTGGTTATCCCAAGTGCAATCAGTTCTTGCAGAAGGAAAGTTTTTTCAAATTGAGTAAAATAGATTGTATTAAAAAGCTCTTGTAAATCGTGTCAAAGACAACATGGCCCAAAGCGTTTCAAGTGACATTGTTAGGGTGAGAATATTATATTTAATATTTGACAAAAAAGTTGCAAGCTGAAATGAAAAATTGAGACTTAATATTACAATCAAAGCTATAGTTTACAAAGTAAATAATAGTAAAAGCAGAGTAGTTTATAGTTGTACACTGGCGATATGAACGATTCGTTTTTGCCACAGAAATGGCAGATTGTGTATAAAATTTCGTTTAAATAATTTCTGCAAGTGTTTTTTGAATGTTTTCATTTTAGTTTTCTGGAATTTTTTTTCAAGAAATCATCTGGTGCTGGCACATACAGTCTTTGCTGTCTTTTTTTTTTTTTGTTCTTTTCTTAGTAGAGTGCCATTTAAGCAGAGTTTTCTCCATTGTGGTGATGACATTTTATGGCTAAATTCCCTTATTTCTTTTTTCATCCAAAATATATTCATGACGATGGCACAATATTTTCTATTCAATATTAAAAAATTGCATACAATTCTCAAAATACAATTTTTCATTTCTAGTTGAGCCAAGCAAAAAAAAAGAAAATACATAAATGCGAGTAGAAAAAACTTTTTCCGCAGACCTTGACTAACTGAAATGTCTATTTATTCATATGCTTATGCATTCAGTCATTTATTTTCTTTTATTCCAGTTCTTGAGTTTGTAGATTTAGTGTATTTTATTTTTGCTTTGCTTTTCAAGCGACGTCCTATTAGCTTTTCTCATGTACTCGTATTCATTTGAATATTTCGTTTCATTTTCTCTTTTTTTCTCCATTACGGTGTCAAAAGTGTCAGTATATGGCGGTTTAATGTCATGATGATGGGTCAACTTTTTAGTTTGTTTGATGAAGCTAACAAAGGCAAACAATAGATTGTGGATACTGATGATGGTGTTGATGATGACGGCTTTGTAGCAAATAAAGGCAGAACAAATTAAAACTTTTTCTATTTAAAATGATGATGAAAGTATGAAAGTGTTATAGTTTGTCATAGTTGGAAGCTGGTGTGCAGGCTTATAGCAGGATCATTTAATATATACCGCCATTTAGAGGCTTTTTAAATAGTACGTCTGTAAAATTAGGGTGTTCATTTTATTTTATTTTTTCAATGTAAGTTTTGTAAAAAAAAAATAAAGCAATATTTGCTGCCTGTTCTAGGATGTCGTTCGTAATCGTTCTGTGGAATAATTAAATAGCAAACAAAAAGAAAATTTTAGATGTTGTTTTTGTTTAAAATGTAATTGTAAGACAAAATGATGTCTATATTTTAAATTTTTAAACAACCAATTGTGTACTTCCTCTTTTGAATATCTCGCAATGTGGGTTGCATTTCGTTGTGCGTTCTATAGCTACAATAATGTAATGTGTTCTAATGAAATCAGGGAAATTGTTTCCGAAATCCATTCTTTATACACACAACACTTTTTTCATCACAAGCGCATTCAGTTGTGGTGTTTGTGCCAACGCATCGTACTACACATTAAAGCCAAAAGCACTTTTGCAAACGACAGGCAAAGTATTTAAATAAATATCTAAAACTGATGGCTGAGCTGTTATATTTATAACTGTTTTCAAAAGTATTAAAAACAAGTAAAAACGTTATATTCGACCGGATCGAATCTTAAATACCCTCCAAATATTTAGCAAGTAAATTTAAAATGTTTAACTTGGTGGGACAGAGTTCCTTTAAGAAATCTCTGTACTCAAGTTTAAATCTCTATTTTGACAGAGTCATTCCGGGAAGGGTCGCGGGGGAGACGTTGCACCTCTGCAAGATCAGAGAACATCTCAGCTTTTTATAGGCTTAAGGAATAAAAATTGTTCAATATTTACACTATTTTTGCATATAATATCGTACGCCAACACCCACTAAAGGGGGCGGGGTCCACAAATAGACAATACCATGTTTTCCACAGACGAACTTATGGGTATTGCTGGATCGTCTTAGACTTCACCCCTGATCAAGAAGATGTATACTTTATGGGGTCCAATTCTTTTTGTAGGGTATTAAAAGTGTATTCTGGCAAAGGCTGTCGGGGAGACACTTCACCTTTATCATAAAACTCTAAAAATAAACGTTTGGGATAAATAAATACAAAATTTAAAATAAATATATTTTTTAATAGGGTCATTTAGGGGCAACGTCTCAGCTTCATCGTTGAAGCTTAAAAATGCTATTTTTAAGGAATGTAGGCTTAAGTAAAACAATTTGTTAAATTTTTACATTATTTTTGCATATAATAACGCCCACAAAAGGAGGCGGGGTCCAAAAGTATTTTTTTTCTTTGGCTCCAAGTTTAATGCGTTGGACATACTGTAACATAAAAATATATCATTTGCTTAAAATTATGTTGTTTTTTAAATGTTGGCTTAGTTCTTCTTAGAGGAACTCTTTTCCCTCTTGCCCGATTAAGACCATTTCCGAAATTAACGTGTGCTATCCTTCAAGATATATATGTATGTACCAAATTTTAAGAATTTGGCTCTTTTCGTTTGGACTGAATCGTAATTTCCACAGACGGACGGACGGACATGCTCAGATCGTCTTTGATTTAATCACTGATCAAGAATTTATATGCTTTATGGGGTCTCAGATGGATATTTCGCTGAGTTACAAACGGAATGACAAAGTGAAAATACCCTCCATATTCTTTTTTGGTGGGTATAAAAATAGGACTTAATTTTTTTCACATGAATGTAAATTTAATCGTTAAGATAAAAATTTTTCATTGAGATTCAAGTTCAAATCTGCTATCTGCAATTTATTTTTTAAGAATTTTTGTTTAATTCAAGTTATTTTTATTAAGAGTGGAATATTTAAAATATTTTTTTATAATCATGAAACTAGCCGAACGGATCAGTACTGATATTCAGGGCGCTACGCCATCTTATCAGCTTTCTGTGTTCAACTTTTTTTACTTTATTTTAATAAGTTTGTTGTTGTGCAAGTCGGCACTTTTTCTTTTTGGACTTTTCGCGATGCTGCTAGTCATTAGCAATATCAACTATTTAAATAATCTTTTTAAGGAAATAAAATATGAGAATTTCTTATGTATTAATTTTTTAAGTTATCCTGCTTTTGGTTGGCACGAAATTTCCCAACCCTGGTGATTATTATTTTTTTTGCATTTCCTCTTTGCTTTTTTCAGAACTAAGCCTTTTTGATTACAGCCAATAACTGTGACAGTTGACCTGAATAAGGGCTCCCTGGGCGCCATTTACACCTGCCTACAAGTTGTCATGTCCTGCCCATGACTTCTCACTTTTAAAGGTATTAAGAGTTCAGTCGCTCTAAAATCATAGCTCCAATCGTACCATCGATCCCATAAACGTTAGTGTAAATAAAGGATTTTTTTTTTTGGAATGTAGCAGAACAGTTTCTACCTTAAAACTCCTTGAAATACAATTTCTGTGTGGTCCTTTAATTTGTTTCGTCGTTCATTTTTTGCAATTTGACTACATAATGATATTGACAGTTGGTTCGACAAAGTCTTTGTATCTAACAGTATGTCGAAACATATTGGAGTCTCTTTTACCCGTTATCCTTTACACACACTGCAACCAGCAACTAACTAGATATTTTCCTGCAGCAGCATGATATTAAATTTGTTAGTTTCATACAAGTGGCCAGCAAAAGTCAAAATGACAAAATGAAAAAAAAACACAAAAAGTGAAAACAAAAAGGATGCCAAATGTTAATGTGTTTAAGTTTCAAAGGAAGTTGCAAAATTGTTAAAGTTTTATTTTCAGTTCAGTTTATTATTAAACCGATCTGATGATAAATTGATGAACATTAGAAAACTAAACGAATACAGAAAAAAGGACACAAAAAAATACAAAAAAATTAAAAAGTTCTAGATACAGAGTCAAGTTGAAAGAACCACTCTATTAGATGGTTGCCTGGATTGTCAAATTGTGTACGTAATAATCAACTGTTTAGCCACTTAAAAACGTTGTTAGAGTTAAAAGTTTTTACAACCAAAACAATTTGGTGTAGATATTTCGAGTATGTGTGAGTTGGAAATACTTTATTTATAAAATTAAAATTGTTTGTTTGTTCTTTTTGCTGTTGTTTAGCGCAACTGTGGCACGTAGAACAAAGTTTATGTCTTGCAACCGCGTTATTGGGGGTTAAAATTGATTTCGTGCTTCTGCTGTTCTCAAAGTTTTAAGAGCAAAAGCATTTTAATATTTTTTTTGCAGGCGAATAATTAATGAGAATAAGTGTTTAATAATTTATTTTTTACAAATTTTAAAAAATTTATGGCTTTTGAAACAAGTGCCTTATTTAATTTGATGTGGTGTTTAAAACTTATTTTTTTTAATTTAGTGAAGGACAGTAATTAATGTAATAATTTATATAGCAAATTTATTTTATTTTAAAATATTCATCAGTAGTAAAATTTCGTGGCACGAAGCTTTTACAGCCACCCAAGACATCAAATATTTCATCCATTTAAACTCATTTTATTTTAAGTTTATTCAAGAAATAAAGTTATTATTGTTCATACTAAAATAAACAAGAGATAAGTGGTGCAGTTACCCAAAAATACTTGTAACAACTTCTTCTAGAAACACTTGAGTACGTACTCGCAAATGCAATAGGGAGCCAGTACCCGGCAGTTCTGTGATGCTAAGCTAAGGATACGAATTCAATTTAAGTGTTACACTCGCGCAGGGATTTTTTAGATCAAATTATTAGTAATAGAATAGAAATAATACACTTGTGGCAGTGTTTTTTTTTTAATTATTTAAACAGCTTAGGTATTCACTTTTTGATATGACGTACACATCTCTCTCAGTGATTCGGCTTTTATTACCTCAACTCTTCGCAAAAAGCCATCCTTTCATGGTTTCGTTCTATCTTATGAACGAAAAAAAGTCGAATGGGCCATGGGGATGCTGTTGAGTGAAATGGTTAATACGAGACTATGAAGCCGAAAGTCCCGAGTTGGACCTGGAGCAAAAAATGTACCGGCGAAATAAAAGATAAACCCCTTATTCATAAAAGTTATAAGAGGCTTATAAGAGTGTAATAGGGAAAATTTCATATGAAATTTTGTTTTATTACGCTGTTATTAGACTCTCAGAATTTTTATGAATAAGGGGGGAAATAGCTAAAAAAAATTCTCTATCTACTCATATTTCTACACCAGCTTCTCAATACCCCTACTTTCAAGTTCTGGGGCAATGCACTGCATATGCACGGGACATCACCTGAGTACTGGTCCTACTAAAAAAAATCTATTTTGTAGTCCACCTTCATCCAGCGTTCTTTTTGTTTTTTGATTTTCTAATCAGTTCTGACACGCACTTTGTGATATGTCGTACAACCCTCTCAGCGATTCGGCTTTTATATCCTTTCATGGGTTTTTTTTTCAATCGTATGAACAAGAAGAAATTGAAGGCGCCATGATTTCGATGTTGTTTCTGGTCAAAACATTAAAATTATTGTTATCAAAATTTAGACATTTTGAAATGAACTTCGCTGCCACACGTTTCATAAACGAAATTTCCCAAAATATTTAATGATGTAAGCAAACAGGTATGGCGCTATTCTCAGCAACTTCCCTAAAAATTATTCATTAATTTCCCATAACAATTTTCTTAACTTTCTCAACGTTTTCATCGGTTGTTGATTTGTTGTTTGGGACGTTCAGGACGAGCGTCGCCATTCACATCTTCTCGTCTTTCTGCGAAAAGCTTGTACCACTTGCAAATATTTTTCTGATCCAGAGTACAATCTTTGTATGCCATTGGCGACATTTTTTTTTTGCTTTTTAAGTAATTAATATAATTTTTATACAAAATTTTATAAAAATTTTTTTACATATTTTTTAACAGCAAAAAAATCATAGAAAAATCAAAACACTGCCAGCATTTATGACTCTCGCAAACATAATAAACGCGCTAACGAGTTGACACCACTGTGATCAGCGACCAGTGTACCAACATGCAAAAATTGTAAACGAAATTCCACCTTATTTTTTGAACAGATCTCGTATATTTCCTATTAATAAAAATTTATTTATTTATTTATTAAATTATAATGATAACAAAGACTAACAAATTTTATATATTATTTTAACAACTAGAATGTTCCCAGAGCTCGGGCCAAATTACCGCAATTTTCGATCGACATCGAATGCCATAATTTATCCCATGACTTCAATCCTGTACCTAGAGCACAATTTGATACAAAAATTACTAACAATAGAAATAGTTTTACTTTTAGACAATGAAAAGTTATTAGAAAACAATTAGTGATGAAAATGTTCACGTAAGTACTGATGATGGGAGTGTAGGGAATTCCAAAAATAATATTCTTCTGCTCTGCTGTAATAGTTGGAAAATTAAAATGATGCTAAATTATGTATGAATATTTATTAGTCGAACTTTCTTATGTAAATTGTTAATTTTTTCAATCATAATCATGCTAATTTTCCCTCATCCCTCGGAATATTCATTATATCTGTATTAAATTCAATTAAGATTGATAGGCTAAATGTTCGAAAATTTGTTTTTGGACATGATAAATATTCCAAGGCACAAAGCAAATTCAACACCAATATTAATTAACCAACTTCCACAGTAGAGTAGAACAGCTGTTTTCAAAAGCCGCTACACTTTCATCAGCAGTACTTATGTATTTTTTTGTTTTGTTGATCATTTTTCAACAGTTTTTATTTATTAGGAAATTGCATACGAGAACTGTATGATATCGTTTTCTTTATGAATACAAATAAAATTATTTTAATCATTATGATGCAAAAGTTCAACTATGCCTGTGACCACAAGTTAGCGAATGTAATTGAAATAGTCAAGGTCATAAGCAAATTAAAAAAAAGAGTTGTTATACAATAGCAATAGAAATAGTTGAATTTGCAATTGCATTTAAATAAGCTAATTTCGTGATATCTTCAAAATTGCTGGGCTTAAGTTAACTGCACATAGATGTGGAAATATTATATGGATGAACGAATGCATAAGTGTCTGTGTGAGTTAGTTGTGCATGTATTTGAATTTAATAGTTAAGCCATCACTTGATAGCTTTTTCCCCCAAAGGCATGCTTCAATAATTAAAGCTATCAACTCATGAGTTATAAAAAATTTAATGTTTCTGAGAAGAAAAAAAAAAAAACATTTTAAGCAAAAGGAAAATAAACGAAGGCCATTCACTGACTAGCAATAGTAGCAAAAACTTCTTTTCGGGCGTATCTTCGAGGCAAGATAAATAGTGCAAAGAAAAGAAGAAAAAAAAACACAGATAACAACAAATAAATAGAAATATTAAACAGAATGTATTAGATGCAGTCAGCCGTAAGACTTATGAGGGAGAGATGCAAAAACTCTGCTTCGGTTTCGGTTGTCTAGCAATTGGGGTTTTTTTTCATCAATGCCAGCCAATATTGTTTGTTAAATTTTGTGGAAATAAAAATCCAATCACCTCCGGCAACATTATAAACTCTTTTGCACACACACACACTATATCTGCCACTCATGGCTAAGCTTTTTGGTAGTCGATTCACAAAAATGTTGCCAATACTCGAGTGTATGACCTAAATGTGGGTAATATTTTATTTACATTTTCTATTCGTGTTCGATTTATTTATTACTGCTTGCTGCTGTTGTAGTCTTTTTGGGGTGAGTGTGTAAATTGTGTTGTCAATTGGCTCAGCAGCATGTTGCTCATCTTGGAAAATTTGTGATTCTTTGTGTCTGTTGTTAGAGTGGTCAGTGCAGGCTTCGAATAATTCGAAAGACCGGATTGTACCCCTTTTGACAGGGTTTTTGGGATCGTTTGGGAATGGCATAGTTAAAATTACCGTTGTTCAAAGGCTTTAAATTTTTTTTCTACGTGCGAAGATGTCATTTTTATAATGACTACCACTTTTAATGATGCCTTGCACTTTTTATGATGACTTGCACTTTTTATGATGACTTGAACTTTTTATAATGACTTTCACTGTTTATGATGACTTGCACTTTTTATGATGAATTGTACTTTTCATAATGATTTGCATTTTTTATTATGACTTGCACTTTTTATGATGACTTGCACTTTTTATAATGACTTGCACTTTTCATAATGATTTGTACTTTCTATAATGACTTGTACTTTTTATGATGACTTGCAGTTTTTATAATGACTTGCACTTTTTATAATGACTTGCACTTTTTATAATGATTTGCACTTTACATAATGTCTTGCACTTTTTACAATGACTTGTTGCAATTTTTATAATAAGTTGCACTTTTCTTAAGGACTTGCAATTTTATGATGACTTGAACTTTTTATAATTACTTTTACTTTTTATGATGACTTGCACTTTTTATGATGAATTGTACTTTTCATAATGATTTGCACTTTTTATAATGACTTGCACTTTTAATGATGACTTGCACTTTTTATAATGACTTGCACTTTTTATGATGACTTGCACTTATTTTGGCAATTTGCACTTTTTACAATGACTTGCACTTTTCATAATGTGTTGCACTTTTCGTAATGACTTGACTTTTTCATAATAACTTGCACTTTTTATAATGACTTACACTTTTTATAATGACTTGCACTTTTTATAATGACTTGCACTTTTTATAATGACTTGCACTTTACATAATGTCTTGCACTTTTTACAATGATTTGTTCCATTTTTTATAATAAGTTGCACTTTTCATAAGGACTTGCACTTTTTATGATGACTTGAACTTTTTATAATGACTTTCACTTTTCGTAATGACTTCCAATTTTTACGATGTATTGTACTTTTCATAATGATTTGCACTTTTTATAATGACTTGCACTTTTAATGATGACTTGCACTTTTTATAATGACTTGCACTTTTTATGATGACTTGCACTTATTTTGACAATTTGCACTTTTTACAATGACTTGCACTTTTCATAATGTGTTGCACTTTTCGTAATGACTTGACCTTTTCATAATAACTTGCACTTTTTATAATGACTTACGCTTTTTATAATGATATTAATAATGCACTTTTGGGCATTAAGTTATATAAAATTTTTTTTTTAATTTTCGCCATTGAAGGATCCACTGACCACTACGATGACTTAATTTTCGATTTTTTTTTCAGAAAATGTAAATGTTATTATTTGATCTTATTAATTTTATTATTAAAATAAGGATCTGTTTATAGTCAAACTTAAGTTCCAATCTGCAATCTGCAAATTATTTTTGTTTTAAAAATTTTACTAAATTCAAATTACTGTATTGAGAATGGAGTATTTTAGAATATCTTTTTAATTTTTTTTTTAACTTAATAAATTAAAAAGAAATAGTTTATAGATTGAATATTTGAATATGAATCTGAACAAAAAGAATTTGTGTCTTAATAATAAATTATTATATTTACAAATACTTGTTTTCAAAAATTCTAAACGCAAGGGAAGTGGATTATTATATAAGATATAAGCCGGTTCCCGAAAATCCACCGCCGTATTTATAAGAAAAATTTATAATTTCAGAAAAAAAAATCTTGTTTTGAATACGGCAGTTGTATTAGATTTTTGAGCGGGTCTTTTATCTACATCAGAGATATTGGCTTACTCTAGTTTTTTTATTATATTGTTGTCAAGTGGGTAGTTGTTGTTTTTTGTCGTATGGGAATACAAATCTGTTTGATATTTATTTTTCCTTGTATGTTTTTCTTTTGCACAAGTGGTTTTATAATAGCAACAGAAAAGTTTCATCTTTGTTTCCAACACAAGGAGAGTTGATGGAGAAATGGAAATAAAAATCAAATTTTATGTTAACTTTTTATTGTTTTTTTTTCTGTTTCATTGTTTATGGTAAGAGAAGTTAGCAAAGGATTGATTGCCAGCAATAACGTTTTATTCAAAGTTTTATTTTTTTGTGAAAAAAAAGTCACTGGATGTTTGTTTTACTTATTTTTATGTACATATTTATTTACTGATGTATACAATGATATAGAATTTTATAGGGTTTAATATATTGATTTATAAACGAGTGACAAAATTATTTTACGTGCTTATGTTCTATTGAATATTCTAGTATGTGATAACTAACAGCAGAAATTAAATTAGTCTTACAGCCAGAATTGTTACTAATTGGCGTTGGTTAAAGTTATCCGGGAGGTAGACAGTTTTATTATAACTTTAATTTTAATATAAAATGAACTATTACTTAAAGGGAGCGGTAGATTCAAATTAAGTTTTAGTGATGAAAAATTGGTTATTTATGTAATATAATTCTATCTATTGGCCCTTCAGGATAATTTCTATATTTAATTAATTTTAATTTGAAAAATATTTAGATAAATATTAAAAATTAAATCAAATTAAAATTAGTTTTTTTTTGAAAAAAAGAAGGCATCCAAGGAGTGGTGAAATATTGAATATACTATAAATATATATTTGAAAATTTGTTTATTTATAATGACCTCCAGTTTAAAAAATTGTTACTAAAATAATATTGAAAGGACCAGAAAAAAATAGAAATAATTTTTTGGGAATAATTAAAATTCACTGATTATGAAAGTGTAGCGGATTTCGAAAACAGCTGTTTTGATCTGCGGTGTAGGTTTGATAGCTAAAATAGATGAAGACTTTCCCTTATGCCTTGAAATGTTTACCATAATGTTCTGAATTTAAAAACACATTTTTCTCAGTGGAATTTAATATGGAAATAAATAGTCCGATATTAAATTCATAGTTTACCTCATTTCCTGAACTGACCTCGTATATAAGTACTCAATATAGTTTGAGTACATTTTTGTAATTCAATCAGAGTATGTTGCTCTTACTTCATGACCTCAAACCATTATCTTGCTTTCCGTGTAATCGCTTTTCCATCCTTTCCACACGAAAAGGATTATACACTCGCCTAAATGTGTACATTTCATATATTTAAATATTTGAATTAACAAAATATCATATACATTTTCCATTGCAATAATAACTAAGCTGAAGTTGGCTGAAAAGTCCAAAGAAAGATTTCATACTAAATTCACATGTTGAGTAAATCTTCAAGAGGCAGTGGAAGCAACATAAGATCTATCCGAAGCCAACTGACTTTTAAGTAGAGTAAATGCATGTAAAAGAGACCACAAGAACATAAAAATTGCACATGTCGTGGCACATACTTATAAACCAAACAGTTCTGATGGTCACAGACTAGCAGTTTTGGAGGCAATAAGTTATGGTTATCAATTGGAATGTAATTAAGTCAGGTCAAATATCTGGAGTATTCAGATGATAAGCCATATCGGTTGCAGGAGTTTGTGGCTATAATCGTTATATCGGCCTTAAACATTTCATAGGGTTTCAGAATTTTATGTTACTATTAATAGTGTTGCACTATGAAACTTTCATAATGTGCTGAAAGTTTCACTGCATAAAATTCGACATATTATGTTCGGTATTAGGGAATTCCAGCAGGACCTGATAAAAAATATATTAAATATTTCAAAACATTATTTTCTTTATTACCATTCCAGTTCCATAACAAACTGAGTTCATTTAACAGTAGTGGGGAAAAAATTGTAAAATAATAAAAATGAAAAGAACAGAAAATTAAATACTCCCTCTAGAACTGTCGGGACACCACACATCCTCTTGCATTTAAGGGTATTAAGTGTATGCACTTTAAGAGCACTTTGAGGGATTAAACCATAAAACTGCAATGATTGAAAATAAGATAGAAAACTAAAAATGGGAACCCATTGCAAAGATTCTTTCATTTGCATGTACGTGTGTAGTTGCATCTGAAATGTACTACAATAATATTTAGTTCTTGCAACATATGCTAAGAATTTTCTAGAGCAGATGCAAGAGTAACTGTTTAGTTACGGTTTTAGATGTATTGAAGATAAACGGGTGTTGCTACAAATACTGTAAATGCTTAAGTGAAAATATAAGTTGATGCTGTTCCACCAGAAGAGCTCAATTAATAATTTTTTCCAGCAAATGTTGTGAGATGTTGCCGTTAGAGAAGAGAGTTAAAAATTGCTTTTCAAAACTTCTAGGGACGAATTTTAATTTTTTTTAGTTTTACAAAAAAAAACAAGTATGAACGTTATATTTGACCAGGTCGAATCTTAAATACCCTGCAAATATTTAGTACATAAAAAGTCTATTTTGTAGGGGTCATTCCGGCAGGGGCCGTGGGGGAGACATCTACCCTTTGCCATTAAACACTAAAAAGTCAATTTTTGTGTTTATTAGAAGTAAAAAAAATTTTTTTATAGGGTCATTAATGGGGCAAAGTGGGGTGGGGGGAGGAGCAACATCTCAGCTTTGTGATAAAACCACAAAATTAAATTTTTAAGGAATGTATGCTTAAATTATACAATTTGCTAAATATTTACACTATTTTTCCATGTAATTTTTATCTTCTACGCCCACTAAAGGGGGCGGGGTCCAAAACTAGATTTTCTGGCTGCAAGTTTAATGCTTTGGACTTTCTTTGAGATGAAAATTTATCATTTGCTTAACAAAATTAAAAAACAACTTTAAGAATGATGTTGTTTTTTAGAGCTTGTTTTAGTCCTTCTTAAGGGGGACCTTTTTTCCCTCTGCCCCGATTCAGTCCATTTACAAACTTGACCTATGCTATCCTTCAAAATATTTTTATACAAAGTTGCAAGGGTCTGGTTCTTTTCGTTTGAACTGAATCGTGATTACCACAGACGGACAGACGTACATGGGTACATCGTCTTAGATTTCATCACTGATCAAAAATATATATATACATACTTTATGGGCTCTTAGGGCGAGATTTCGCTGCGATACACACGGACTGACAAAGTGAATATACCCTCGAACAATAATATTTCATATTCGAACAAGGAAAACGAAAATCTATAAGAATATTCTAAGTGAAACTTACACTGAGAAAAAATAATATATACAAATTTACAAAAATATTACTACAATACGATGTGTGTTCAAGAAATAACCTGAATTTGATATAAGTATTTTAGTATCGTAGTTTTTCATTGCTATATTAAATTCAATTAAGATTGATGGACTAGTTGTTCGAAAATTTGTTTTAAATTCAAAAAGACATGATATATACTCCAAGGTATAAAGGTAAGTCAACATCAGTTTTAATCACTTACACAGCAGAGCAGAGCAGCTGTTTTCAAAAGCCGCTACACTTCCGTCATCACTACTCATGTTTATTTTGATAGCCACCACTTATTAGAGGTCTTAGGTAAATATGATAAGGGTTTTATTTATAAAAATTTTGTTAGGAAATTGTATACGAGAAGTGTATCAAACCGAAAGTAACACACTTTTATTTAATACCCTTGTTGCCGTTTGATTACTTTCATCGTGTGCCATTTTTCTCAATTTATTAGATCCGTTATACTCCAGGCAAACTGTTTTGGTTTGAGTTCCTTTATAATTAATATATTCTGATATTTTTAAACTTAAGGTCTCTTTATTTTAAATTAATTATTAATATCAATATTTCGTCACTCCTGTGTGTGACTTCTTCATTAAATTAATTATAATTAAATACATGCGAACGTTTTCATTTTTATTTTCAGCTCAAGCCCGTAGCTTAGATTTTTATTTAATTATTTTTATCAAACCCCTTTATTGCTATTCGAATACTTGTTTTAAATCCAGAAAAACATAATAAATATTCAAATGCTCAAAGGAAAGTAAACTATATTAATGATGAAAGTGTAATGGCTTTTGAAAACAGCTGTTCTGCTCTGCTGTGTAAGTTAAATAATTGAAAACAGATTTTGGCTTTTCTTGTGCTTTGGAATATTTATTATGTCCTTCCGAACTTAAAACAAATTTTTAGACAATTAGCCATAGAATTTAATATGAAAACAATTTTTTTTATTTTCTAAAACGAATATTAAATTACACGGAATAAATCTTTTCGATTAAGAAGCTCTCGTGAAATTATTTTATTTATTTCATTTATTTCTTAAATATTACAAATAAAATTACAAGTTGTAATGGAATAGACTGGAGTCTAATGTAGGAATCGAACCCACCACCTCTGCACTGATAGGAAAGCACACCACTCAATAGCAATCGGAGCCTTATATTGAATTCGTTATTTCTAAATATAAAAACTTTTCATCAAAAGAAAAATTCCAGCAGCATGAAAATATTTAAATACTTTTTTGATGATACACTCTGTTCTTTATTTAAACGATTCTCTCCCGTAACATGGAATCAGAGCCCAGGCACAATTACACGTTTTCACTTGCCTACACTTTAATACATTTTTCATATACAAATTGACTTCAGTCGTATGCAAATTTCTTCGAACCAACAACCAGAAGTTGAAATTTATTGAAATGTAAATATAAATTAATGTGGGTGTGTGAATGTTTTTTTCCCTTTTTATTTGTTGTAAAGAAGAAAATGAAAAAAAAAATTGAATCTAATAATACGGTACCGAACAATTTAAGAAGACATTTTTCAAATCAATATAAAATTTATATATTATTTGTTCCACAAGCCCAATAACATATTTTTATGGGTTTTTATGGTATTTATACAAGAAATAAAAATGTATAATTTACCAATAAAATGCATGCAAAATATTTTATAAAATATCACAAATACACTGGTGTCTGCATAAACGGCACATGAAAGTGTGACCTAGTTGCAATAATGACAGGAGCCCAATACAATTTTGATGCGTAGAGAAATTTTCAGGGTCGTTGCAGAATTGAGACGTGACAATTGGCAGTTTTCCACTTTATTTGCGAGCGGCCATATTTCTGAATTTCTCAAGACACAGGAATTTAGTCGAATAAATATTTGACGCTCTTGCAGAATAATCAGCAGTTCGTGTGGGTGCCTTGTATTGCAAGGGATTGCTTTTAGTAGCAATCACCGGATCTATGTTCTTACATCCGGTCCTCGATAGGTTTGTCAAAAAGCGAAGTTGAATCGGGCTTGCAAAGAAACCAGAAAAGCTAGAGAGAGGAAGATCAGATTACACCTCAGCTTCTACAAGCTCAAAAAATTTAATTTTTAAGAAAATTTGTTAAATATTTACAATATTTTTGCATATAATATTTTACGTCAACGTCCACTAAAGGACGCGGAGTCCAAAAATAGATTTTTCTGATTTTCTGGCTTCAAATTCACGCTTTGGACCTTCTTTAACATACATTACATTTATAATTATTTATTTACATTATTTGCTTAACAAAACTTAATTTCTTCCTAGGGGAAGAAATCAAGTTTTTTTCAATCTAGCCCGATTCAGCCCATTTACCAACTTCATCTGTGCTATTCTTCAAACTTTAGCTATACAAATTTCAAGGGTCTTTTTTTGTGGACTGTATGATGATTTTAACGATTTGGATGTACGGACGGTCATGCTCAGATTTTCTTAGATTTCATCACTGATCAAGAATATATATACTTTATAGGATCTCAGATGGATATTTCGCTGCGCTACATACGGAATCGAAAAGTGAATGTACCCTGCAATTCTTTATTGGAGGGTATAAAACTCATACAAAATCAAAAAAGTGGATCCCAGGGTTGGAAAACTAAAATTCTTTGGTAAAGAAAAGTGAGCAACCAAAATAAATAATTATTATTTTTTTTTAAATATTCAATACGTGTATTTGATGAAAATAAATTCTTTGGTATTAGAAATTATAAAAACAAAGGAGACAACTCCAGAGCTGGAAAATCTAACATTTCTTTTTAATATAATAGTAGATAAATCAATTCTTTTATTTGATAATGAAACATATTTTATATTTTAGAAATAAATATATTAGTATTGAAAATCAGAAAGACGAAAGAGATGGTTCCGAGTCGCTCCTTTACTGCCACATAGTCATATCTCAATATATTAAAAATTTTAGTAATTTAAACAAAGGGGATTTCTTATATTATCTCCATATGTAAAAAAACGAAGTCAGCATTATATTTCAAGGTGAACAGAAGTGGTAGCAAAATATATTTTGTGCAGTCGTATCTGAAAGAGTTCATTTAAAAACTTTAATCACATTTTTCTCAGATTGATCTTTATTGAGATATAACTACTTTGCAGATGTACGTCGGTGAATGGTATATAAGATTTGGCACAACCGAATATAGCAATTTTATTTGTTTTTTTTTATTTTTATAAAATTATATCAAATAAAAATCTTCCCACTTGTTGCTCGTTGTTTAGAAAGTTTTCATTTAACTATTTCAAATATTTGTGGTTGCTTTAATTATATAATTGGTTTTGTTTCGTTCAGTTCAGTTTCAGCTTTTTATTATTAGATATTTTGCAGACAAAGTTTTATATCGTTTAAACAGGCTTTAGTTTTTTAACTTTAGACACACTGCAATAGAAACACTGAAGGAGAAAACAAACTAGCCAAATGCCTTGAGGGCTTAAAATTAAAATATCCTTAAAATTCTAAAATACAAAAAAATTGTTAAGGTTTGTATGCATGAGTGTATAAAAAAACAAAATAAATGGAAAAAAATTCAATTAAGATATGCACCCAACACGTACTGCTAATACAAAAGTGTTCAGGCCCCAAAAATAATATATCTTTTTTTGTTGTTGCTGTTTTCTCTACTATCTGCTCGTACAATCCATATTTTATTTTCTAATTGCTACACAACTGTTGTTGTTTGCTTAACTCTAAAGTCAATTACAATAAATTACGAAAACAACACCATCTAAAGCAACAAGATTTAAATATGCATAAAATAATAGAAAATAAATTTTGAAACATTTTTACATCAACAGTCTGTTTCATTTAGTTGTCCTGCAGACAAAAACAATTTTGGCACGTTTGTGCATGCGGTTTGCACAATATTTTACATGCAGAGTGTCAATCTGATCTGACAGTTTCTTGTTAATGAAAAACAAAAACCAACAACAACAAATTAATAACGAAGCCATCGATATTTGAGTAATTAAGATTGATTGCCTTTGTGGTTTTAAAATATTTTGTATGCAAAACAAATGCTTGCGGTTAAGAAGACGCGGATTTGCGGCAACTTTAAATCTTACCAGCTCTGCAAAAGCTCATCCTACTTACTTTTATCGCATACTTCGAATTGATTTATCAAGTCTGTTGAATGAATGTAAGAATTATACAAGTAATTCCAGTATTTTAGTAATTCCAGTATAATTACTTGTATAGCCAGTAAGAAAAAATTTCAAAGAGTCCAGTGAATTGAATATAAAATGCTTTGCACTGTGGGGCTCATAACAAATACATATGTTTAATGATAATAAGTTTTTATTTTGTAGACTGCTGACCAGCTTACAAAAGAGCTCATATTACGAGGTCTGTTCAAAAAATTATTGCAACTTTTTGTTATTATTGATAGCCCAGTGCTCGTAAGACATGATGAATAACCCAGGGATCAACATCAATTTAGTTTCCAACCCAGACTGGAAAAGCGCTATTGTAATTTTTCTAAAAAAATTTTTATTTATTCATCAACTTCTATTTTATTTCCTTCAAAGTAGTCCCCTTAAAAAAATATAATGCAATTGTGACAGATTTTTCCCCTATCCTCGAAAGCATTCTCATATGCACTTTTTGAAACGTCCTTCAGCTCTCTCAGAAGTTTGAATTTTCTCTGCTCAGTCATATCGCAAATCTTGAAGGAGTAGTAAGTGGTGCTGGGGCCAAATAACCGCATTCGATATCGATCGAAATTTCAATAGAATCTAAATAAAAATTTCGATCGATATAGAATGCCTTAATTTGCTTCCTGTTTTGTGCAAAAAATTACGAACGAACAAATAAAAATTCAACAATTTTGGAATAAATTTCAATTCCACACGTTTCATGTCAAAAAAAATAAAAAATAATAATAATAAAGACGGATTTTCCGACTTTTCTAATAGTGATTGTACGATTCTTAATAATAATTTCCTTCACTTTCTCAACATTTCCAATGGTTATTGATGTGCTGAGGCATCCAGAACGATCGTCATCATTCACATTTTCTTTATTTTCTTTGAAAATCTTGTGTCACTTTTAAAAATTTTTCTGACTCAGACAGAGTTCAACTATCGTATGGCATATAATCCCATTTTTTTGTCCAGAATATAATAAAAAAAAAGTTTTATTACCAGAATATAATAAAACAAGTAAAAACGTTATATCAAAACCAAATATTTAGTAAGTGAATTTAAAATGTTTAACTTGGTGGGACAGAGTTCCTTTAAATCAAAAATATACAATATCATGTTTTCCACAGACGAACGTATGGGCATTGCAAGACCGTCTTAGACTTCATCACTGATCAAGAATATATTTACTTTATGGGGTCTGAGATGGATATTTCGATGCGTTACAAACGGAATGACAAAGTGAATATACCCTCCGAATTCTTTTTTGGAGGTTATAAAAAAGTTAATTTCTCCCCTATATTGCCACTTTCAGTTCTCATGCGGCTAAAAAAGGCCAACTCTTTTAAATATTGGTCAAAGTTTTGGTACGCTCTAACACCCTTTTAGAAACTGCAGGCTTATTTCCATTACATTTTCAAAATACGCCAGTGCGCGCTATCGGTATTGTTCAGTTTCAAAACTCTAGCATTATTTCCATTTCATTTTTGAAATGCCCCACTGTGCGCTGTCACTACTGTTCAGTGATGCCTTTGCCGTTTAATCCGGCCGTCAATAATAGACGTAACCATACACTTATGCAGATCAGGAATATTTGATTCAACATTCACGCTTGACTGTGAGATCTAATTCGCAAACTTCGGCTCCCGTATTAAGGCTGGAGCGAAAATCAATCAATGTGAATCGATTTCGTTTGAAGTTCAATTTTGAAAAAAAAAATATTTTGTCCATATAAGAGCTTCTTTGAGATAAAAATATATCATTTGCTGAATTACCAAAAAAAGTTAAAATTTAAGTTGTTTTTGAGAGGTTGATTTAGTTTTTCTTAGGGCAACTTTTTACCCTCTAGTCCAATTTAGCCTATTTATGAACTTGACCTGTGCTATCCTTCAAAATGCAATTATAGAAAATTTCAAGGTTGTGGCACTTTTCGTTTGGACTGAATCGGACGGACATAGCCAGATGATCATCCTAGATTTCATCACTGTGGTCTTAAAGGGATACACTCCAGTGTTTTTTTTTTCTTTGGAGGGTGAACAGACGTCTTAATGATATTAAACAAATTAAATAATTGAAAAATGGCAAATCATGATTCAAATCAGGGGCCAAGTTACGGCATTCGATATCGAACGAAAATTCCATACAATTTAAATACAAATTTCGTTCGATATCGAGTGCCGTAATTCGCCCCCAGATGAGTTTATTTTAATAATAGACGCCGCTAAATACTTTGTACTCTATTTCTGATTTCTTTTTACTCACAACCAATTAACTAATTTTAAAGATTTTGGACATTCATTCCTGGCATGATGTAACCCAAATGTGTGTTGAAATAACACTTATCTGGGGCAAAAGGGTGTTTGTAAAGTACCATGGGCAAATCCACGATAAAAAGCTATTAAATGCTGTGAAAAAAAACACATACTTTAAGTCAAGTTCTTATCAGTTTCTACTCTCCATTAGAGCTCTCCATCACTTTAAAAAAATAGTCACTTTCAATAACCATTTCAACTGCCTCCACAGTCAGCCGTGATTTGATATGTCCAGTCTCATGCATGTGCATGTGTGTGTGTGCATGTGGCTGTGTATGATGATTGATTTTCTGTAATAAGCTTTAGATCTCTACTTAATATCTGCTGATTATGGTAATAAATATCTCTATTTATTTTTCATTCCCATACATCACCTCACACAATTTGACAGTTGCCTGAGCCATAACGCTGTTCTACTAAATCAGTGTTCACTACCACAGTTTGGTCTTTGTTGTTTTTGTTTTATTTGAATTCAATAACTTTGCGAAAGCATTATAAGTCTAGTGCAAATACACGAGAAATTTAAATCGCAAATATGTATCAGTAGCTTATAAATATGATGATGCTGTGCATAAATTATATAAATCTTCATTAAAAAATCATCATTCAAATTCAAGTTCGAATGCGATACTCTTATCCTGTGCGCAGAGCATTTGAGTGTGAGATTTTGCAGCAGCGATTCATATAATAGAGCATAAGCAGGAGCCGGAATGGTACTCGAAACTCAATCATCATTATTATTCATGCAATTGAATTTATGTTGCTGTTATTTATTTTTTACTGCACAATTGAAAAGTTTCCATGAATCCGTTGCTCTTATAAATCCCTGTCCCTCCTTCAGTGTGTCGCAGGCAGTTGCTGTTAAGACACGATGGCTGAAGCCAAGTGCACTGGTATTAAAATATTATAAATATTGGAATAATTTGTATGGCTAGCGGAAACTGGGAGTTTATAATACTAATACTTTGCTGGTATTAGAGCTCGCATGTTATATGCGTTTTTGTGAGCGTGTGTGTGTGTGTACATTCAGTAAACCATATCAAAGCTAATGCCCTTTATAATATCAATGACACCATCCATGTCTTCTCTTGCTAGTCTTAAGCAAACTATTAGTACGTTTAAATTGATTTATGTAATACTACAGCAAATTTATAGATTCAGAATTGAAAATAAATCCGCTTTAATGTCATACATACACACATACATGCCTGGCATTTGAACCACAAATGTGGCGTTACTTAAAAAGAGGAATTATTGAGTTGATCGTGATGATTTGGTTGAAATTTATATTCAAAAATTTTTTCGTGTTGTTATTTTATGACATACGGCTACAGTTTGAGCACCCCAATTGTTTTTTGTTTTGTTCATTCATTAAACACATTCGAGAAAGCAGGCTACACGAACACACGACTACAAAAGCCGTTGGCTACAATCGTCGCCTCGTAGTCAGCTACTTAATTATTTTTGAGACGGCAGCTACATTGTCAACATCTCATTTTAGTGATGCCACTTTCACATATAAAAAAGCACTTATTCTAAATCTATTTCTAGACCGAAATAAAATTAATAATAAAAACACTTTATTTGTTTATAGCTCTTTATTGTTTTTGCATTTGTAATAAATACATTTTGATGTTCTTTTTCTGTTTTAAAGCACTATGAAAATGAATTTATGAGTTAATTCATTTGTCACCTAACTCACGTCTTTTATCGATAATGGCTATCAAATATGTATATACAAAATTAGAGTATTCAAAATTTTTACTTGAAAAGTCAAATACAAAATTTAAAAATTTAATAATGCTTCCAATATGTGCATAAATTTGAAAAATATGTCTAACAATAGAAAGACATTTAGGAGTACTTTGATATGCTACCCATATCGTTTATATGGGGCCTATACTGTAGGAGTTAGGTTACCTAACCTACCCTTACTCCTAGAGTATAGGCGCTATATAAACGATATGGGTAGCATATTAAAGTACTCCAAAATGTCTTTCGATTGTTAGACTTATTTTTAAAATCTAAAAAAAAAATAAAATAAACAATAAATAAATAAAATTTAAAAATAAAAGCCGGGAGAGAACGCAAAAAAAATAAATAGAAATTACAAAATAAATTTTATTCTTGAAAGGCCTATTACATTTTTTTTATTTAAAACAATTTTCATATTCTTAACCAGTTTGACAATATTTTTAAACGCTTATTTATTTAAGATGTTTCGCTGTGTTGGCAGCACTAATTTGTCGCCTATGAAAATAGAAATTAGTTTAATTTGACTACAACCACATAATTGGCACGGACAACAACCTGTCGTGTAGCCATTAAAATAAATATTCCCATGTAAACACTTGTATTCTATTTCTGACAGGTTGTAGTCGGTCGCCTGCTGTTGTGAATGTGTTTAATGCATCACTATGTATTAATTTTATACAAATTCAACGTTAAACAAGTTAAAGATGTTAAAAGTTTTTATTGCCCGGCATATTTATTATTCATGTTTCTGTTCCATTTTTAGCATTTTGTTAAGCCAACGGCTTTTATTCGAACATGCGTTAATCAACAGATTTAAAGCCAACTTGTTGAATAATATCGTGTTCAAGCAGACACTTATAGCATCTGCGTTAAAATATTGTATCTCTACAAGTTAAATATTTTCGGCTTTATTTTTAAAAGTTTTAAACGTCATAAGAGATATTTTACTTTAATTTTGTTAATATTTTTTAACTGCAAAATGTTTCAACTTCAATTAGTCACGCCTTTTAAATTTTCATGTGCGTTTCTGTTGTGTCATAAAATGCATTTGCTGATGCATTCTTTGCGTCTTTAGTTAAATATTTCAACAGATATTTATTATAGAGTTATTAACATGTATGACTAACTTAATTAGAATCAGTATCGTGCTTGCCTGAACTGTAAGATTTTTTAAAATATAAAAATCTTTCTTTAATGGTTTTGGTTATAATTCTTGTTTTATAATAACGAGAAAAAAATAAAAACAGCCAACACGAGTTTTGAAGATTGTCTTCTTAGAAGTGTGTGTCACCAATCATGCAAAAGCACAATTTCATTCATGATTAAATTATATATGTATTTGGAATTTTTCTTGTTTAAAACATACGGTGTTTTAAAGAAAGAATGAGAATGAATACTTTAAACTATGGCTGGAATGAGTTTTAAAACTCAGTCCACAAATAGATTCATGTGGCAATCACCGAACCATATGACTATTTTGTGGATCTTAAGAAAATCTATTTCTTGGAAGAACTAACTAAATTTGGAAACATGGTGGACTAAATTTATTGATCTGAAAGGAGATTATTATGGAAAAATAAAACGCCGATTTGACGGAAATAAATATTATTAAATTCAATTAAGATTTATAGGCTGCTAATTGTTCGAAATTTTTGTTTAAGTTCAGGACATGATAAATAATATTTATGCCTACAGGAAAGTCAAAATCAGGTTTTAATTATTTAACTAACACAGCAGAGCAGAACGGCTGTTTTCGAAAGCCGCTACATGTTCGCCATCACTACTCTTGTGTATATATGTTTGTCTCAACTTATTCGGTGTCAAAATTAAATATGATAACAGTTCTTATTTATAAAAATTTTATTACAAAATTGCATACGAGAATTGTATCAACCTGATGATAGCACATTATTTAAGTATTTACCGTGTTATCACATGGTTAATAAATAATTTGCAAATAAGTCCAAAAATAATAATTATTTCGTAAATTCTCAGATATGAGCTTAAGTAATGATTTTCAAATTAGAAAACCAAAATATTAAAAGACTTTGACATTTTCCACAAACACGATTGTGCAATATCGTATGGACTTTTTAAAGAAAATAATGCATAGGGAAAGTAAAATCTTTATCTCTAATCTAATTTGTTTGAATAAATTAAAATCGTAAATCATCCATCAGTTTCTCCTTTAAAAGGTTTCTGTGTGAGTAAAAAAAATTGCATGCAAATTAAACAATTAATTAACAGATTTTATAAAAAACTGTTTACTCCAGCTGATTGTTTGAGCTCTTTAACAAAAACTTGAAATTTCTAATTAAATGCTCATTTTTATTTTATGCCTAAAATTAAAATTTTATGATCTTCAATTTGCTTTCGAGTTAACAAACTGCATGTGTGAGTGTATAGATTTCTGTTGAAAACAATAATAACGAAGAACACACATTTGGAGGCTGGCTAACACACGCAGCCACACACACACACACACAAATCGACTCATTTTCTAAAGAGTCCGTTTGCGGTATTTAAATATGCAACATGATTTTAATAACTTTTTGTTTTGTGTTAAACTAGGCTATAAAACAAAACAAACCCTAGAGCTGCTTGTACGGCTAAATTTGGGTGCACATGTTGGCTGCATTGGCAAATTTTCTTTTCAGGGAAATATCACTCTAAGACCCCATAAGGTATAAATATATTCCTGAGCAGTGATAAAATTTAAGACGATGTACCTATGTACGTCCGTCCGCCTGTCTCAGTCCAAACGAAAAGAGCCCGACTTTTGAAATTTAATACAGACATATCATGAAGGATAGCACAGGTTAAATTCGGAAATGGGCTAAATCGGGAAAGAGGAAAAAAAGTTCCCCTAAGAAGAACTAAACCAACATTTAAAAAACAACATAATTTTTAAAGTGTTTTTTGTGTAATTTTGTTAAGCAAATGATATATTTTTATGTCAAAGAAGGTCCAAAGCCTTTAATTTGAAGCCATAAAATCAGAAGAACTAATTTTTCGACCCTGCCCTCTGTAGTGGGCGTTGACATAAGATATAAGGTATTATATGCAAAAATAGTGTAAATATATAACAAATTATTTACTAAATTTTTTAAGCTGTAAAAATTACATAAAGAAGCTGATCGACCTTTGGCCTTTTTTCACCTAAATGACGCTATAAAAAAAAAATTTAACACTTAAAAACCCAAAAATTTTCTTTGTAAGTTTTTCCGGCAAAGGTGAGATGTCTATCCCATGGCCTTTCCCGCAGTGACCCTGTATAGAGTTTTAAATTGGGCACAGAAATGTCTTAAAGGAACTCTGATCCAGCAAGTTAAAAAAGATTAAGTTATCTGAGTTTTTTTTTTTTTGTGCACGTTGATATAAAATATGAATGCGTAAATTGTATTTGTGCTGATGGAAATGTGTCTCAGCCCTGCTCCTCCCTACACATTGGAAATGGCCGTATAAAAATAAATTTTTCTTCTTGTTTTAAGTCAAATACCTTAAAAATATATATTTTAATAAGAATAAAAATAGAATATTTATTTACTAAATATTTGGAGGATATTTAAGATCCGACCCGATGCAGTATATCATTCTTACTTGTTTTAATGAGAGTGGTCAAAAATCGAAAAAAAGTTTTTTGGAAATACTATGTGTTGCCCGAAATTTTATTTAGTATGAAAAATCTGTTAGCAGCCATTTAAACGAGGTGCAAGTGTTTAAAAAAAATTTAAGCACTCCTCGTACACAGAAACGTGTTTAAACATGTTTGCTATTGTTAATTTTGCTGTTCATTTAAACATCATTATTATTTGTTGGTAGCACTGGCATTGTAGTAGTTGTTGTACATAACTAATTTTTGTGTATTTTTTTTTTGGGTTGTTGTTAATTTGCTTGTTGTTGTATATGATGTCCGAAAACTAGTGCAGTTAACATGTGTCATTCACACTTGAACAAATGCCGACATGCGGGTTATTAGTTTTTGGTAGAAGAATTAAATGTTTGCAAAAAAAGAACCCTACAGTTCTGCTGCGTTATAACGAAATATGTAGCAGTGGCTGTTTATAGCCGGTATAATGGTGATTTTATAGTATCAATTCTTTGCCGATTAATGGGTTCTTTCTAATAATTTTGCTATTAAAAGTGCTATAAAATAGTGTGTCAGTTTCAAAACTGCCGGGAGATGATATTTTAAAGTTGTGGGAAACACACCAAAAATTAACTCATTAAAATATTTTCATTTATAAATATTTGCTACTTTATTTTTGATATATGGACACAATTTTTTATTCGTTTAACTAATTTGAAAGATATTTCAGGCTATTGTTTAATCATTTTGAAACTATTTATGGTTGTGTTGTTAAACCTTTGATTTTTTTTTATATATGTAATTGTAAAAAAATTGTATTGAGTAATAAATTTTATATAAAGGGCTATTCGTCTTTCGGTTTCAAAAGTAAAGTTAAATAAAACACACAAAAGGTTATGATTTTAATTAAATTTTTTTTACTGCATAATTCAAAGCCTATATAAAATTTTGTTTTGAAAAATCAACATTTGAAAGCCTGTGCTCTGGTGTCTAACTAGTACACCTACAGTTAGGGTTGCAATTTCCAATTTTAGAAAAGGAGGACAACGACCTTAAAAAAGGAGGACATTTGACTCAAAAATAGGACTATTTTTTTTTTGCCTAAAGGTCAAATATGAAAATCAAAAAACCCAATAAAATATACAAAATTACTTATTTTTATTTAAAAAATGTATATTAATTTCAATACATGTCAATCACATTTTTTCAAATATTCATAAAGTGCTTAACAATTCATACAGTGATGCCAACGCAGTCCCTAACGCATCACACATAGTCCTTTTTTGTTCAAAATAGTGATTTCTACTGGCTGTTTCACAATTTCGAATGAAAATTGATTTGTACGAAATATGTGTTATATGTAAATTATTTTGGGCGTTTTGTTTTTAAAAATTTAGAATGGCTACTTATGAGCGAATATGTAGCAGTTTTGATATTTTGAAAATGTAAAAGCAGCAAAAAGTAGGACAACCCCAGACACTTGTTAAAAAGTAGGAGGACGGACCCCGACGACCTAAAAAGGAGGACGGTGTCCGGCGAAAAGAGGACGGATGGCAACCCTACCTACAGTCCTTAAATAGTCAGCCGTGTTCGATTGTTTAGAAAATAGATTATAGAGGGATTCAAAATTAATATATTAAAATTTTGAAATTATTTTACTCCTTTTCTCATTTTTAAAGTGTTTAAAAATAGACAGGAAAGAAATATTATTATTTTGAATTGTTTTCAATAAATTCTTTTAATTTTGTATACAAAACCAAAAAAGCAAAACAATAATATTGTGTTAAAAAGAAAATTCATTAATAATTTTTTGTGACTATAAAAGAATTCATTCTGAAAGCCCAAACATTTACTTTGTAAGTTTTTACGGCAAAAGCGAAATGTCTCCCCCATGGCCCTTCGCAGACTGATTCTGTATAAAGTCTTAAAATTGGGCTGAGAAATGTCTTAAATTAACTCTGATCGAGCAGGTTAAAAGTTATTAACTTATCTGAGTTTCTTTTTTTGCACTTTGATATAAAATATGAATGCGCAAAATGCATTTATGCTGATGGAAAGGTGTCTCAACCCTGCTCCTCCCTACACATTGGAAATGACGGTATAAAAATATATAAAAAAACAATAAAATTGTATTAAAAAAATTCATATGTAATATTTTGTTAAATTACATTTATTTGTAATTAAATATATAAATTTATAAATAATATAAAAAATTTATTCTTAAAGTTGTACTCCTAGTAAAATAAATAAAATCAATTAAATACTGTTAAAAAAGTTCATATATAATAATTTGTTAAATAGCTTTTATTTATAATTAATGTCCTGGGGAAGATATCCAAAGGATATGAAAAGTTTATAAATAAATAAAATTTAAATTTCATATAAAATGAAATTATGACAATATGTCAAACAGAAAATTTCATAGAAAGTTATTAGTTAATTTTTTTATTAAAAAGTGACTTTAAGCTCATTGTTAAAGGCTAGAATTTAAATGGTCAATCTTTCACTGAATAAATAAAGAGATTGGAAGCCAGATATTTAACATCTGGCAGTCAGACCGTAAGGTTTTGAGGCCACTAATTGGCTAACCCGTTATATGATTTTTTGTTGTTGTTTATTTGCTCTATTATTTAATGCAAGTATTTATTACACGTTATATAATTATATATAACAAGCTGTGGTCACGTTTTTACTCACGCCTAATTAATTTATAAAAAATAAATTCATGTCTAAAAAATACCACAAATAATTTTATAAATTTTATTATTTCTATTGCACGATTTCATTTAATTAGTTGAAGAGTGAAAAGTTGTGTCATATAATTAGACAAATTAATAATTTAAATAAAACAAGCCGCAAAAACACACACGGTTAGTCTTGCTACACTCACATACATATTTGTACATACACACATGCATGCACATGCAAACAACGATATATTTATGTGTGGTTGTGAAAATTTATTTAAATAATTTTTATTTAGAAGAAAAATATCTATCACTTTTTCGATTATATGTTTAATCAGCAGTTAATGCGCCGTGACAGCGACTCACCGAATTAATTTTTGATTTACATATTAATTTATGTCAGCAGCACATATTCTTTTTCCCTCAAACTCTTTTGCCTTGTGGACACAATTGTTCTTTGGTGATTTTTACTCGTCAGGTAACCACGACTTCATTAAATGAAAGTGTGAAGTATTAAATAAAAATAAAAAATGTAATTAATAGTAAAAAAAAGTGTTTGTGGGAAATTATGGTGTGCAATCAAATGCTGGGGATATTTTTTATTGTTATTTTTTACTGCCTCAATCGATACAATTAAAGTGAAATTCTTCTTCTGCTGCTTTCTACAGGGTTTGCATGAATGTTCACTGTACAGGTAAATTTAATCTAGAATATGATTATACTGAAAGGTCAGCCTCTTGGGCCGCCCGTGAATTAAATTTGAGAAATATTTTTATAAAGGCTGTCTCAGTAAGAAAGCACTTTCCGAATATGGTGTTAATATTTTTTTTTGTGCCGGAGTGGTCACTGGGCTATTTTGACAGGTATGATATCAGTTTATTCCTATTATAAACAAGTTAAAACGTTATATTCGACCGGGTCGAATCTTAAATACCCTCCAAGTATTTAGTAAAAAAACTCTATTTTTATTCTTTTAAATTTTACATTTTTATGGTATTTGGTTTAAGTAAACAAGGAAAAAAAATATTTTAATATGGCCGTTTCCAATGTGTTGAGAGCAGCACAGCTGAGACACCTTTCCATCAGCAGAAAAACTTACGTACAAATATTTTATATCAACGTGGAAAAAGGGACTGAAATAAGTTAAAAATTTTTAACCTGCTGGGCCACAGTTCCTTTAAGACATATCTGTGCCTAATTTTAAAACTATACAGGGGTCACTCCGGCAAGGACCGTGGGGAAGACATCCCAAATTTTGCCTAAAAACTTAAAAAGTAAATTTTTGGGGTTATTAAGTGTTAAAAAATAGTGTAGAGAAAACAAATCTTTTATAGGGTTATTTAGAGGTCAAAGCTGGGTGGAGGGGTAGGACAGAGGACGATCACATAACATCTTAGCTTCGTCATTAAAGTTGAAAATGTAGTTTTTAAGGAACTTTAAATAATACAATTTGTTAAATTTATTTTTCTGATTTTCTGGGTCCAAGTTCAACGCTTTGGATCTTCTTTGACTTAAAAATATATCATTTGCTTAACAAAATTAAAAAAAGGAAATTAAAATATTATGCTGTTTTTCAGAGATTTGTCTAGTTTTTGTTAGAGGAACTTTCTTCCCTCTGCCCCAATTCAGCCCATTTACGAACATGACCTGTGCTATCCTTTAAAATATATCTATATCAAATATGAAGGGTCTGCCTCTTTTCACTTGGACTGAATCGTGATTTCCACAGACGGACGGACCGACACGGCTAGATCGTTTTAGATTTCATCACTGATCAAGAATATATATATATATATATATATATATATATATATATATGTATATATATATATATATATATATTATTTATGCGGTCTCAGATGAATATTTCGCTGCGTTACACAATTGTTATTTAATTGTTTTTTGGAGGGTATAAAAATGGAGTGTTTTACAAAAGAACAACGCATTCACAGGATAATGGAGCAAAGCGAAGTCAATACCAATTTTTCGCAAAAAAAACATCATCTGAAATTTTTTGAATTAGTGGCTCACAAAGTCCTCTTGCAATCCATAAGAAATAAATGCATCCACAATGAGCATCTGGCTGGTGGGGACTTTGACCAAACAATCTCAGTGGGCCTTACTTTTTTAAAGACAACGCAGAAAGTGCAGTGAAAGTTTCGTTACAGGATAACAGAGTTCTTGTGGCCTCAAAAAATAAAAATTCTCTATCATCTCATTTCTCTTCTTAATACTATACCCGCCTTTCTAGTTCCGGCTCAATATTGTGGGTGCTGTTGGCTGAAGTAGTAGAACACGAGACTATGAAACGGAGTGACGTGAGTTCGAGCCCGCTCTGAGTCATGAAATATTGTGTTGAATTCTTCTGATCAGCATTAGTGCGTGGTTGTGTTAATTGTTGCCAGCCTGTTTCAATGATGAAGGCATAGTCACTGGTCATGAAGATAATAGGCGGCGACTGACACTATCATGCACTAAAATCAGAGTAACAGAATCCACCTTCGTCGGCCCTGTAGCAAAAATTAGCCGGCGAAGTAAAAGATTGAAATAGCTACAAAAACAAAATGTCTATGTTCTCATCTTTCCTAATCTGTACCCTCAATACTATCCCCTCGTTTTCAGTTCCGGCGCAGTGCATTGCATATATAGGAGGCATACCCTTAGAGCTGGTCCTACCAAAATAAAAAATATTTTAAAGATTAAAAAAAGCTTATGGGTCTCAAGCATTTTAATTCCCTGAGGACTAGACTACATCTCTTTATGCATTAAATACATTCACGACAGCAGGCTACCGACTACTGATATAGAAGCCGTGTGTATAGGAAAAGTAGCACGGACAACAACCTGCCGTGTAGCCAAGAAAGTAATCAATTACATACAAAACACACGTATTCTATTTCTGTAGTCGTGTGGTCGGTCACTATAACGGAAATGGTTGATGCGCTGACTACAAAGCCAGGATGCGGGAAAAAGGACCGATGAAATTAAGCAGCGCCTAGAACACATTTTGTTAAACTGATTGGATAAGCCTAGATGCCACGAAAATTTCCAAACAAAAATAGTGACTAAACTGAGATTTCCGTAAGATATCCGTTTTCTCACAATATTAAGAAAGCACCTGCCCAAACCAGATGAAGTACGTGAAAATGCAAAAAGACGACGATTAAAACTTAATGACTGACAGAATTGCTTTTACTAAAATGGGGGAGTAGGTTTTCAAAGGTTTAATAAAGAACGCGCACACAATTTGTTTAACATGTTATTCTTTCCGAATGTGAAAGTTTGCAATTGCTGTATTTCTAATTAAAATATTGTAAGGGCTTACCAAATAAGGGTAATTAACAAGTTTGTAATATTTGTAACTGTCAGTTTCCGGCTGCTTTGGTATTTGACGGGTGAAGCAATCATTAAATTTAGTGCTACTCATTTATCATGCAACTGAAATCTTTTACAAATACGAGTATAAAGAATATTAAAAGTGATTTTAGTGCCACCCAATAAAAGACAAATTAACACATAATGAAAAAATTCTGTTTACTAGACCCTTAACAACAAAGTTTTCCGCCCCACTTCCCTTCATTCAAGTATTGATTTATTTAACTATTTTTTTTTTCCTCCCCTCTAGTGTTTATTATGTTTGCACGAGCGAGTGTTCGAGTGTGTGCAAATAATCGTCAATTAAGCAAAATCAAATTAATTAATTTTAATTTATCATTAATAAACATTTTATTTGCCATAAACATGCTTTTATTGGATAAACAAAATCTTTTTCATGTTGCTTTTTTCTCTTTGTTTCGGTGTTGCCTGCTGCTGTCATTATGATGATGACTTGTTTGTTTTTTGGTTTATTTTTACAACATTAAAGTGTTTGTTTTTGATTGAATATTTGTGTATTATTGTTGTTTTTCTTTTTTTTCTCTCCAAATCCAAATTGTGTTGTTCAAATAAATCACCTTTTGTTTATTTTTATTACTTGTTAATAATTTTTATTTACTGGCTTTAAGGTATTTTTAAGACACTTTAACATGAACAAAAGCAATTTATGGTTTTGTTAAGTATACAATTTTTTTGTTGTCATTTTTATCTAAATTATTGATTTTTAATAAACATTTAATTGCCGGGTAATTTATTTTGTAATAATGTTTTAAATAAATAAAGTAATATGGATCACTGCGGTATTGCAGTGTCTAGGGGAAGATTTATAAATAAAAATTAAACAAACGTTTAAAATTTTTTTGATTTTGTTTATTTTTTTACGTTGATTAAATGTGTTGTCTGGTGGAAAATAAAAAATAATGTAATTTTTTATACTGTTAATGATTAGTGATCGCTGTCATAGCAGATATGAAAGATAATACCGGAAATTATTTTTAGCACACAAGTTCAGAATTTTTGGTTTGTCTTCAGTTAGTAAATTTTAAAGTTCTTAACGGCTTCCTGATTAATTGTTTGGATTTTATCACAATTAATGTAATCAATAACTGTCCATTCTACAGTGTCGAACAATTTCTCTCTGGCTGCACAATCAAACATGGCTTTTGTTTAAAAGCCACATTGTAAACAAGGCAGTAAATCAAATATATGTAAAGTCATTGCGGCTTTATTTATACTAATTTTTAATTATCCATATAAAATTTATTTTATAAACTTTTGATAATTATTATATTTTATGTAAGACACTCATCCAGTATAAGATCCTTGTTCATGTCATTCATCGCATATCAACTAGGAAAATTGGTAATGGGAGTGAGGATAAAGAAACAATTCTTGGACATTCGGTTTCAACATTCAAGAAATGCCATACAATTTTTACACTCTCCAGAAGAAAATTGGAGACTATATTCAATTTGTCATTCCGTGTGTAACGCAGTGAAATATTTAGTGATCAGTGATACAATCGAAGACGATCTACCCATGTCCGCCCGTCAGTGGAAACAACGATTCAAACCAAGCGAAAAGAGCCAGACCCTTGAAATTTGGCATAAAGATATTTCGAAGGATAGCACAGGCCATGTTGGAAAATGGGCTGCATCAGGTCAGAGGGGAAAAAGTTCCCCTAAGAAATAAACCAACCTCTCAAAACTAGCGTAATTTTTAAAGTTTTTTTCTGCAATTTTGTTAAGCAAATTATATATTTTTATGTTAAAGAAGATCCAAAGCATTGAGCCAGAAAATCAAGAAATCCATTTTTGGATCCCACCCGGCGTTGAAATATAGTGTAAATATTTAACAGATCGTATAATTTAAGACAAAATTCCTTAAAACTTAAATTTTAAAGCTTTTATGACGCAGCTGAGATGTTGAGATGTTACCTGATCTTCCTCTGCTTTACCCTCCCACCTTTGCCCTCTAAATGACCTTATCAAAAATATTTTTTTTCTTACACCTTATAACCCCGAAAAATTTACTTTTTAGTGTTTTATGGTAAAGGTGAAATGTCTCCCCCACGGCCCCTCCCGGAGTGAGCTCTACAAAATATAGTTTTTATATTCAAATATTTGGAGGGTATCGAAGATTCGACTCGGTCGAATATAATGATCTTTTTTTTGCATTACTAAGATCATTGCCTAAGATATGATTCCTAATAGTGCATTGAATTGTGTCGAAATTAATTATAATATGGCATAGAAATGGGAAGATAATTGCAGAATAACAAATCGATAGTATTAATTTTTATTTATTATTTTACGTCTCCACTGAATTTTCAACAATATTTTTTTTTTTTTTAGGAGTAGGACCAGCACTCAGGGGATGACCCCTATATATGCAATGCATTGCGCCGGAACTGAAAACGAGGGGATAGTATTGAGGGGACAGATTAGGAAAGATGAGAATATAGACAGTTGTTTTTGTAGCTATTTCAACCTTTTACTTCGCCGGCTAATTTTTGCTACAGGGCCGACGAAGGTGGGTGATGTTACTGTGCTTTTTAGTACATGATAGTGTCAGTCGCTGCCAATTATGTTCAGTGACCAGTGCCTATGCCTTCATCATTGAAACAGGCAGGCAACAACTAACACAACCACGCACTAATGCTGTTCAGAAGAATTCAACACAATATTTCATGACTCAGCGCGGGCTCGAACTCACGACCCTCCGCTTCATAGTCTCGTGTTCTACTACTTCAGCCAACAGCACCAACAAATTTATTTCATGCACCAATTGTGCGGCTAATACGGGAGTCCAAAACAAATTAATGGGGCAAAAGCAAGTTTAAGGACTCATGGTCTGCCAAGGTAAATGCCGTTTGAAGTCTGGACTAACTAATTGCACCTGTTGCTTTTACAACTAAATCTGCATCAGTGGTGTTGGGGAAAGTCAGCATAGATTTCCTTCGCATATAAAATATGTTTAACTTCCTGTTAATTAATTGTTACTGCCCCTACTTTAAATATTTCAACCATTCCACTTGGAGAAAACAATTCCATCGAAAATCATTTAATTAGCAATAGGGATGGTATTTCGAATGTAATTGTCACAAACAATTACATTCACCAGCTTGAAGAAATATGCAGCACAGCTGTTAGTAATTGCTGCTCCTTAATTATTTTTATCAACAACTTATTTTTTTTATTTATTTTTGCTTTCTCTCAGCACATGCCATCTGTATGTGCTATTCGTTCTTTGCATTATTATATTTATATTTGAGAGCATAAATTCTACACCAGAATTTTGATTGCCAAGTATGGTTGGAATGGCATCTTGCCAATAAAATACCAAACAGTCGTTATATCAAAGAACTTTCAACTTTGGCCATTTGAAAGGCGTTAACGAAATCAATCTGAATGTGAAACTAAACAATAGAGAAATATCTAAATGACAGTTGTGGTAATTGAATATTTATTATACAACATACAACTTAATATATTTATGTAAATGTTTATTTGTTTGTATGGTTGCTTGTTATAGATCGGAGATGCTATTTGTTGGCAATAGTCAGCAAACAATAAATAGAAAACAAATACAGGAAAAAATATGAATAAAAATAAATATTGAAATGATATTTTAAATCGAAATCAATAATAACGTGACGCATTTGGATGTTGCAGAGTGAATAAATTATTGAATATTTATAGAATATTCTTTATTACAGAAGTAAAGAATGTACACATAAGCTGTTTGTTAGTGGGTGGTGAGAAACCTTGCTAAGGTTTTCAGCACTGCTAGCAAAATGCTTCGGTTTCATATGGGAGTTTTCCAAATGGAAAAAATATATATTTTTCTGCGAAAAATATTGCCATAGAGGTATTATTATTTTTGAAATTCATAACATAAGAGAAATAAATTACAGAACTAATTATTGTTTCAAAGGAATATGTTAGCAGTAAAGAGATGAACATATTGTTAATACACTCGCGATCAGATGATTAGAATCACTTAATATTGTAATTTTAACAGGCAGAAAAAAATTACAAAATAAACAAAAACAATAAATTTTTAATATTTTTATGAACATGTTTTTTAATATTTCTTTTTTTTCTAAAAAGACACAAAAACTAATGATTTTTTATCTGTTACTCTGTTCTCTAGTGCATGATAAGGTCAATCGCTGCCAGTAATATTCAGTGCCCAGTGCTACGCCTTCGTCACTAAAAGAGGCTGTTAAGCACTAAAGGAGGGAGTCATGCACATGCATGCTGATCATGACTGAGCGGGGAGTCTTACTTGGATCTTTCTGCTTCATGGTCTCGTGTTAACTAATTCGGCCAATAGCACCCTCATATGATCGAGAGTGTATTTAAAAATGTATCGGCTTAACTAGTAGGCAGGGTTATGGCTAAATATTTTTTACATCTTTGCCTTCTTAATAATTTCGAGGCTTAAAACTATTAAATTGCTCCTGCTAGCCCTCGTAATAAACACCAGCATAATTATAGATGGCATATTCATGCATTTGTAACAGCAAAATTTACTTCGTACAATTTTTTACTTTCATTTTTACTAAATAAAGGTTAAAAAAGGGCCTTCGTCGGCCCTGTAGCAAAAATTAGCCGGCGAAGTAAAAGGTTGTAATAGCTACAAAAACAACTGTCTATCTTCTCATCTTTCCTAATCTGTCCCCTCAATACTATCCCCTCGTTTTCAGTTCCGGCGCAATGCATTGCATATATAGGGGTCATCACCTGAGTGCTGGTCCAAGATTAAAAAAAAAAATATATAGTTTCAAACTCAACTGAAGAGTAGTTTATGATTTGTGACATTTTTATACAGCTTTTACAATTATAAAGGAATATTTAATATCAGTGTTGTAGATGTTGCAGATATTCACTGTGTATTCAAATGCAGAAACAATTCTTATTATTGTAATATATTTTATATTATTTTTTTACCAAATTGCGCACATTCAGTAATAAAATACAACACAATTTATATACTATATAGTTAAAGCAATCAGTTGGCAAACCATCGTTAAATAATAATAATAGAAACCTTTTCAAGGCTTTTGAGAAAATCATTTAAAATTTCACTTTACATATTCCTTCGCTGCGTATGAGTGATATTTTCTGGCAAGCGGTGTTGCCACAACCAAGAAATTATTGTGATCGTAATATCAAAGATGTTTAACCAACTGAGAAGAAAACCAATATATATATATATATATATATATATATATATATATGTATATATATATATATATATAAATATATATATATATATATATGTATAGATATATATATATATATATATATATATATATATATATGTATATATATATATATATAAATATATATATGTATATATGTATATATATATATATATATATGTATAGATATATATATATATATATATATATATATATATATATGTATATATATATATATATATATATATATATATATATATATATATATATATATATACAAGTTTTTCGTGGTTTAAAGGGAAACTTTTGATCGAAACTATAATTTCATAGTGACGAATATCACTCACGAGAGATTCTTTTCCTTAAGCATACAAAAGTGGGTCTTAAGCGCTTTAAAATCCATTCTATTTTTGCAAGATCACTATTGAAATTATACTCATATTCTGTCTTAGGTTAGGTTGAAGAGAGGGGCGTAAGCGAGGGCTATTCCCAATCCGTTCAGGATTACACTTAGGCCTCATAGGCCTGTTGTGCGCTCTGTTATAAGGAGTTCCCATTCTATTATAGGGATCATCCATTAAAACCATGGAAACCTTTGGATTTGATTACGATAAGAACCTAGTTACTTCAATTTATCTTCTTAAGTCTATTCAATTAGAACCCCTAAAAAATTCCATATCTTGTATAATCTCCTGATTAAATGTCTGTCTTCTGACTTGACTAAAAGCTGGACAGTAGCACAATTCCATATCTTGTATGATCTCCTGATTAAATGTCTGTCTCCTGACTTGACTAAAAGCTGGACAGTAGCACAAGTAGTGCTCCAGGGTTTCGTCATCTTCCTGACAGGCCCTGCATGTTCTATCGTCAACGATACCCATGCGTGCCAGGTGATTCCTTAACTCTGTATGTCCTGTCATTAAATTAACCAATCTCCGTAATGCTGGCCTACTCAACCTTAGGATCGCCTTTGTCCTGTTACCAACTGGGTTTCCGCATAGCATTCTAGTCACCCCACCTACGGTAGAGTGCTGCCCATCTCTTGTATGCAATTCTATTGCATACAAGAGATTATCTAGTGTGATGTTTGCCATCAATGCTCCCATCTTTGCTAGTCTATCTGCCTCAATATTTCCCCGTATTCCTTGATGTTCTGGAATCCATATTATCTCAAAGCTTCCACGTCCTTGCATTGTAATAGACACCGAGACTGAACCGCATAATTTCTTAGGCCCTCGATGACTTTGCTACTATACGTGAATATACGAACTGGTAGTCTGTTATCAATTTCCTTTAACCATTTTATCCCTTCTGTATTTACGAAAGTTACGACCTATGTCATAGAATCCTCCACCCGATCGGTTACCAATCCTCGATCCGTCTGTGTAAAGGATAGTTATGAGGTGCGTCGTAATTGCATCCTCCTTCTGTCTTATACTGATATAATTCAATGTATATGAATGGAAAATTGTGCTATCAGCTGCGAAAGAGTATTAATTCTTTCGTCAGATATTTAAAATAGAAGATCTTAGAGCAAATAAAGTAGGTGGAAGATCAGAGTCTGAATTCGCCCTGAAAAAGTCCGATATAGACCGAGACGGGAAATTCAATCATTTTAGAGAGAAGTGATCCATGCCACGCAGTGATCCATCACGAAAAGACCTTCGGAAAAATATAGATATACCGGCGTACTGTTACGGTATATGAAACTGCACAATTTCTGCGGAAGCTAAAACTGGTTAAATCTACGCATTCGATATTCATTAAAATGTCAATACAATTTATATAAAAATTTTTATGGACATCGAATGTCTTGATTTGCCCTCTCTACTCTAGCTATAGAGCATACAGTAAGACATCTATAACGATGGTTGTTACATAAATTGTTGAATTCCAAATATTTCAGAAGATAGAAGTTTCGCATACATTCGATCACCTTTGAAATGACAGCGGAAATCGCATTTAGGCGGTAGTTTTCAGTGTTATTTGCCTCTTCAAAGGGATTTGTGTTACATGAGCAAACTTCCAGCACATGGTGATTTAAAGACTATGTCATGATGTACTGAAAAATTTGTCCAACGGACGCGATATTTTCGAGGATCACTACTTAAAGTTCACCACTAGGACTATATCTCAGTTATTCATATTGAGGTTCGCAAGAACCTCTTCAACTCGAAAAATTATACTCAGCCAAACACGCTTATTGGTTGAGAGCTTTCGTTCATGTTAGAACTACTTCCGAGGTTAGTTATTTTTCGCACTTTTAACGAGGGACTGAAAACTATTACTATTTCAAAGAGCAGTTATTATCTTAGTGCGAGTAGCCGTGCTCTAGTAAATCTTTCCCCTGGGCGTAATATTTTGGCAGACGAATGTTAACGTTTACAAGATTAATTCACTGTGATTTCAAAAAGTTTGGCGTAAAGTTTGAAATAGCTACAAAAAAACTGTCTATCTTCTCAGCCTTCTCTAATCTGTCCCCTCAATACTATCCCCTCGTTTTCAGTTCTGGCGCAATGCATTGCATATATAGGGGCCATCCCCTGAGTGCTGGTCCAAGATAAAAAAAAAAGACGAGTGTCTCCTCTTTGGCGATGGTCCTGTTCTCTCTGCTGCTGCCAATGTATTTTTGATTTTTACCTCGAACTTTCGCATATAAGATGCTATCTGTGATATACGATTATGCAAATACGAATAATTGTTACCACCCTATTTGCAAGCAAGTAACAATAAGAGTGTCTGTACAACATACTTTACAGCCATAAACTTGGATTTATTACTGTTTAATGTCTACAGGTTGCTAAATTGTTTCTTTCTGGTGTTTGTTAAGTGTCTTTTTACAATGAACTTGTGTGCTGCCGCCGTTGATGCAGTAAAAAATATGTTTTGTGCTCGTATGTTAAACAGGTCATAAATTTTCTTTATTTCCTCTGCTTTTCTTAACACCCACCTCCCCCCTTTTTGATTTTTCTTCATTATTTTTCATTCTTTGCAATTTTTCTTCGTTCATACCATCTGATGGCCAGAAACGTAATAATGAATATAAAACGTTTTTATAACAATTGAAAATAAATGAGCAGGCATTAGAAGGATGAGATAATGGCATTGAGTATTTGAATGCTAGTCAATGTTTGTGAATGTATGTGAATCTCAAGAGATCTTGTACGTGTATACGAGTGCCAAAAAACGTATATGATGGAAATGGTCAACAACCTTAACTTTGATATGTGACTTAATAACAAACATACACACACAGACACACACATCCATGCATACATGGGTGTGTTATATAAACAGTTGTAGGGACAAAGTAATCTAAAGGGTGTTTTTTATGATGTTTTTTTTATACGAATCACTCTATTGTCTGACAGCTGTTTTGACAGTTTAAAGCGACGTCTCTACTCAGTATTGATTGGCAAATCATCATGAACAGGTAAACTCCAGAACAACGCTTCCAAATCGTGGAAATTTATTTTCAAAAACAGTGTTCAATTAAAAATGTTTATCCGCTTTTTTACCGCAAAATTCTCTTCAGTGATGAGGCGCATCTTTGGTTGAATGGATATGTCAACAAGCAAAATTGCCGTATTTGGAGCAGAGATAATCCACACGCCGTTCAAGAATCACCAATGCACCCCGATAAATGTACTGTTTGGTGTGGTCTATGGGCTGGTGGAATCATCGGTCCTTATTTCTTTAAAAATGAGGAAGGACGACGCGTTACCGTAAGTGGAAATCGATACAGAATTATGATCAATGAATTTTTGGTGCCAAAACTTCAAGATATGGATGTAAACGAAATGTGGTTTCAACAGGATGGTGCCACTTGCCATACTGCGGGCGCAACAATGGACTTATTGAAAGAACATTTCAACGACAACATTATTTCGAGAAATGGACCGGTGAATTGGCCTCCGCGTTCGTGTGATTTGACGCCACTCGATTATTTTTTGTTGGGATACCTGAAATCATTGGTTTACGTGGATAAACCAGCAACGATTGACGCTTTGGAAACCAGTATTCAACGTGTCATTGCTGAAATACGCCCTCAAATGCTTGAAAAGGTGGTCGAAAATTGGACCTCCAGAATGACCTTTGTGCAAAATAGTCGTGGTGGCCATATGCCCGAAATTATATTTAAATGTTAAATGACAAGAAATTATCTACCAAATAAAAAATTTTTTTTGGCCATTTCATAATTTGGCATATGTTTTATTTAAATTTCAAATCAGCAAGCTCTTATAAAAACACCCTTTATAAGGTGAATTAAAACTAAGAAGGGTTGCCTTTTTTGACAGCTTAAAACAATTGATATGCTTATACTTTGGGATATTTTTTTAATATTCTGGAATAAATTTATTTTACATATAAACTGGTAAGATTAATTGTGTGTGTATCAAATAATAAAAAAAATAATTTTGGACTTTTGAACTGATAGAAATTTTATGAAAAACGCTAGATCTTGAGAAAGTGCAAAAAATTTGTTTATGCTAAATAAATCATACGATGCAAAAATCTCTTTTTGTTTGGATTCATTCTTTAGATAGCCAATTGGGTAGTGTGCCAGCCTTCAAAGTGGCGTTCGTGGTTTCGATTTCTACATCAGACTCTGATCTTCTGTAAAGTGTCTTATCTTGTAGTGATGTTCTTTCATTTTAATATAGACAGGCCAATAAATATGCTAATAAGAAAAAAAATTGTGGAAGTCGTTGTATTTATTACTCTACTTCCTGGGCAAATTTACAAAAATACTAACAACGAAGACATTGTTGTCAAGCCCCGGCCCTCATTGTATAAACCCAACTGATACACTACAATCTGCTAGAACTATGAAAGGAGAGGATAATGTTAAGAGGAGTGATGGGAGAAATGATTAGATCGAGAATATGCTACAGTCATTTTATCCTTTTTCAGTTCGCCGAAGAGTTTTTTTATTATGTCCACAGTTGGAACTACTATTAAATAATTCGTGCTGTGCTTTCGTTATGTAAACAGAATCACAAAGTTTAACACAATCACGCACTGATGCAGATCGGAAAACATCTACGACATAAGCTGGGGAATTATTCGTGTCTCGAATAATTATTATCATTCCCAATTTATCTAGAGCATGTGGAAAAATATTTCCGGATACATAACAACAACCTGAAAAGCAGAGAATGACCTACCCTCTTATTCTGTAACTATTTGTCAATGTGTTGCTGACAGCTTCTGACTATTTTTTAAGCCCCAAAAATATAATAAGAGACTTTTAAGAACAATTAAATGCTGAGAAAAAAGTTTGCGCAGATGTCTAAGACGTTGTGTTGACGCGATATCGAAAAAAAGTTACAGAATGAGGTGGCTGGTTTTGATGTCCCTCTCTGTTACATTTTTCTTTTATCTTGGACCAGCACTCAGGGGTTGACCCCTACAGTGCATTGCGCCGGAACTAGGAAGGAGTAGATATTATTGAGGGGACAGATGAAGAAAGATGAGAAGATAGAGAATTTTTTTAAGCTATTTCAACCTTTTAACCTCGCCGGCTAATTTTTGCTACAGGGCCGACTTAGGAGGATGCTGTTAGTCTGCTTGTAGTACATGATTGTGTTAGTCGCTGCCAATTATATTCAGTGACCAGTGACTATGACCTCATCATATAAACAGGCTGGCAACAACTAACACAATCACGCACCAATGCTGATCAGAAGAATTCAACACAACATTTCATGACTCAGCGCGGGCTCGAACTCACGACCTTCCGCTTCATAGTCTCGTGTTCTACTACTTCAGCCAACAGCATCCACAAAGTGGATATTGAGTAAGAATTATTTATTTTTTATTTATTTATAAATGCGTGCGTTTCATCCTACCGCATTATTGTATGCTTTATTCAGTGTACACAAATTGTATAGTCGAAGTTTCAGGGATAAGAGCAACGAATCACGTAGAGATCTTGTTCTCTAGCCGAACGTTCGTGTGTAGAATAAACTCCCTACACAGATTTTTCCTATCACGTTCAACTTAAGGAAGATTTAAAGATTGTCCATAACATATTTTCCTAGTTCTGGCACTATGCATCGCATATGTGGGGGTGCTGGTCCAAGCTAAAAAAAGCAAACGTGGTGAAAAGGAAATATTTTATCGGCTAGAGGTTTAGTAAAATAATTAAAGTTTTATAAAATATTACAATAATAAAACCAAAAAATTTTTTTTATTGCGGAAGTGCACCTCCACATACACTCCTACGAATGGCCTTGTATTAAAAAAAAAAACTAAAGACACGGCTATTATTTTCTACAACAAACCAGACGTAATTATTTTTAGCAAAATTCAACTACACTATTTTACCATGTCAAAGGACTTCGTTCTTCCGTACAAGTACTTTTGAAACCAAAACAAAAAATTTTATTTTATTTTATAGGTAATTGCAGGAAAGCAAGAAAAACTCTTTCGATAGCGTTAAATGAAAGAAAACTTTTGCTCAGAATTTTTCTTTAAAGCATACTTCCCTTTAATATTTCCCTTTATTGTTTATTGATTGCACTTGTGCCCAAGTGTAAGTTTGTATGTGATAAACATTTCACGAAATGCGCACACATTTGAAGTACTTTATCAATCTCTGGCAACGATTTTACTAAATTGCCTAAAATTATTATCAAAATAACTTAACAGAGTCTTGATGTTTACACACGATTGTTTGGTTACGGTCGTGTAATATTTACGTGTTAATGTAGCAGATGATAAATGCACTTACTCGTACATCGGAAAGGGTTCTTTTGTCTTTGGCAAAAGTCATGTTATATGACGTGTACAATGAGCTCGTAATTTTTAAGACTTCGACATATAAAACAGTAGCAATATAAATCAAATATGCAGCACATTAAATGAATTATTTCTTTGATATTACTTTTTATGACGAAGTCAGGGATCTTTTTCCCGAAACACGCACTTTTTTACGCACAACACGCTCTACAGTGCGATCACACCCATATGTGGTGGATTTACCAGCAAACCGAACTACACATTACAGGGAAAATTCATTCTTTGCCCGTACAGCCCGTATGTAGAATAAACTCCCTGCGGAAGTCTTTCCTGCCGTATATAGCATGAGGAAATTCAAATCGAATTTTCATAGAGAATACTCCCTTTATGCTCTTTCCTACAACCAATTTTCCTAGTTCCAGCACAATGTACGCATGATTAGGGGCCATCCCCTGAGTGCCGGTCCTGATTAAAAAAAAAAAATAGGTCGTAATATTTTGTAGTATGTAAATATTAATAATTTTGTCAAACAACAAATGGCGCAAATTTTAAGGAATCAATTTTCTATTTTATTGAGGTCGTTTGATAGCCATTTAATATATAAAAAATAAGTTTTTATCATTAATTAATTTTTACATTATATTTTGATTTTATACCCTCCAAAAATTTTTTTTCAATTTGTCATTCCGTGTGTAACGCAGCGGAATATCCCTCTAAGACCCCATAAAGTATATTCTTGATCAGTGATGCAATCTAAGATGATTTAACCATGTCCGTCCGTCCCGCCGCCTGTCCAAATCACGATTCAATTCAAACCAAAAGAGCCAGATCCTTGAAGGATAGCACAGGTCAAGTTCGTAAATTGGCTGTATGTTGAAGAGGGAAAAAAGTTCTCCTAAGAAGTATTAAACCAACATCTAAAAAACAACATAATAAAACATAAGAAAATGTTATAGTTTTCTGTCAAAAAAGATTCAAAGCATTGAACTTGCAGCCAGAATATCAGAAAACATCCATTTTTTGATAGTAAACTGTGCATTTGATCATGCAATGATCTTTAGCAAAGTTGTTGCGCATGAGCCGACGGAGGTTTCTAAGTTGAAGCGATTAATTTCTCATAGATGGCTCCACTGAAAATTAATTAAAATTAATTTAATCGTAAACTATGCATATGATTATGTGATGATCTTAGGCAAAATTGTTGTGTATGAGCCGACGGAGGTTTCTATGTAGGTGCGACTAACTTTCACCAGGTGGCTAGACTTGTGTCCAACTAGCTCATTCGCTCAGTTTTGACAAGAACCTCAGATCAAACCCATTTAAATTACATAGGTTTGATCAGAGGTTCTTGTCAAAACTGAGCAAATGAGCTAGTTGGACACAAGTCTACAGGTGGCTAGACTTGTACCGAACTCTTTCATTAGCTCGTTTTTGACAAGAACCTATGATCAAACCCATTTAAATTACATTGGTTTGATTAAAGGTTCTTGTCAAAAACGAGCTAATGAAAGAGTTCGGTACAAGTCTACAGGTGGCCCATTGAGAATTAGTCAAAATTAATTGAATCGTAAACTATGCATTTGATCATGTGTTGATCAGACAAATACCAGACATTTTAGGATTCATCATTTCTGATTTTAATAACATTTGGTATAACTCATTCAAAAAAAAAAATATTAATTGGATATTTGTGTAATGTCTTTCCTTGAAATTTATTTTAGTTGGTGCCGCAGCAACGTGCGCAGGGTACAGCTAATATTGAATAAAAAATTTCCCTATATAAAATTCTACAGTTGCCAAATTGCAAATTATCTACATGATGTTTAAAAGAAAAACGTATTTTGCTACCTGCAATTTAATTGGAAATTTCAAAGGTTATTACAAAACAGAGCGACAGGGTGACAAAGCGAAAAAACGACAGGGCGACAAAATGACAGGGTGGCTCCCAGGATTGGGAACATTAAAGTTTTTTTTGGTACATGAAATATTTTGTAGTACATGTTATTACAAAACTGGTTACAAAATTTGAGTTTTTCTTAAACAAAACTACCTTATACCTCATAAAGATTTGCATTGGTAAAAAAAAAATTTTTTAAGTTAAAATTTCGTTTTCAGGGGTGGGATATTGGAATTTTTTTTATACAAAGTTTAAAAATTTGAATTTTTTGTCAAGTGAAACTATGTTACACCTCACTAAGAACTGCATCAATGTTCCAGCCAACACAAAAATTTACCTTTCTCAAGAACTGCATCATTAACGTAAGTTTTTAATATTACAAAAACAGATACCTAACGAACGCATTCAAATAAAATGTCAGGCTGATATTTGTCATCAAAAAATATATACTTATATATTTGTAAATGTGTACCAAAATACACGTCCCAGCAAATGACTTCAATCTCATCAATTTCATTAAGACAGAGAAAAACCAAAAAAAAACACACCAAATAATATATTTTGCTGCTGCTAAAAACAAAAACTCAGATTCTAAAAGAAATTAACAAAAAAACGGGATTCTTTCTTTATTGAAAAAATATTGAGAGGAGTATAAAAGCTTAAGCGCAGACTGAGATAACATCAATTACTTAATCGGCAGCAAAGCACCAACGTGCAAATCAAAATCCATTCCTATAGAATTTTGTACGCAAGCAAAAGCAAGGAACGGCATTAATTGTTTTACGCTCAAACAGTCCAGGAAATCGAATCCAAACGACCACATTTAAGTTAAACAACAAAACTTTCTTGTAAAATTAGCCACTTTTATTTGAAGTGCTCATAAAAATGTTACGTGCTTGGTTATTGGTAGCAATTTTTTGCATCTACTGTGGCATGCTTCCATCTATTGCCTCCGAGACAGTTTTAGTTAAAAATAGCAACATTGACTCTCCCGTCGTTACTGATGAAAATATGTCGCCATCAACTAAAACAGATTCATCTAACGAAATTGATGATTTGGATACTAAAGAGCAGAAACACTATTATCATCCGGCCGAGGATAGGAAACCGCGAGTTTTAGAGGAATTTAATCGCCAATTTCTGGATGGAAGTTACGAATACAAGTGAGTTATACAATAAATAGAAATGATATTTTTCATTAATCTCAGCACTGGTGGCTGCTGCCAGCCGCCATTTCAATTTCACATCTTGTCTTTCTGCTGTGGAAATTGGGTATAACTGCCAAACTCCACTTATAAGCAGTTTTCATTACTACTGAATTTGTATTGTCACCACTGCGTAAATAGTCGTTAGTATTTGTAACGATGGTGTTAATATTTCTGAAAAGCTTTGTTTTCCCGTCGAGTGCTTTTTTAAATAGCGATTATCTAATGGCATTCATGCAAAGTCAGTTAAGGCGTGAAAGGCTGTTGATTCGAATAATTCACTTAATCGCCCCTATTGTGAATGACGACAATGTCTTTGTAAACAATTGTGTTTTTTTTACTCTTTGTCAACAGCAATTGTCTACTATTGACGTGTTTTATCAATATTATATGCCTTAGAGAATACCAAGAGATTGCCAAGAGTAATTATTTGTTATCCACAACTAGTAGACAAGTGAGAATTTTTTGCTGTCGAGTTAATGTGAACTCATCATTTATAATAGGGGTGAATATTTTGTATAGGAAATACAGTGGCGGTGTATGTGAAGTGCACCACAGCTGTAATTGGTCTCCTTACCACCTCCTGACTGGATCCAGCAGTTTATTTTTTAATCCACTATTCGATGGAAATGCTATTTACATCGAACATCGCCGTTTTCTCTGGACTTCTTGGTAACCATACACTTCAGTTCTTATCACAGTTTCCTGAGAATTACCAGCATAGAACTTAAAGTGAGTTGCATCGCAGTCTCCATAAAATTAATAGCGACATCTAGACCGCCACACACCATGTGCACTGCTGTACCAGCTTCTTCCGGGCGTTGTTCATACGACTATTATATGGCACTAGTTTATCTTAGGCTGAACCCACACCAAAATAGACAACACGTTTTGCCCATAATTATAGTTCTTCTTTAATTTTGAAACTCCTTTCAATACTGTCCAAAATAATTTTTAAATATTTTTTTTTTTTTGCTTAAATGCATGTGATTTAAGCTTTTTCCAAAGCTCTTTTACATTCCAAACTTGTCTCAGTATGTGATTATGAGAAATAAAAACGTTTTGGCTAAAATTTAGTTAAAACCAAAAAATTTATTTTTGCAAAGGGTTACCCATTTTCAAAAAAATTAATTAAAAATTTTTGCGATTTAAGCTTTTTCGAAAGCTTTTTCACATGTGAAACTACTTTCAATATGTATTTATAAGAAAGAAAAACACATTTTTGTAAAATTGTGTTACAACAAAAAAAATTTACTTTTACAAAAAAAAAATTGGTAAAAAATTTTGTTATCTAAATAAGTGAGATTTAAGCTTTTTCAAAAGCTTATTTATTTCTTAACCACCTTTCAATACGTTTTTATTAGAAAAAAAACACAAGCATACCTCAAAGCTGTCCTGGTTCCCGGTTCACCGAACGCATCAGTATAGACTTGTTTTGCTTTGTAAACTTTTTGACGACATCGCAATAAGTTTAAGTAAATTCGATTTTAAATTTCCAATTTTTTTTTTATCTTGGACCAGCACTCAGGGGATAACCCCTATATATGCAATGCATTGCGCCGGAACTGAAAACGAGGGGATAGTATTCAGGGGACAGATTAGGAAAGATGAGAAGATAGACAGTTTTTTTGTAGCTATTTCAACGTTTATTACTTAACCGGCGAAGGAGGGTGCTGCTGTTACTCTGCTTTTTAGTACATGATAGCGTCAGTCGCTGCCAAGTCTATGCCTGAAGGCCTGTGCTATGCCTTCATCATTGAAACAGGCTGGCAACAACTAACACAACCATGCACTCAGCACGGGGTTGAGCTCAGGACGCTCCGCTTCATACTACTTTAGCCAACAGATCTTGTCATAATATCCCCTAAATTCTACTTGTTAATGCTATAGTTATTCCCGGAAATACTTGATTTATCTCGCAGTCGTAGAATGCAAAATACACCAGCCATTTGTTTAAGGGGTTTTTTTTTTATAAAAAAATTATAACAGCCAGCGTTTCCCTTTTGAATATAACAGATTCATATCTCTTGTCAATAATTTCAATGACACTAAATTTCAAAGTCCTCATCAATCGTGTGAGTAACACAATAAGATTTGTGTCCTCCAAAGTCGGATATCATTTAAATAGTTTATCGGATTTTAAGCTAATTTTTTTTAAATTATTTATGATTACGCTGATAATGAAAGAAATTTTAAAAATGCAATTTTCATTATCGTATAAGCAGCATAAATGAGTCAAAATACAAATGGGATCTAGTGCATTAATTGCAATATTTTGCTCCACTTTCTCTATTTAGCCGGAGAATATAAAATAATAAAATATTAAATAACGTTTTAAATTCTTTTCTTTCTTTTTTATGCCCACACAAAGATACGTTTTGAGTAATGGTGTGACACGTTATGAAAAATCCTATTGGAAGCAAGTGGGAAAAGGCAAAAAACTTTTGGCTCGCAAGGGTTTCTATTCACACCCCCTACCGAATCATAAATATTTGACAGTATTTTATACGGCTGATGAGCATGGCTTCCAGCAAGATACCGGTAAGTACAAATTACAACAAGAGAAAATGTGTATATAGCAAAAAATAAAATAAAATAAAATCATTGTCCAACATAAAAAAAATGCTAAGCACAAAAAATTTTTAACTACAAACAAACTACATACACGTAATAACATAATGCTCTTATATCAAATGTCCTTAGCCAAATATACGAATGTAGTGCCAACGTTGCCAAAACATTTGGATGTACCTCAGCTGGAATTCCCTCGTGATGCAGGCACAATTATAACAACAACAACAACAACAAGAACTACTACACATAAACCAACAATAACTAGTGGAAAAATAACGACACATAAGCCCACAGCTACTACAACACAACGACCGGCTATAATAAAACCTTCCAAATTTAACTGGATTTACTAACAAAACTATGGGATAATAAAGCACAAATGTTTGCTCCTTAATATTTTGCTTTAATAACAAAAACTTCACCCATTCATACAAGACACATTCACTCAGGCAGGTATTTTCCAACAAACAAACAAGCAAACAAACAAGCAAACAAACAAACAAACAAACAAGCAAATATATATGAAAAATCTAAAGCGGAAATGGGGAAAAAATTAAAGCTAAAAGGAAGTAACTTAAGTGATAGCAAAATAAACAATAACAAACAATGTTGCCAAGAACAACAGCAGCTAACCAACCATGAAACTGTGCATGTAAAGAAATTCCCATACACTGCAATCTTAAATGCCAAAAACAACATTAACATGCCACATCAACAACCCCAGCCAGTTGCAAGTACTAAAGGGCTCAGCTGCACACGACCATCGCAACCCCTTTTTAATAATAGATACAAAGCTTTCATCTCTGCCAACCACATTCAAAATTCTCTAGCACAAAAACTGCTCCAACAGCAACAACAACAGCTGCTCTTACTGATGCACAAGAGTAAAAAATAGATCTGCCACCAAACACAACCCAAATCCCTGGTTTAACAAAGAACTGCGAAAGAACACGTCAAAGCAGTGCAAACTGTATTTAAGCAACCATCCAGCCATCCAGCAATCTCAGCAGAACTCGAAAGTGCATTGTGAAGAATATAAATTAAACTTAGCAACGACTGTGTTTTAATTTCATATTTTATTTAAAATGAATTAATAAAACTGTTTTATTCATTCTTTGTCTTCATGCCCACTATCTAATATTCGTTTTCTTCCATCTTGACAAGATTTCTCCTACTGATTCGGCTAATAAATTACCACAGCATTTATCCTTTTAAATTTCATTGTATTTTATAACAAAAAAGAATATTCTTAACAACTTGGCAGAAACAAGCTCCGGCTTAAAGTTATGGCCGGCCACTTGTTCAATTGCCATTGTTGGCTTTTGTTATTTGCACTCCTTGCGTCATGCTGAAAAGACATATTTGATGTGAAACAAGCTCAAGCTGGACACACACACGGTTGCTTGTTAAATATTTTACAAATTTATTTATCGTGTTTGTCATCGGCAGAGTTGAAAGCAAAATTCGTATCACGTTGTGAACGCATTTCGAGCACATGCCAGTTTTAACTTAATTTCTTTTAAATCTTAATTTTTTTTTCTGATACAACTAAATCGTTGTTTGTTTTGTGGAGTGATATAATTATTATTATTTTGTCAAATTGTTGCGAGGTCAGTTTATGTAAAACGCTTAAAGAATTCTTAAGAGGTTTGCACTCTGAAATTATATTTTCAGGATTTTGTTAATATGAGTAAGACTTCAGTATGCCAATTACATGGACTAAGTGATGCAGCATTAAAAATTCCCTCCCATGAAATCAATGCAGGGAAAATTAGTTCATAGAACCATTGCACAGGATATTCTTTGAACTTGTTTGTATGCAGGGTTGGATATTAAATAAAATATTTGTGTTTTGAAATTTATATATACCGGGTTTCTTTGTAGCAACATAAGAAATATTGATAGCAGTATATATATTTTTTATTAGGAGCGGCACTTAGAACATGAACGCTACTCATGCGTACATTGTGCTGGAACTAGGAAAATTGGTTTATGGGTAGGAGAATAAAGGGAGTAGTGACCATGAACATTTGATTTGAATGTCACAACACCAGAGCAACGCGTGCAAATTCTTGAAATTTTTAATCAAAATAATTGTTCTATTCGTCAAACTCATCGTAATCTTCTTCCATTTTATGGCGTACATAATCGTCCTTCAGAGCTGTTGATTCGAAGAACAATAAATATTTTTCGGACAATATTTACTGTTACTGATCATGTGCATGCGAAAAGGAAAAAACTGAGCAAAAAACGCCGATAAGATGTTATAGCGGCCTAGAAATCACTACTTCATGATGGCTTTAAAACATATTCTATATATCAATAAAATAAATAATTTTTTTTTAATTGGCTCCTAAATTTTACTCCTTTTCTTGTGTTCCGAAATTAACCGAAATGTACGACAATTAAGGAGTTCTTCTCTGCAGAATAGAACTACTAAAATGTGTAAATATGGTCCGAAAAGAACTACCTAGTCAATAGTACTAATGTGATTAGTAGCTTTTCAAAGATACATACATGGTAAATGTCTATACTAAATGGCATTGTCTGGGGAATTATAAGTCACTATTACTGGTGACTAATTGAATAATAAGTCAGTACAATTTCACTATTGACATTCTCTACAGACTATATTATTCTTTATATAATACTATATACTCATACACACATAAATACGAGATGACATGCTTATTTATATGTATTGAATTTCTCCAGTTGTTTTTTTTTTGTATAAATGTAAAAAATCTGTAATTTTAAGTATTAGAAAAATATACATATACATACATATGTATATGATTTTTTTTATAAATTGACAGTCAATACACGGTTCGACAGAATATAAATTTAAATTTGAACGTAATTATACAGAAATTCAATTGCTTTTAAATATTCTGTCTTCTGACTAGTGAAAGTGGGATTGGTACCGAAACTTATTTTGTTTCTATATTACAATTCATACAGTAACGCAAAACGTCCTCTCAATATTTAATGTTGCAGTAAGTGAATCTAAATAAATTGATTACAGCTGGCTCAGAAAGCCGTCAGAGAGTAGGAAAATAAAGTTCTCTGACACCGACGTCGGTTAGGAGACTAAGCGGTTTCGTCAATGTGCAGCATACAGTACAGTTGTAGTTTAACTAGAGTTCTCTGCTAAAAAAAAGTTTTACCTCGCATTTATAATTTCAAAATATGGGTGCCACCTTGTATTGTCGTCGGCCCTGTAGCAAAAATTAGTCGGCGAAGTAAAAGGTTGAAATAGCTACAAAAACAACGGTCTATCTTCTCATCTTTCCTAATCTGTCCTCTCAATACTATCCTCTCGTTTTCAGTTCCGGCGCAATACATTGCATACATAGGGGTCATCCCTGAGTGCTGGTTCAAGATTAAAAAAAAAAAAATAAATTCATTCAGCCTTATCGTGAATAACAAGTGTAAATTTTGTTCACATGCAATTTTTATTCTACTCGAACTGAAAAATGGTATCGTGAATCTCCCGTGGGAAATTATTCCCTCTATCAGTTTTCAGTGAATGCAAAAATGAGAAGAAGCTGAAAACAACATAAAAAATTCAAAGAAATTTTGTTGAAAATTTTACATTTATGTAATAATTTAAAAAATATTTAGTAGTAAAATAATTCGGATTCAATTTTGGAAACCGAACAAAACAAACTAAAAATATTCTTAATATAATGTTTAGAATTAGAGCAACTAGTTTCACAAAGACGCAGACAATTGATTTGTTACAAAATATATCACTTTGTGCCTTATTAACGGATTTCGTCCCTAAAATAAAATTTGCAAACTCTAAAATTCGAATTATAATAGAAAAAACTTAAATTTTCTACTCTATTCCCCGCCAAAAACTAGGTGAATAAATTAAAAGGAAAATCATTCACGATAAGGGGAATTTTATTTTAGCATTAAATCATCCACGGTGAATTTTTTTAGGGACAAGGGAAAAATTTCTAGGGAAATATTATTCACGAAAGTTGTGAATAAGTTTTGCGTTAATAATAAAAGCCTCTGATTACTACCCGATTAGCTGTTCAATTAATTTGAAATTGCCTATTTTCGAATGCCGATTAAGTCGGCTAACTTCGGACGATTAATCGACTAAACAAAATTTAATATATATTAAAAAACGTACCACTTACGAAGCAGTAACGTGAGTGACTACTTCTCATTTGCTTATTTTCTTTTCCGGTCCACATTTCAAGGCTTAATTTTTCAACTAAAAATTTTTGCTTCCATTTTTCCTTCTAAAAAGTCTAAAATAAAGGACTATGAACATTATTATATTCATAAATTTTTGTCGTTATCGTGCCTTTATCATCTGGTTGATAAGCAATGAATTCTTTTAGCAAAAATGTTATACGGAGTACATAAATTTTATACAATCTCATATATTTATTTAATACATAAATAAAAACAAAAAGGTTCGCATACATTAGTTTTTGCTTTACATTTTACTCCAAATGAAATAGATATTAGAAATAAATGACATTTTAATGGATTTGTAAAATAAAACTAAAAGCAAACCGAACAACTAGATATTTACAGTATAGAAAAACCATAATAGATAGTGTTACCAGGTGTATTCAAACAAAAGTGCTTCATTTACAATACGAGTATTATATAATATAATCATTTAAATGCGCCAGGATTAATGTTCTTTTCAAAATACACAAATGGAATTATGAGAATAAGTAAAATATGTAATTTCAATTTGAATACCTTTTCATGTAAAAGTTGTCTGTATGGAAACTTTTTCCAGACATTACATAATTATGTGATTTTCAGAAATGCAATTCTGTCTGCTTGCAGAATTAAGTCAAATTAATGGCAGAAGAAAAGCTTATAGAATGGGAAGTGGAAGGAAGAATAAAGTAAATGTGTATGTATATTCCGTAAATTATTCAACAGAAGTGAAAAGAGTTTTTATGTTTACAAGATACTTAGAAAGTTTTGGAAAGAGGGCCATTCATTTAAGTAAGTGCAGTTTTTTGTTCCACTTAATCCCAATATGTCGTATTTGTCGCAATTCATTAAACTCTAACAATTTTATTGAAAGTAGGGTGCCCATATTATATTACGATGAATATTGATTGAGGGGAAAAGTTGCAAGCCTAAACAGTTCATGAAAGAAATTATTAGTTTAATATCAAATGTATCGTTCACGGAGAACACATCCTTCAAAGGATATTATTTTGGGATACAATTATTAGAATTATATATTTTTAGTCAATAATATTTTTAGTTTAGCTGAAATGTTCCCTGATAATTTCCAATATTTCGGGTGAAATGTGCAAAAGAATAAAAGTTCGCAAAATTATCATTATAATTTTTTATACTCTGCACAAAAAATCTGAGGGTATATTCACTTTGTCATTCCGTGTGTGACGCAGTGAAATATCCCTCTAAGACCCCATAATATATATATATATATATATATATATATATATATATATATATATATATATATATATATATATATATATTTATATTCGTGATCAGTAAGAAATCTAGCACGATCCGACCATATCCGTCCGTCCGTTTGTAAAAATCACGATTCAGTCCAAAACGAAAGGAGCCAGGCCCTTGAAATTTGGTATAGATAAATTTTAAAGGATAGCACAGGTCAAGTTCGTAAATGGTCTGGATCGAGCCAGAGGGAAGGAAGTTTGCCTAAGAAGAATTAAATCCACCTCTAAAATACAATTTCATTTTTAAAGTTTTTTTTTTTTAACAAATGATATATATTTATAGCAAAGAAGATCTTAAGCATTGAACTTGAAGCCGGAAAAACAGAAAAATCTATTTTTGGACCCCGCCTTCTTAAGTGGGCGTGGAAGTATGATATTATATTAAAAAAAATACTGTAAATATTTAACAAATTACACTGCTTAGCCTACATTCATTCAAAATTAAATTTTTAAGCTGTAAAACGTTTCCTGAACTTTCCCTGGCCTCCGTTCACATTTGCCTCGTAAATGATCCTTTAAAACAAGAGTGCCCAGGCCCTATGCGCTTGATGCTCATAAGGAACTTTTGGGCACACTTGCTTTAAAAAAATTTTTTTATGTTGAATTGTCCCAAAAATTTACTTTATTAGTTTTTACGACAAAGTTGAGATGTCTCCGCCACGTCCCTTCCGGAATGAGCTTATGAAGATAGAGTTATAAAATTGGGCACAGAAATATCTTGAAGGAACTCAGGTCCATCAGGTTAAATAATTTTAATTTATGTACTAAATATTTTAAAGGTTTTTAAGATTCCATCCGGTAGAATATAACGTTCTTACTTTTTAAACAGTTAAATTGGGAACAATAATATTTATTAAATTGAAATCCTAAAAGTCTTTTGATTTATGTGTTTTATATTGATGTCAAATTCAACGACATTCCCGAGGTTTTCCCAGAAAAATGTATCGATGCATGCAAATGATATTTAGCAATAGGGTATCATATATTTTTATTTCATTTAATTTGCCTATTAGGACTACGGACTATGTGAGTCTAAACTTTCTTTTCAAGTTTATTCAATTTAGAGTTATTGTTACAGAGTTTAACTTTCTTTGAAGAAGCAGAGGATCTAGAGCAGACATAGGCACAAACTCATCAACATTTTGAGTTTGTGTGTGTGAGAGATATTTTGCAAACAAACGAGCATTCTCCCTACCCTTAAATAACTTTTTTCAACAAGCGCCCAAACAACCGTTTTGCTTGCAAGCTTGTGATAGACTGAATTGTGAATCACAATTTTTGTGATTTGTGAGTAACTACAAATACGTGTGACTCTCAAGAGCGAATTTATATACATGTGAATCGCGCTCACCCACAATGCCTATGTCTGATCTAGAGCTTTCTTATTGCTGTTATGTTGTCTAATATCCTTGTATATAGTTTAAGCCTAAAAGTATACTATATCATTTTGTCAATATCGTTCTAATGTGAATAGTTGTTCTGCAGCACAGTGGAGCCGATGAGGATACTTTATTATATGTTTATTATACACGTATGTTAAAATCACCCAATATTTATTAACTTTTATTTGTAATTATTTTGCATTGAATGAATATAAGCAAAAATTTTGGTTATTAGAATTAGAAAAATCACAGTGATCCTTTGAGGGGTTTTCAGTTGGTTCTTATGCGCGTTTCACAATAATCACATAGATTTATGTATATTCCACGTGGAATATAAATGTAGGGAATTGTCACAGAACTGTTGTTGTAAATATTAATTAAAAAAAAAAAAAAGAAAAGTCTTGACGATTTTTGAATAAAAGCTACTCATGGAAAAAGGCATAAAGGCGACATTTTCCCTCATCCGACTTTCATTTGTTAACAGTAGAGAGACGGCGTTTTACGACAAGTGAGGAGACAAAACCCGACTTTCTGAGAGATTTTAAAGACATATCCAGAAAGATATATGCAGATCTGCTTCTAGGATTAAATGCTGGCACAAGTGTATTGTATGTGAGGTTGAACAAATCAGCAATTACTGAATAAATTAATTATTTTGAAAATAAAATGAAATAAATAAAAAATCATTTTATATATTTAACAGACCTCGTATTAACTTCAGTATATTAAACCAGCTTATTATATTTTTAATTAAAACATTTGTTATAATATTATTGGCTTTTATCAAAATACTAGAAAAATTGTTAATAATTTTTTCAAGTTTCATTAGAGTAGCAGAATTTTTATGGTCCCTTTCATAACCACATATAACAATTTCAAGATTGTCACAACGCCTTTTATGTGTATTTGAGAACAAATAAAATAAAAACAATAATTATACAGAAAAAACTATGTTCACATTCTACAAGATATATAAAATATTTTTAATGGAAATCAACTGATTTAATCCTTAATGAAAAACCACAAAATTTTAACATTTAATTTGTTAGCAATTAATCAGTAAACCGATTAAATCCTAAAGCCTTCGCTAAATTTGTTTCAAAATATTATATTGATATGTGCAATAAATAAGTATATTTTATTATAAGGCCCATTGTGCAAGCTGTCTGCAACCACATATAAATATTTTGCATTAAGAATATTTCATTGCCTTATATATACATTTCCAGTAAATTCATTATTTATTACATTCGACTTGGTAACCCAGATTGTAATTATCAAAAGGAGGACAAAGAAGTTATAATAATTTCTTTTCCACATTTGCATGGTGTAATAAAATGAATGTGTAGTTGAAGCAACTTAAAGCCTCTTTAGTTTAACCAACAGAACAAGATTAATTCTGTGGCTTAAAAATTCTTGTTTGTAAATGGCTACAGTGAAGGAGAAAACGAGTAGAAAGAACGTGAAAAAGAAAGCAATTTAAAAATAAAACTTCTAATCTAGATTTGAATTGCCATATTTTGTAATAGACAAACTAAAAAATAAAAAAATTTAAACAAAATTATTTAAAACAAATAAATTATTGAAACAAAAATTTGTCTTGTTGCAATAAAAATTATTTTTCGAAAATTTTTGTTTTTTTTTTGTTTGTTTTATAAAACTATGGAAAATATCAAACTATTGCATGGCATACGGAAAGAAAAAAATGAAATGCAGGCATGTAGACATACTTGACAACATAACAAACAAAAAGCACTAATTTAATTGAGACAATATCTCGAAAAAACGATTTAAAAAAAATTGGATTGTAGACTTTCATAAAAATTGTTTTACTTTTGGGTAACCGTTTTTTATAACCTCTTAATACCTTAAATTAATTTTACGTAGAGAATTATTTGTGTTACTTTGGGAAATTCGCACTGAAATTCCCATTTTTTATTTCTTCAACACTGTAATCATCAATATTGTTAACCATTCTTTGGTACCATGTCCTACATTTATTTTACAAATTTGTGGGTGTAATTTACATTTGAATTGTTTACTTTCGCCTCAATAAAAATCCCTGTACAGATGAAATGGGGGAGGAGAAGCAAAAGAAATAAATGTATCTGGCAAGAAAGGCAATAAAATACAAATTTAAGCATAATCGTATGCATGTATGTATGTATGCATGGAAATGTGAATGTCTGCATATGTATTTGTAAGCAATTGTTCTTGTTTTTATTGCTTTCGACCACATTTGGTTTGGACTTGTGGCCTAAGCTGTGTTTGGTAAACGAGGTGTTTGCTTTAAGTACGTGTACGTACAATTATCCTACAAATGTAAATTGTTAAACTTAATATTTCAAACAAAGAAACAGTAAAATGATACACACTCACTCACAAATCGACTACTTTTTATGGTCAGTTTTTTTTTTTTTGTTTTATTATGTGAAGTTGTGGTATGACAACAAGAAACCTGCAAACCCCTTAATCCCATACAAAAGATATAAATTTAATCCACAACTACAATTTGGAGAGAAAAACCATTTAGGAAATTCTAAAGAAAAATGTATTTTCAGTCTCCATATGGTTTTAGTTTGCATGTGGTCAAATAGTATTAAATAAGACCAATATAACGCTCTGTGATAGACAATTTGTAAGCAAATAAAACCCAAAATGAAAGAAAGAAATATTTACCAGAGCAGTTGTTGTGTTTATATTCTACAAAAAAAGAAAGCTCTTTAAATACCGATTATGTATAATCCATTTAAATATGTAAAGAAAAAGCCTGCAGTGCAAATAACATGTTGTGCAAACAATTAAGAAAATAAAATTATTTAAGAAGTACAATTTTGAGTTGCATGCAAATAACATTTTCAATTTGATCACACATCACTAAAGGACTTTATAAAAACGATTATCTCTAAAATAATATTGATAAATTATGTAAATAAATCAAAAGGTAAATTTTTAAGCAGTTGAAGCAATTTTAAAATATATAAAATAAATGGGGGATTCACACTGTAGTCATAAAGTCGTAAGTCCTAAAATATTACCACGAAATATATGACTAGTGTGAATAACCCGTCATAACTTAGTATGCTATTTCAAACATCGATCAGTTGCTGCCTTGATATGAGCTGAATACCTTTTTTTGCGCCGGCATATGGAAAAACGTTCAGTGGCTGCCTCCAACGGACATAAGTTAAACGAGAAAAATTCTTCACTTGTATATATTTAGTTTTTGCGATTTAGTTCTCTTTTAATTTTTTTATGTTATAAAAATGTGATTTAATGTACAGACGTTTAGGTATGAAACATTTTTTAGCCGTTTTTTAGTCGTGAATCATATATATGTAAGTAACGGCGGAAAACATATACTATCGCCGTCTCGCCTAAAGATTTTTAGCCGTTCGACTCTGATCTCTAGAGCTATTTTATGACAAAACAAAAACATACCTTACAGAGTGCTATTATTTTGTGACTTTTTTGTATGCAGGACAACAACAACTTTTTTAAACTGGTCTAAGATATTATGACTTTATGACAATATGACTAAATAGCACACAGTGTGAATACCCCAAATATTTTTAGTTCAATTAGCATATGAGAGTTACACCACTGCTTGAAAAGCAGTTACACAGATTAACTGAGCTTCTTTATCTAACAAAAAGTTCCTGAGTCGTGACTCGTGAAAGAGCACATACCACAAAAGTGGTTCAAAAGTGCTTACAAAATTCCCTCACTCTGAGTAACATCGGAAGATTTATATTTAATTTTTGATGGTGTTTCGGAAGAAAAAAAGTTAAGTATTTCTTTTCTATATATATTTAATTTAAAGTCACAGTTTACATTAATTAATTATGTGATAATCTGATTGAAACAATAATGCTGATGAACACCAGGATTTAAGGAACTATTCTGTGACAGAATCATTAAGGACTAGGCTTAGACAGTTTGCAACTAGCACTTCTAGTAAGGACACTACAGTCTTTATTTACTGGTAGGTCTAGATTCTAGAACCGTCACTGAGTATATTAATTATGTAATTTAGCTCCCTGCAATGACGACGCGATGCAAAAACTGGAGCTGATTGCTAGTGCCTGAGAAGCAGTCACGGGACGTGTTCTAGGACCGGTTTTTTTTTGTAACACAATTTCACCAAAAAGATGCTTGTCCCTACTAATATAATAAGTATGAAAGTAACTCTGTCTGTCTGTCTGCTATGCTTAAACCGCTGAACCGATTTAAATGATATTTGGCATGAAGATATTTTGAGATACGAGGTGGTTTTTGTTCTAGGAAATGATCCTAGAGGTGGTCAAGGGTGGTCGAAAACTCTTATAGAAATATGAAATTATGAAAATTATAACTATGAACATTTTAAACTGTGATACACTTGATTTAACAACGTATTTGTTTTTGGCAATGACTTTATGAGCGGCCAAGTGTTGCCTAAAATTTCTATGGATATATGAAATTGTGAAACTGATAATCCTGAAAACGTTAAGCTCTGATATAGTCAAAAACAGAGCACATCATTGACATAATGTACACATTGGCTCAAGTTTCACATATTCCTCGCAGACAAAGTCTCGGGTAAAAGGTATATTAAATTAAATCAACCCCACTTTAGTACTTTTTAAACGCTGCATGAGCGCATAAGCTTCCGCTTTTTATAATAAGTTGCACTTTTATAATGACTAGCACTATTTATAATGATTTGTATTTTTTATAAAGACTTGCATTTTTTATAATGATTTGCACTTCTTATGATGACTTGCACTGTTTATAATGACTTTCACTTTTTATGATGACTTGCCCTTTTTATAATGACTTGCACTTTTTATAATGACTTGCACTTTTTATGATAACTTGAATTTTTTATAATGACTTGAATTTTTTATAATGACTTGCACTTTTTATGATAACTTGCACTTTTTATGATGACTTGCACTGTTTATGATGACTTGCACTTTTTATGATGACTTGCACTTTTTATGATGACTTGTACTTTTATGATGACTTGCATTTTTTTATAATGACTTGCACTTTTTATGATGACTTTTACTTTTTATTATGACTTGCATTTTTTTAATGACTTGCATTTTTTTAATGACTTGCATTTTTTATAATGACTCGCACTTTATATGATGACTTGCATTTTTTATGACTTTTTTTTTTAAATGACTCGCACTTTTTATGATAAATTGCACTTTTTATAATGACTTGCACTTTTTATAATGACTTGCACTTTTTATGATGAATTGCACTTTTTATAATGACTTGCACTTTTTATAATGACTTGCACTTTTTATAATGACTTGTACTTTTTATAATGACTTGCACTTTTTATAATAACTTAAATTTTTTTAATGACTTGCACTTTTTACGTTGACTTGGACTTTTTTCCTTACCAATATAATAAATATGTAAGTAATTTTGTGTCTCTGTTACCATTCCATGCTCAAACCGCTGAACCGATTTAAATGAAATTTGGCATAAAGGTCCTAGAAATAACATAGGGTGGTATTTATTTTTGGAAATTATCCTATTGAGTGGTCAAGCGTGGCCGAAAATTTGTATGGCCATATGAAATTATTAAGCTAAATACTAAATGGAATTTCTTTTGACCAGACGAAAATGAAGAATTGGTAATTATGGCACCATAATAATGCCCATAAGGGTGAGCTGTTCCACAAAGTTAATTATATCACTAAAGCAGATACATAGTGAAGGTAATTATATTAAAGTGCTTAGAAGTTTTTTTAAGAAATTTATTAAAAAAATTTTCTGAAGCACTAATGACATGCGCATAGTAATTATGAAGTTTTTAAATATTTTGGAAAAAAAAGAACTTTAAAAAGGATTTTCGATTTTGATGTCCATATTAAGATAAAGTGACGGCTGTAATAGATGCGTAATTACAGACTTTTTATATGTTGTGCGAACAGTATTTTTCTAGCAAATTTTTTTATGTTGTAATGCAGTTAAAATAGTTAGACAACGTGGTTATTTAAAAAAGTGGTTTCACTTTCTGTTTACATGTGGTCAAACACTTTTTTTTAAATATAAATAAAAAAGAATTAATTTTTATTACATTTATCATAATGTTATATTCAGAAGGACTTGGTAATTATTCCAACGAAGAGGGCGAACAACATTACCGATTTAATTTTCCAGCTTACACAGCAGAACTGAACAACGGCGTTTTTGGAAGTCACTATACTTCCATCATCAGTACTAATATACGAGTACATACATATATTTATCACTACCTCCTAAATAGCTTATTTATATGTATTGAAAAAATATTTTGAAATAATTTTATACCAGAACTGTATCAATACTAAACTGATGTTAAATTATTTGAAACAACTTTGTGTTGTCATTATATGTCATTGTATCTTAAATATATGAATTGATGTCTTAATATAAAATATGAACTAAATAAAGACATTTGCTATGAATTTAATTTAAGAAAGCTAAAGCTCAAATACATGGTTCTTTGAAGGAATTAATCAGAATTTATTATTACGTTGCTTTATGCTGATTCACATATACTTACAATCAGCTTCCGACTTTATCAACATCATCATATATTCATGATGTTAAATTTCAATAAAACATTAATTTTATTCGCTCTAATGAAACGTAACACTAGATATATTAACAAGATATTAATTTTCCTTTTATTTATCAATTGATTACATATAATTTTTGTAATTTAAATTGTTTTGTTGTAACGTTAGCATAAAGTTAATGGAGACATACTGATTAAAATGCCTTTATAAACAAAAGTATTTAAATGTATTTCTAAAGCCTCAATGGCACCACCCAGTGAGCTCTCACAGCAGCAGCAGTAGTCTTTGTAATTTATTGATTTATTACATTTAATTTTATATTTTTGATTTAATATGTTTGGGGAAGGGATCTTTTTGTGATTTCGAAATATTTACGGAAATTTAATTGAAGCAGTAAGTTTTGAAACACTTTCTACAATTTTCATTATTAAAGGTACGGTCACATTTATCAAATATTTGCTCAAAAAAGCGTAACCACTAACTATTAATGGCAAATATTTTGGTTCATCTATCTTCATCTGTTCTCTCAATACTATCACCTCCTTTCTAGTTCCGGCGCAAAGTACTGCATATGAAAGAGTCGATTCCTGAGTACTGGTCCGAATTAAATTGAATGATTTAGATGATATTATTGATTTACTTTGGTAAGCTTAATAAAATGTTTGTTGGGTTTATATGTACATATATGTGTATGTTCGTAAATAGCAAACATGAATCACTTAAATACTCGTGAATATGTAATGTCATTTATGCATTTATGTAAGTTTACGTTTAAATAGGGACATCAAGTGTAAATATTGATTTATTTCCAATATAATCATGTTCATCCATATTCATATACATACGACACACATTCACACACATGCACATAACTAACAAGAACGCAAAGAAAGTAATTTAATGAGCCATATAAATTATTTAATATTTTTATATTTTATTTTCAATAACAATATCCATCTTTTATTAACACATATTTGAATATTTACACACACAATCAGACACGGACAGACAGACCGACAGACATATTAAACAACCATATCATGTGTAAAAATACGTACATGCATTTAATTTAATAATTAATACAAGGCAGCTTAATAGAGTTTTTAAACGGCAATTAGTTAAATAATTAACAAAATATTTCTATACAAAGACTTGCATTTGATTTCTATGTAAGATGAGGCATATAAAATAATTGGGCTTTAAATGCGCCTTTAATAACAAAAGAGATAAAAGATGTTGTCAATTAGAAATTAAGGCATTTAACAAAGAAATCTTCATACGTAATATATTCCAAACAGCAAGATTTTGAATGAAATCAATCAACTGTTAAAATGTAATATATATATATATATATATATATATATATATATATATATATATATATATATATATATATATATATATGAATATCGTCACCTGTAATACAAAAAGAACTTCTTGACAAAAATCGCTATTTTGATTGACAACCCTACGGAACATAAAAACACACGCTTTTAAAAATTTTTTATTACAGAAATTCAAACTGACGAAATCCCCACCCATATATCAAAGGCATAAAGCTAATTTTTTACATCATCTGTCTCACGTGGTTATTGCATTAGGCATCACAGTAATCTGAGCCACAAAAGTAAATAACCATATCTAGAAGAAAAAAAATATTCTAAACTAAATGACAACTTCATTTTATTTTAAATAAAATGCAAACTAACAGCCAAACTGAAGACAAGAAAATGACATGATTGAATCAACACCAGGCACGTGATGAACAGCACAAACGATTTCATTATATGCGATATGTACGCAAGTCGGTTAAGTCGTCATCAACATCAGTTAGCGACTGAGCGATTGTCAGGACAAATACTCGCAACTAAAAACAAAAAAATCATATTAACAGCAGCAATAGCAGGCAGCAGTTGTGGCAGCATTAACAACTTTAAAAATCTCATCACTTTGCGCGACCCATTTTGATTTCGTCTGTCATGTGCATTTATAATGTTGGCGTTTCGAAACGTAAAGACAAAATTTTTTTATTTTAAGCGGTATTAGAATTTAGCAGCAATCTGTCAACCTTGCAGCTTTGCACAGTGGGCTATATGCATCAATATGTATATAAATATTCATTCAGATGTTGGAGTAGAACGCCACAAGTGTTTAGCAAGGAATTCATTTCATTTTAAACATTTTTATTTTAATTTATAGATAAACAAGTAAGAACGTTATATTCGACCAGGTCCAACTTTAAATACCTTATATGTATATATTTAGTAAATAAAAGCTCTATTTTGTAGGGTCACTCCGGCAAGGGCTGTGGGGGAGACATCTCACCTTGGCCATAAAACACTAAAAAATCAATTTTTGGGGTTATTAAGAGAAAAAACATTTTTTAATTTAAGGGGTAAAGGAGGAGGGTAGGGCGGAGGAAGCTCAGAAAACATCTCAGCTTCGTCATAATAACTTTAAAATTTAGCTTTTAAGGAATGTAGGCTTAAATTATACAAATTGTTATATATTTATACTAGTTCTTTTTTGGACCTTCTTTGAGATTTGCTTAAAATTACAAAAAAAAAACTATAAAAATTGTGTTGGTTTTTAGAGGTTGGTTTAGTTCTTCTTAGGGGAACTTTTTTCCCTATGCCCTGACTTAGCACATTTACGAAATTGACCTGTGCTATCCTTCAAAATATATTTACAGAAAATTTAAAGGGTCTAGCTCTTTTCGTTTGGACTGAATCGTGATCTCGACAAACGTAAGGACGGACAGACATGGCGTCTTAGATTTCATCACTGACCAAGAATATGTATACTGAATGGGGTCTTAGAGGGTTATTTCGTTGCGTTACACACGAAATGACTAGGTAAATATACCCTCCAATTGTTTTTGGAGTGTATAATAAAACCAAAAACAACTCTGAATTATTTATTGAAGTTGTTGTGAGTTGGTTGATTTATTTGGCTGCTCACAATGCGCATACATTCCAGAACAATCTATATAGATGATTCCCTTTTGACAGGCCACTCCACACATCAGTGTAAAAATCTGAGAAATTATTCAGTATATAGACCCCTAAAAACTTGGTCGCCGACAAATGCATAGACACACTGGAAAATTGGATCCCCCTGTTTTGATTGTGATTACTACTGCAAAAGCAATTACAAGACAGTCATATACTGAAGTCATGTCTCGCCATCGATCAGTGTCCCTACACAACTGCGAAATGCGTCTCTAACGGTGGACTTGTTTTTCTTTTCCTTCTGTTAGTTTTGAAAAGACTACAATTTTTGCAAAGTTCCATTAATCTAGCAGGAGCTCTTACACAAAATTGCGCTGATAAATACAAAAGAATTATGCCATCTGCATTAGCTCCTGAAATTCCATGGCTCCATTAGCTACTAGACACGTATATCCTTTTTTTTCATCTACATATATCCCACTGTGAGTTTTCGTCTCCATCAACATCGCTGGCACGTAATTTATTTTGATGTAGATTTCTGCTTGATAGCTTTGCACCGCAAATTTGTTTCTGGATCTTTTACTCCGCCATAACATTGTTAAGCTTTATTTTATTTTACTTATTACTTTGTTTATTTTTTTTCTTTTAAATCTCTTCAACAAAATAAAGGTTATTCAGTATTTTATGTTGCCGTGCAGTTTTGATTTGTTGCGGTTGGTAATATGTTTGTAAATGGTGTCTTGCTGTGGGATGTGGTAGAGGTTAAACAGTATGTCTAAGCGAGGCTGGCAAAAAAGGGATTAAAAAATCATAACAAGTGTGAAATTGTCTACAACCCAGTTAACAGCAGTGTGATTTAGACAGGTGGGTGTCATCGTCATAGTCATGAAGAGAAATAATAGAAGATCTCAAAGAAGTAATAAGAATTTTTTTCTTTCTAAGGATTACGCATTTCGCATGAGATGAGTAGGAATCATCGGTTGAAAGCCGATACCAAAAAAATATATATATTTAATAGAGCAGTAAGAGCTTTTCTACGGATCTTAAACACAACATAAACATAGACATGGTCCAATGAATTGCAACAAATTTCAGAGTTAAACAATTCTTTACATTAATCTAAAAAAATAATAATAAGTCCTCTTGAGTGAGCCATCTATCGGTTTCAATTTGAACCACCGGTTATTTCGAATCTGGCAGCGCTTATGTCATTCTATTCTGCCACAAAATTCTGTCTAATATTTCTACTGAACGAAATGAATCGATTTACGCTCGAGCAAAGTTGGGATTTATTGGAAATTTATTTTCAAAATAATTGGTCGATAATATCGTACATAATTTTGCCGTAGAGAAGGACCCACAGTGCCCGGTACACACAAGTTTATTGCTAAAGTTTGAGAGACTGGTTGCATTGTTGATACGCCAAGACATAAGCGAGCTCGTACAGTCTACCCCGAATATATCGAAGTTGTGGCTGAAAGTGTGTGTGCGAATTTATCAACATCAAATCGTTATCGCTCTCAATAATTAACCATTTCACGCACCAGTTTACGTCGAATTTTGTGAATAGATCTCGCTATGACGCCTTACAGAATTTAATTGTTGCAATAGTTGAAGCCGCATGACCATCCATCTCTAACCGGAGCAATTGTGCTTCACAACAAAAAAATAAATTTGGCAAAATTTTAAACCAATTTTGTTTCGTTGCATTTTGAAATCTAAACTTTTAAATGAATCACCCTGTAAAACATTCATATATAAATGTTGTTCACTTTAGTGCGGTTACTGAAAGATCTAAAAATCATAATTCTTTTTTGGCATAGAAAATAAAAAAAAGTTGTCTAGTTAAAAGTTTGCCAAGAAACGCAATATTAATTCAATATCAAGATCTTGGTCCCCTTTTTGATAGGAACTTGGCCTTAATTATGTTTTTGTGAGGATCTGACGCATGTTGGCCAAGTTTTCTTTATAAAATTTTTACGGACTGATAATTGTCTACTGAATTTCAGCCCTTTAGCTATAGTTTAAGGGCTTCATGTTTTTCAGGGCGTTGAATACTATAAAGGGAAACCTAGGCCCCCATATAAAAATGTTCTCCCTTAAGATTTTTATCAACCGTTGCTTTCCAAGACCTATCTGTACTAAACTTCAGCCCCTCTACCTATAGTGTAAGTCTTCCATACTTACACGTAGATGTTCTCTCTTTAGATTTTTCTCATTACTTGTTCACTTAAATCTATACAATTTTTCCTAGATACAACTCAAAATAATATCCTATTTAACACTTGCATTAACATCACCATCTATTTGTTGTTGGGCAATCTTATTTATAGACGCAATTGTTCCTTCCCATCAAGTTTTTATGATGGTCTTGAATTATGCCAGCAGCATTGGATATATGACACCCTTTTCGTGTTAACGAAATAAGATTTATTTCTCGTTATGGTTTACCAAGACTTTTTCGTAAACTTAAAACTTTTTGTTGACAAACCACTTAAAAGGTGTAAAGAAAATATTTCAGCAAAAAAACCAGCTGTTGGACTCTGCCGTCTTGTACGAGAGTACAAGTGCAGTGAAACAACAGCAGGATATATTTTTGCAAGACCATCAATTTATCTTATCTTCATAAATAATTCATTTTATACAAATAGTTTGGTTTGGTTTCTTTTTTGGTTTTTTGTTTTAATGAATTTAACTTTTGATTTTTTAAACATGGATTACTGCTTAATTGAATAAATTGGTTTGTATTGTTTTATCTGAACATAAAAATCACTTACAGTTCGGGCACATCCGAAAGGTGCACAACGTTTACTTGCATTGCATTGAACATGATATATTTGGTTGCAAGTTAAACTGTATATATTATAATTTTGAATAATGGACTGTATTTATTATACGAAACAAAAAACGTTTTGATTAATGTCTTCGTCAGTAAAAATTTAAGAGTTTTTTTTTCTTGGTATTTTATAAATACCAGTCTTGTTTTAGGGATAAGGTTAAGGTTGCATGCGCTTTTATGGTAAAGGAACATTTATATCAGCTGCATAATTACGTTAAATATTAAATCAATACAAATGGATCTTTACTGCAAAAAGTGCATGATATTTGCAGTAAAGGTATTTTATTTAAAGATTTTGTATCATTAATATAATCGATATAAATTAAAGAGAAATTGTTGGTAGCTGAATTCGACATCAGCGTAATGGTAGGAACAGAATTGGGACGAACGACGAATTTCGTTCAGTGCGACAAATTCGTTGGTAGAAATTCACTCTATAAATTCGTTGTAATGAATGACAACAACGACGAATAAATTAAAATAATAAACAAATAAATATTTTAATTTTTTTTTTAATCTTTGTAATCCTCTGATGGCAGATTGTTTAGATATCCAATAATTATCCCGGTGTTGTCCATTTTTTTCCAGAACAAATTTCTTTTTGTTATTATGTATTTCTAAATTTTTTTTTATATAAATTATTCTTCTCATTTAACAGCTGATGGGGTGACCATTTTAAAAAAATAGGAGAGAGGATGAAATACTATACATTATAATAAGTGTTCAATGCTAATAAAAAGTCGCCCGAATGATAAATTTTTGTGAATTGGTGAATGAAGTTTTAGTAAATACTGAAAATGTTCGTACTACATGCAATAATACAGTAGTGAAATATGTATGTTTTTCTACAAAATACCTGCTTGAGTATGTGAAACCTGGACACTTTATATTGATTTGTTCGTCGTTCGTCTGCGTTAGATATAGAAATAAATCTATCGCAAAGTTTGTTGTGCACGACGTATTTCGGCCAACGTACGTATTGTGTGTATTTTGTGTATTTTCATTTACTTAAATCTGTTTTATTTCCAACGACGAATATTCGTAACAAAAAATTCGTCATTCGTCCCAGTTGTGTTTATAGCATAAATCGAAATTCCAATACAACTTAATGAAGGTTTTGAAGAATGCCTATTTCTACACCCCGTATAGGAAATATTTTGTTTGCAAATCAAGTATTTCTTAAGCTTCAAGGTTAAGGAAATAATGATACGAATCTATTTTCCCTTTCCCAATTGAAATTGGGTAAATTTTTTTTGTTTTGTCTGAAACAATGCTTTATAACATAATTAAAAAAAACTTAAAATTATTCAAAATAAATATCTAAAATTTACCAAGACGTTTTCTTACAAATAGACATATGCCGCAGTAACTTGTAAAGTTACACAACGATTTGAATATATGAACAGATATTCAAATTATGATATGAAATGAAATTTTAACACCTTCTGTCATCAAAACGATAAAAGTGTTGATCTTAGAACTTGTTAAAATTTGTATTTAGTAACTAAATTTTTGGCAACAAATTTTCCCATCAAAGTGTAAATAATTTAGTTTTATAAATTTTATTAAATAAATTTTGCTTGCTGAAAAACTTTTATATAAAATCTCATAAAATGCACCTTGTAAATATTTCTTCTAAAGGCCTAATAAGTTCAATTATTTAATTCAAAAGTCTGGTTGTATCATTTAAAGTTGTTTTTGAAAAGACAATTTAAAAATAAATCTCTCAAAACAAAAATATTTTAAAAGTAATTGTTTTTGTCTTAAGAAATTTTGTTTGAATTTATCTTTTCTAGGCTTGCAAAGTAAGCAAATACACGAGGTCTTTGCAAAATATTGGACTAATATTTGTTTTTTTTTTTCAACAGATATTTATTTACTCATCAATTTCTATTTTGGTTCTTACATGCACTTTTTGGTATATTTTGTAGATACTTTTTTTTATATTTAATTTAAATGCTGTACTGATACTTAAATAAACAACAAATAATAATTTCCTTTTGCAAAATATGAACTTGATATTATTACAAGGACTAGCTCCAGAATAATTATTATAAATCAGCACATTACAATATTTATTTTGTGTGGAAATGCAATAAAAACGATTATAAAACCAATAAAAGTGATTATAACGGTAAAGTAATAAAAATTAAATTTGCCTACTGAGCGTGATGTGATGCATCGATTTAATTTAAATTTAATTAACTCCTGGCTTTCAGATGTGTAGTTAACATCTGAAAGCCAAAGTTTGTGAAAAAGTCACTTTAATGTGTTGCTTAAAGCTTTCCACTACACAATTATTTAACAACAATTTCTTTTTTTTTTTTTTGGAAATTCCCATTGAATTTAAAGTTCAATATCTCAGGAGTTTATAGCTTCAAGTAAATAATTATGAAGCTGAAAATCAAAGTATCCACCTTTAATTCAAACTCATGGTCTTAAAGAAATAAACTTGTTTCCTTATAAAATACTCAAATATGAACTCGTATCTTTTAATAATCAATAAAAATTAAACAATTAAAATTTTAAACATTATTTATGTCCCATTTAATATGATGTAAATATCAGAATGTTAAAAACTGACAAAGAGAATTCCATTGTTAACAATGTTACTGCCCTACATCAGTTTAAAATAATGTATTTTTTGTTTGTTTTTATATAGAATAATATAAAAATGCAAATACTTCTTTACACTGTTAAAAATAAAGTCATAAAGTATCATAATATATGGCATGCCAGCGAAATATTACACACATTTGAATATGTGGCATTAATTGCATATGGAAGGTATTATTACACTATAGCGCAACCGAAAATTAATTTTTGAAAGCCGGATATTATTTTATTCTTTATAAAAATTTATATTTATTAAAGTCGAAATTCCATAATGCTCGATGTACTTTCAAATATCCATAGAAACACAATCCAAGATTTGCATTAAATTACTTTCATCGGCTATTAATTAATGTCCTTCCGCAAGAGTTTAGAAATTACGTGCCGTAATACCAAAAATATGGTATAACTCACAGAAATGGGAATTTCTACATCAATTTGAATATCTGACAATCAATATTCACATATAGTTTAATTACATAAATGGTAATTAGAACAAATATATTCAAATTTCCTATAATAAACATTTTCTAATTCATACTAGTCAAATATTTCCAAAAAAATAACTTAACCTAGGTACTAAGGAAGCATATATATGTAATTCCGATACC